>CM062601.1:26851325-27355544 GCA_031470985.1 Agastache rugosa
TCAAACATTGCCTCTGCAAGTGGAACAAAGGTTATGCTCTGTACGTGCAAACGAACCTTCAATCCCAAAGCACAAGATCAATGGTTGAGGACACAAACAGCGCCTCAAAGCACTACCGTGGAAACATTCTCAAGCTCTGCTTCGAGAACACAATGTATCAAGAAGGTCAGTCAGTGGCGACAATCCTCAAGTCTAACTCGACAAAGAACGTGCTTCAACCTCAACGGAAGACAACATCAGCCGGATTTTACGTATACCAAGACGTTGATCGATATCAACCAAGAGTTATACCCTAAATTTCTGGATAACCAATTTATATGAGTATCAATGGATAATCATTTTAAACACTAAGTATCAAAATGAGACAAACAGAGACAAAGGAACGTTCTCACCTAGGCACACAAATGGAAACCAAAAGAAATCAAGACATCAAAATGGGAAGATTAATTACACCCAGAGATCACACTCGCCAAAGAATAACCGAAGAAATTACTAAAGTATCAAATGTGTATATCGACTCACTGGGAGAATTATCGGATCAAATGAACCCAACTTCGTAGCTCATTCAAGCAGATTCCGGGTCACTAAAGGATCTCTCGTCTAACTCCACAAGCGACCCAATTAATGAAATCGGCAAATTCGAATTAATTAATTTTTTTGCTTAGGTTGTGCAAGGAATCGACGCATCTTCCCATGAGTCGATGAGAATCGCTACGGTACTTGGACAATGGATGTTTCCATACATGACGCACCTAAAGCATCTACTCTAGGAGTATATCGAGCGTACATGTCCATAAGTAACATTTGGTGACAACCTCCAAAAGGCCTAACTGGGGCAAAGGTTATGGTACATTTAAAAACTAGAAATGTTATAATCCCAAATGTTTCTTATGTACAAGGATTGCAACATAACTTGCTTTCCTGATTAGCCAATTCTCGCGACAACGGTTTTTCGTCAAGTTTGTATGCACAGTGGATGCATAGTAGCTACGGTGGAAACCAAGCAGATACTCCCAAGAGGAAAGAGAAGCGAAAATATGTACTTTGCCGACCGGAAGACAGCCTCCGAAGACTTTGCCATTGTATCAAACAAGAACAACGAAGTCACCATCGTGTGGGCCTATTTGTAAATGGGACCATTGAATCATCTCAACTTCAAGACAATCAACAAACCTATGAGAACCAATGCGATAATGGAATTCCAAATCAAGTTTTATATGACAAAAGTCATATGTTCGCCGCGTGTCGAACAAGAAAAGCTAGACAAAGAATTTCAGATTCTCTCTCAAGCCAGTTTCCAATCGATCGAGTAGGCTTCAACTTCTTCACATGGATATTTTTGGTCCAAGCTACTCCCGCAAGCTTCAATATCGGCGTAAAATATACTCGGTCGTTGGTGGATGATTTCTCAAGATTCAGACATGGGTATCATTCTTGTACCAGAAGAGCGAAACTCTCAGACTAAGTTGCCTATCCCCGCCGGAAATATTATCAACACAAGGATGCGCAGTGCAAGATAATGTCAATAAGATCGTATCGTGAACAAAGTTTCTACGAATGAAACTATTTATGATTATCATGAGAAGAACGGAGTTCAACACCAAACCTCTCGCAGCTCGCACACCTCACAGAATGGTGTAGCAGAAGAAGAAAGAATGAGAACTTGCATATGAAGCCACTTCAATGCTAGCTAGCTCGCCATTCCAATGAAGTTCTCGGGCTGAAGCAATCAACACATGTACTTGCTTCCACTCAATCGACTGCCTTTACTACACATCAAGGCACAAAGACACCTGCAGATGAAGCTATGGAATAACGTAATACCATATGACATTGGATATTTCAAGGTATTCGATCCAAATGTCAACATCCTCAAACAATGGGAAGACATGTACCAAGATTGCTTGTTCACGAAAAGACGTACCGAGGAGTATTCCTCGGTTACTCCGCCGTGAGTAAAGCATACGCAGTCTTCAATTGCAGTGTTAACTCAAATAGTCGAAGTAACTCCACATGTTACCTTTGACGAATCCCTCCTTCGAATATAGAGATTCTATCAAACGAAGAAGTTACGATAATCTTCAAGATTGATCTCTGTGAAGGCTGCCTTCAAGAGAATAGAATCGAAATCTAGTCCAAACCAAATAATTTCAGACAACGAGCCGAGAAGGAACTCTTCAAATCAACCAAGAAGCTCCAATTCACCTGAAAATCGAGAAGAATCTTCAACGCCAAATCTAATGTGGAACATCATCAGCCGGGAATCCAAACACAAATGAGTCCCCACTAAATCTCCACTCGAGCCTCTACAGAGTTCCCTCAGTAAATAAATCAAAGACAACCTATTTCTCAAGATTTAACTCCCGAGCAACTCCAAGTCAGACGGAATTTAATACCACGACAAGCATCAATCAATTGGAAGAAGAAATTCGTAAGAGGAGAAGTATGTATATGAAGATCATCCATCATCAAGAATTATCGGAGAACCATTCCGACCAAGTCAAAACCGAAGCTCACTCGCTCAAGCTTGTTATCGGATCATCAAGAAGCAAAATTAGCTGACACAAATAACAATCTTCAAATGGAGCTTGAACCTCGACGGTCTATGATTTTAAGACACATTGTACTCTAATGGACGATGTTACTGTAGCTCAAGTGCCGAGCCTCAATCAATTCTCGAAGCTTTGAAGAGCAGGAGCCAATTGGACCAATGCCATGCAAGAAGAGCCGAACTGAATTCCTCGTAAATTGTGGTTCCGGGAATTGGCTTCGACGGCACTCGTTGTGCCATAGCTGAAAAAAAAAAAAAGTCAAAGTCATGCAAGACTCAAATGGATATTCAATAGAACAAATTGATACCCCGGGAGTCGTCATTTCCGAAACAAAGCTTGACTGGTTGCCAAGGGCTACACTCAACAAGAATTTACAGGAATCTGACTTCGGAAGAATCATTTGCTCCAAGCAGCACGATTAAAGCAACTGGGACTTCTTTTTCGCCTTTGCAAAGACATCACAAATTCAAGGTTCTATCAAACTGGTGACGTGAAGTTTCGTGCATTCTTAAATGGAGAAACTCAAAGAACATGTCTACGCTGAACAACCTCCAGATTCGAAGTAGAAGGAAATAAAGTTTACAAGCTTAAAGAAGGCTTTTATGGATTGAAGCAAGCACCTCGAGTTTGGTAGATGACACTTTGTCAAATTTTCTCGTATCCAAAGGATTCAAGAAGTGGCTTCATGAGTATAGAACTCTCTTTACCATCTGCAGCCTCGGCGAGAAGACATCCCGGTTGTTCAAATCTACGTAGAACGACATCATCTTTGATCAAGATCAAGCTTCTTATGCCAAAGATTTGGAGAGAAGGATGCCCGAGAAGTTCGAAATGCTCCATCCGATGGGAGAAATGAGTTTCTTCCTAGGACTTCAAGTCAAGCAACTGATCTAAGGGATTTTCATAAATCAATCCAAATTACGTGAAAGACTTGATCGCCAAGGTAATGGAGTTCAATCCAAAGAATTGCACTGTAAAGATTCCAATGGAACACCTAACCTCGGAAGATTGAACCTGGTGAACTCGAATGAAAGTCAGCTGATTCCAAAGAAATTACTGTAGAGGATAATAGGATCCTGTCAGATTCTAACAAATGAAAGTCATTCCGTAGACATCTCTTTCTGTAATGGAAATGGTACAAGCCAGATTTCAAGTTGATCCAAAGGAAGCACATTACATAAGCAATGCCCAAGAACATTACTCCTCAAATGATTCTCAAAGCTTGAACTCTAGAATTGCTTGGCCGTGGTTCCCAGTGTACCAGACAACCTACAATTTGACTGATACTCGCATCTCGTACTTCGCCGGAGATTCGGGTTGACGTAAAATCAACTTTCAAAAGAACTTGTCGCTCAGAAGTAAGTTGATTTCTCATGGTTTTCAAAGAAACAAACGTGCCGCGGAACTTCACTGGACAAGTGAATATATGGTCATTTAAGTCCTCATTATTAATTCTTCTCGTCGAAACACGCCCCTCAAAGCTTGATGACTATGAAGTAAAAACAGTTCCACTTTTCGTGATAGCTCAAGTGCGATTGCCATTTCGCAGAATCCAAGATTTCCTCCACACAAGATGCAAGCATGTAGATGTACGACATCATTTCATCGTAGATCACGTAGAAAAGATACAGAAAATTCACACAGACAATGCATGATATTCTCACAAACCACTGATAGAAGCAAGATTCATGTCAGGTGATTACTTGGACTCTCAACTCCGTACGATGCTTCATCAATGAATGAAGCCAGACTCCAAATTAATGGAAAGGCATCCACTGAATGCACATACAACCGAAATTCAGACCATCACCATCGATATAGCGAGAAAGAATTCAGCTAAACCAGATGCATTTAAAGTGAAGGATTATTCAGCCGAGGGGAATCAAATTGAACTACAATGACCCAAAGACACCCACTCAACATGTGATTGACTACAATGATCAGCTGAGAGGTTTGCAACAACATTAATTACACCTACTCAATCTGTTTTTCTGTCATTCACATCTTGTCATATCTAATCAATCTTAATTAAAAGTCTGCAAAGAATTGAATAATGGGAGTTTCGAGGCAAGTCAAAACGTCCTCAACCGTTCTCTCTCGCGCATTAACTCACATATTCTAATCAAGAAATTAATATGTCGCGAGAATCACTCCCAGCCGTAGATCTTCTTATCAATAGACAAATCTTGATCGTCCATTCATCAAGAAAACTCTTTAAATATGCTAGAAGATATACGCATCAATCCTAGAAAGTTTTATTTTTTAATTCTTTCTTATTAAGATATCCCCTGCAGCCGATCAAACTTGAAGAATCAATCAAAGCTTCAAGATAAGAGTTGCTTAACTCTCAGAACTTCAAAAGCAAGCTTAAGTCCAACAAGGCTAAGCCCCTCGACAGAGATTCAAAGTGCCAAGGCAAAGGAGAGACCGCAAAGCTCAAGAACGCTATTCACTGCAGAAGGTGCAAAACTTTCTCGAATGTCAAAAGAAAAGACCTTCACTCTACTGATTCTCTCAACATAAAAGAGAGAACGGGACATACAACTCCCCGGGATGCAAAAATCAACGTCACTGCACCCGGACCGTATGTTGAGAAAGCCGGGGTATTCAAGAGCAAGTCATGACAAAGCTCTTGCTCCACCACAGAGGTTACATGCAAAAGATGCGAGGACAAAGCAAAGATGCATCTATCTCCGTCCCACTGGAATCGGAGACAACTTGAGGAGACAAAAATATATCAAGCACCGTCTTCAAACAAGACTCAAGTCAAAGCTCACACACAGAGAAGCCAGCTGACATTATGAGAGAATTCGTAATCACTCTCCGAGGAGCAGAAGGCCCACAAGCGGTCGTTTCTTACGGTGGAGGAGAAGTTCATGTCCCTGCGTGAACATCATCATCACCAACACCGCAACGGAGTATTCCAGCTGATTAACCAAGCTTAAACCCCAAGACAGATGGGATACTTCAACCGCCTTCTCCTCAGTTTCCTTCAGCTACACAGGGACACCAGCTTCGAGATCTTCCGATGAAAGATGCTCAAGTCCCTGTACCAAGCTTAAATGAGAAACATCACCTCCACCAACGATCACCCGGTACTGGATGATGATGATATGAGCCGAATACAAGTCCCTCATGTGCCGAATCGACTTTCTCATTCAATCTAAGAAGTCCGAAGAAGAAAGCTGTAGGAATAAAGTTGTGCCCGACTCGAAGATGCTATCTCCCGTGCCAACTCATCCCTCCAAGCACTCACCGGATCGCCCCCACCGACCCAAGGACGCTCGTGTCCGCAATCACACTCGAGGCTAATGCAATTGAAGAAGAGCTACAGCTAATACAATACCGAGCCACTTAGACTCCAAACCTCGCTCGCTCGTAGCCGAAAACCACAGCTTCGCTTTCAAACTAAAACATCGCAACAAAATGTTCCGATGGTGTATCTCTCCCACCCTGTTTTGATCGTGCCAAAAAGGGGAAAGTAAGGAAGAAGAGAGACAAGTCAAAGAAGAGGCAAACTGTTGAGCTAGAGAAACCAGCTGGATCAAAATCAGCTGAAGAGACGAGTCAAAAGAAAGAAGCAACGGATGCAGAAGAGAAGACCCACCAACTGGGATTGAAGACTGAAGGATTGAAGACTGAAGATTTGAAGATTTTTTTTCTTCTTTCTTTTTTCCTGTGTTATAATGTATATTCTTACATTAATAAAACACAAGTATTTCTGCATCATAAGTTGTCTCGCTAGGTTTTGGCATCATCAAAAAGGGGGAAATTGTTGGGAAAATTATAAGGTTTCTGATTTGATACCAAAACCCAACCGATTCTCCAACCGAATAGATGATCGCGTCAACCTAAATAGTGTTTTCCACTACTGCCCGTTCGAGCTTTAGATTTTCTAGGCTTACAAAGTTAAGGAAGCGGAAGATAGGAGTCGACCAACACCGTGTTCACAAATGGAGTCGCCAGCGTAAGACAAGAATAGCCGACAATGGTGTGTTTAGTCACTAGCAAAAGACAAGAAGGCCAACCTTCACTCGAGTCCTCCAACAGAGCTCGATCAAGTCGAAGAGAATTCGAGCCGAGTTCAAAACACACTGGTCCAACAGACAGAATCAAAGGAACTATCTCCGAAGACTTCACTCTAAGATACCAACAAATCAAAAGCTACTCTAAAGGCAAAAGATCCCGCATCGTATAAGTCAACCTACCTCGACCAATGAGGGATTGCCGATCAACATCCTAGACTTCGTGACCTAGGATGTGACACAAATGAAGACAAAAAGTGCATTCGCCCAACGGCGATCTTGTATTTAAGAAGAGTAGGTAAGATTCAAACGACTCCTCCAACGGCTAGTCTTGAATCTCTACCTATTTAAACCCGTCTTCAACCTCGTGATCGTATACGAAAACTCTCTACAAGCTTTTATTATCCGAAATCATCATTCTTTCAAAGCTTCTCGCCAGCTTCTACATAGATCAAAGAACACTTTATCTTAAAGTGTTTTTAGTTAAGAAACTCGTTTAGTACTTCGTCCGTTCCCTAGGCCAAACTCTTTGTATATCTTAAGCCTAGATTTTGAACGAGTTCATCATACTCTAAAGTTCTTAATTGTAAGAACTCGTTCACGCTGGAACCCCATACCCAAACCCAAACCCGTAAAGGTTAGGTAAATGTACGCTTGCTCGAAGCGTGTAATTCGAGTGGTTAGGTTCTTCAAGACCCGAAACCGAAGGTGTAGGCTTGGACATGGCCCGTAAACCGTTGGAACACAAATTTCGGGTTAGAGTTATGAAGTTGCTTGGTACTTGAAACCAAGTGGTAGTGGATTACCAAGGAACTCGGTCGTGGACGTAGGAGGTGTTACTCCGAACCACGTAAAAACTCGCGTGCTTTTACTCTCTTTATATTCAGTTTTGTACTAACTCTTTCATATCATTGCATATTTGTTCAAAACTGCACACACAGCTGCTCTCCAAAGACGGCTGTGTCTCTCTAAAAGTTGCACAACTTGACTAAGCTGAAAACATAAAGTTAATCTTTTCAAACTGAGTTTTTCTAAGTAACTGAGCTAAGTTTTCAAACCACCACTTTCCGCACCGCCAAATTTCCTCGAGTTATTTACCCAACTGACTGATCGATAACCGAGGTCACCAACTTCCGTGATTTAACTTGAAAAGTTCCGAAAAATCTATTTGGTGTATTCACCCCCCCCCCCCACTCTACACCAAATACCCACTTCGTGGACCATCACAAATCAACCAAATTACTAAGATCCAGAGGATCCCAAGATCGACCAATTAATAACGACATACCGGAAATCAAGACCCAAATTTGACTCCCGCCTCCCTCTCCAGCTGGATTCACTCAATCTACGCCTCAAGATCAATCTAATTCTAATCCAAATCAGAACGAGTCACAGGATATGACTCCAGAACATCTCCAAGCAAGACGTGACTTAGCAACTTCAAGCATCAATGAGCTAGAAGAAGAAATTAGAAGAAGACGAAGATGGATCGAAGATCATCCAGCTTCAGCAATCATTGGAGAACCATCAGACATAGTTAGAACAAGAAATTCAATTGCTCAAAACCTGCCATCAAATCCTCAAGAAGCAGCTAATGATGCTCAAGTCTCAGTAGAGCTAGAACTGACCGTCTACAATGAAGACACAGCTCTCATGGCATGTTATGTAGCTCAAGTTCCAGAGTCTCAAACAATTATCGAAGCCTTAAAGAGTGTGCCCTGGACAAATGCTATGCAAGAAGAGCTGAATGAATTTCTCCGAAATTGCGTCTGGGAACTGGTCGATAGACCAGAAGGAGTCCAAATAATAGGACTTAAATGGATATTCAAAAATAAGCTGGACTCTCTTGGAGTAGTAATCGTAAATAAGGCTCGCTTAGTCGCCAAGTGGTTATACACAAGAAGAAGGAATAGACTATGAAGAGTCATTTGCTCCAAAGAGCAAGATTGGAAGCCATCGCATTATTCCTTGCATACGCAGCCGCATCACAAATTCAAAGTATACCAAATGGACGTGAAGTGTGCAATCTTGAATGGGAAAATCGTAGAAGATGTCTATGTAGAAAGCAACCCCGTGATTTGAAGTAGAAGGAAACAATGTTTACAAGCTAAAGAAGGCGCTTTATGGTCTCAAGCAAGCACCTCGAGCTTGGTATGACACTCCTGCTCAGATTTCTTGTGTCCAAATGATTCAAGAAAGTGTTCAAATGGACAGTAACCCTCTTCACCATCAAGTTAGGTGAAGATATACTAGTTGTTCAAATATATGTGGACGACATCATCTTCGGCTCAAGATCAACTTTCTTATGTGAAAGATTTGGAGAGATGATGTCAAAACAATTCCAAATGTCGATGATGGGAGAAATGAGTTTCTTCCTAGAACTACAAGTCAAGCAATCAAATGTATGATATTCATAAATCAATCCAAGTACGTAAAAGACTTAATCGCCAAATATGGAATTCAATCCAAAGAAAACGGTGAAGATCCCTATGAATACCAACTCGGAAGATTGAACTCCTGAACCGAAGGAAATCCAAAGTGGATCCCCAAAGAAATACAGAGGATAATTGGTTCACCTGCCGTATCTCACGCCTAGCCGCCTCGTATGTAGCATTTGCAGCCGGAGTGTGCCAGATTTCAAGTTGATCCTAAGGAGGCACATATGCAAGCCGTCAAGAATATTCTCAAATATCTAAAGGGCACTCGTAACGTTGGGCCGTGGTATCCAACAAGATAATTTGCAAATTGATCGGATACTCGTACTCGTACTTTGCCGGAGATCGATTAGACAGAAATCAACTTCGTGAACATGTCGTCCTTGTGAAGCAAGTTGATATCATGGTTTTCAAAGAAGCGTACGTGTGTCGCTACTTCTACAATCGAAGCGGAATATATGGCACCGGAAGCCGTCGCTTCTCAAATTCTCCTGGCCGAAGCATCGCCTAGATGATTATGAAGTGAAAACCGGTCAAGTTCCAATCTTCTCGTGATAGCTCAAGTGCTATTGCAATATCTGAAAATCCAGTTCTTCACACAAGGTGTAAACACGTTGACGTTCGACATCACTTCATCAGAGATCACGTGGAAAAGAAAGACGTCATTGTTGAGAAAATTCACACAGATATTCAACGAGCTGATATTTTAACAAAGCCGCTGATGGAAGCAAGATTCAAAATGCTGTGTGGATTGCTTGGATTGCTTAATCCTGTTGAAGAAACCTCAACCAAATTGAGGAATAAGACTCAAATTTGAAACCCTTGGATTATCAAGTTGGAAGAATCCAGACTCAAGCCGCTTCGTGAACTCGCTCAAGAAGTGGAAAACCACTCGATATGAATCAAGCTCACTCGGATAATTAAACCGAAGGAAAGTAACTCAACATAAAGAAACATTAGCAAATGAGGTATCACCGACTACAAAGATCACCGACATTATTGTGTTTGCGGCCTTTCATTTCTTTCCCTGAGGAATATGCTATTTAAGGATAAAATTATTTGAATTTAATTCAAATTCACAGACATTCCTTATATGGATTCGTCAATAAGCCATCCATCCAATCGAATCCCATCGCATTTAATGAAAAGCATGCAGGGTACTGTAGCTCGGGAAAGTCGAGGCAGAAGTCAGAACGTTTTGACTACCTCACGCGCGCGTGACCTACAATCTATATACGCACGTCACTTAACGTGTTGCGCAATTCTCTCCCAGCCGCAGATCTTAAAATCAGATCTCAAGATCTCAACCGTTCATCAAAATAGACGGGTGATAAATATATATATCAAAGATATGCAAATCGTCGCCATAGTTTCTTACTTATCTCTGAAATCTTCATATCACAAGTGCTTTCTTATCTCTCTGCAAAACCCTTTTTCTCTTGTATCTTCTAACTCTTCAATACAGAAATATAACATGGCACCAAAGAAAATAACACCAGGAGCGAACCTCATGTCAAAGCTGCACTTTGAGAGTTGCTTAACTCTCAAGAACTACAAGAACTCGGAGTTCCAGGAAGTGCTGGATCTCATCGAGAAGGCAGGCCTACTGCAATGGGCGACTGCGCGACCGAAGAACATCTTCCGCCAGGAAGTGGCAAAATTCTTCTTGTAGATGACGAACAGAGATGAACGTCTCCGCTCCAACATCTCTCTCCAACTCAAGGAAAAGACAGGGCATACAACTCCCTGGGATGTCGACATCAACATCAACCGGATGTTGAGCAAGCTGTTCGGACTAAAAACTCTTGGGGACCGCTCCCCGGACAACTACACCAGAGAAGAGATCCAGGCCGAACTGGACCTGATGCTGTTTAAACCGGAACCCTACAGGGCAAGTATGTCCAAGCCAATCGCTCAAGCCCAAATTCGTACCGTTCCGGATGTCACCTGCAGTAAGTATCCTAGGTATAGCCGGATCTCAAGGAGAGATCAAGATACCCAAGTTCAAGCCAATGATAGCCATCCTCGGAATGATCCCGTGATTGGTTCTCCTACTTCATGGGAAAGTTGGAGAAGGAGTCGAAGAAGATTCACTTTGAAGATGATGCCTTCACCCAAGATACCAGAGGGAGACAATCTATTTATGCACCAAGGTGGCGTGCATAATAGAACACTACACAACCGGACGGCAAATCAAGTGAAAAGACACGTAAGAGTTCCCCGTGTCCAAAGTTCTTTTGAAAGCCAGAGCCGCTTTCTCGACTTGATGAAGAAAGCAGCCTCGAAGGGAAAAGAAGATGCAGGAGGCAAGCAACAGATCGCCTCTCCCTCTCAAGCAGTGAAAAGGAAGCAATGAGGAAACTCAGCCAACTAGATCTCCACCTGCCAAAAAGAAGCTCAAATTCAAGGCAAGCCTAGAAGCCACCATGAGACAAGAGAGAAGCCACCAGTTAAGCCACTCGGAACCGAATGGAGGTCGGGCCGAGGAGACAAATCGTGATTCCTCCTCCAAAGATGATCAAGGAAGGAGTTCGTGATCGCTTCACGAGAAGTTCGAGAACCACAGCAAGGGTCCCCCACCCCGATCCGGAGTGATGCTATTCCTCTCCGCCAAATCCTTCAAGCATCCTCACAACCCACTCCAGCCGATCTCACATCGACCTGAACTTCAACAACACTCTCTTCTCCTTCCTCTTCAACAACACTCTCTTCTCCTTCCTCCTCATCCTCAGGTACCTCACCAAGAATCCTCGCCTACTTCTTCAATACCTGAAACCACCCAATTCTCAGCACCAAACTCACCTAAAGAGCCCCATCCAGCTGACGCTCCTTTGCAGCAGGATGATGAATACCAGGCTGAACCATCAAGCCCTACTTCTTCTTCTGAGGAAATCGAAATCCTCAGTCCCAGAGCCGTTGCACGTGCTGCCACTATCATGAGGTTCGAGGACCTCAGACTTCAAGGAATAAAGAGCGCACTGCAACATTATCCTTCTCTTACCTCGCTCCCTACTGCATTAGTCGTTGTCAGCGACTTCAAATTTTATCTGGCTACCAAGATGTCCACTTGGTATGCAAATGAAGAAATGGTGGAGTTCTATACTTTTGATAAGCTTAAAGCCAAAGAAGCCTCACAGAGATATTTGGATTTGGAAGTCTTCGTGATGCTTTTGAGCATCAAGACGAGCCGATCCAAATCCTCATCCGTAAGGTCGAACAGACGAAGTACCACCTTCCGAGGAAGTCATCTCACGAGCCAACTCCTACCTACACAATCTCACTGGATTGTTCCAAATGAAATCGCCAATGAAGTCGTCCCTCGCCGACACAAATCGAGGCAATGATGATTGAAGAAGAGCCAACTAATGCAATAGTTGAGCCTACCGAAGTCGCCCTAAAAAGTCCAATTGCCGATGACACTCGTTCACCGGTCGAGATCGAGGCAAGAAAATTCAGCCAAGTCGAATCCGGACCCAAACGGATCCTAATGTGCTTCGATGCAATGAAGGACGAGATCGCCAAACAAGTCGAGGAAATCCTTTTTCAGATAGACTCAAATCAAATGTTGACACCCTTCGCGCATCACAACTATAGAAATTGGCAAGTCCAATGTAATGGACAAATTCATTGATGACGTTCACAGATTTGCCCGTAATCGAGTGAAAGCACCAAGAAGATCTCAAATGCTTCTCGTTTCTCAACGAATTGATCATTCAAATCATCTAGAGAAAGAGAGTCCCCGAGATCATATCAAACCTCCAAGCTCCGCCGAAAAGAAGATCAACGATTTATCCAAACAAATGAAGCTCTACAACAAGCAGATTCTCTCCCACAGAATCGACATTCACCAGCTTGTTCAATCTTTACAAGGAGCCGGACAATCCGCTTCAAAGCCGGAAGCAACAAAGACAAAGATGCTTCAATCTCGTCACAACAGACAACTCAGCAAAGATTGCTGACATTGACAAAGTCCTGGCCCAACTGAATGAGACAGTTGTCAACCTCTCATCCACTCTTATTGATAATGCCAAAAAGGGGGAAGGTAATGACAAGAGAAAAACTTCAAAGACGGGCAAAGAAAAAGTCGCAACAAGTCCAAGTGATGCGCCCGAGATTGACGAAGTTGTTGCCGAGCCGGGATGCAGAGAACTACCGGACGAAAAAGGGAAATGGAGCAAAATGATCATCCCTCTTGCCAAAGCTAGTGGAGCCACGCTGCATCAGCTTCAATGATACTCAATGGCTCTACAACTTTGTGACTCAACAAAAGCAAGAGATGAAAAGCCTTCAAGAACAGCAGAAGAAGAAAGAAAGTCTGCTCAATGCCGAAGAAAAGAAGCAGCAGAAGAAAAGAGCAAGCTTAAGAGCAGCAAAGAAAAAGTCTCAGATGCCGATGAACTGGAGAAGAGTAGATGAATAGATCCCAGAAGAGTTAAACGACGACTGGGAACATACAAAATTTGAGTTCATTGAAGATTACTACTATCTGGGAGCTTACCCAAATACGCCCCCAGATGTTGCCTTCAAGATGCATCTCAATGAGCTTTTTCATCAAGACAGGATGACTGCTAAAGCGTTCTTCAATGCTGCAAGTACCGCAAATATCCAGTTCACTGCTTCCCAGCTGTATCATATCCAGCCTCCGCTGATACCTGGAACTCATCTTCCTGACAAATCGAAAATTATTGCGTGTATAAACGTATGGGCGATCGTGAGAAGAATTTCCAAGGCAAACAATGAAGAAGAATACAGGAAAACAATGTATGATATTCAACCGGTACAAGTTAAGAATCGTATGAGCAACTGAAGAAGATAGATCGAAGAATCAAAGAAGAAGCAGAATTAAGAATGAAGACCCAGCCAACTAGGATTTAATTTTGTCTTTTTTGTCAGTTTGTTAATCCTGTATTTCTTGTAATCATCTTTGTGGATTAATAAAACTGAAACGTTTTTGCTCTCAAGCTCACCCTGATGACAATAACTCTTTGTCCAGGCACTGAACTCTGAATTTAATCTTCTGAAATTTTCTTATCATTTTTTAAACCCACTTTCTCATTTAGGGGGAAGCAGGTTGTTTTTCTCAGTTAGGTTTTGGTGTAGCCGGCACACGGCCGGCCGGCTCGGCCCGAGCCCGCCGGGCTTTTGGGAAAAATCGGGCCAGGCCGCCCCGGCTCGAAAATTCACCGGCTCGAAATTGACACTGTACCCCGGCCCGAAATATAAATTATAGTGTATTTTTTACCGGGCCGGGCCGGCCCGAGCCCACCGGGCTTTGTCCATTTCGGGCCGGGCCGGGCCGGCCCGAAAATTCACCGGGCCTGGAAATGAATAGCCCAGCCCGGCTCGAAATCGGGCCGGGCCGGGCCTAAATTGACAGCCCTAGGTTTTGGCATCATCAAAAAGGAGGAAATTGTTGGGAAAATTCTAAAGTTTTGATTTGATTCCAAAACCCAACTGCTCTCTAACCTAGTAGATGAATGTACAAACCTAAGTTAAGTTTTCACAGCTCACGTGTTTGAGCCTTAGATTTTCTAAGTTCACAGGTTAGAAAGCTGAAGACAAAAGAAGACCCAGCTGAGTAAATCAGCTGGACCCAAAGTCAGTTGAAAGGTCTCTTAGCTGAACAGAGTTCAAAGACTGAGCTGAGTCAGACTGACTCAAGAAAAGAAGAATGGATCCAGCCAAGGAGATCCAACGGAGCAGAATAAATTGAGCTGACTCAAAGACTAAGAAAGTCAGCTGAGCAGACAAAAAGGGAACTAACTCTGAAGACGTCACTTCAAGTCAGTTTACCCAATCCAGCTCTAAATTCAAAGACCAGCTCAAAAGATAGATATCCCGGTGTCAGAGGAAGTCAATATACCTCGACCAACAGGGATCGACATCTCAACATCCTAGAAAGGCGAACCTAGGATCTGACACAGTGATGAAGACAGGTGAAGATACGCTCAACGGCAGATCGACAGATCAGAGAGTAGGTAAGATTCAAACGGCTCCTCCAACGGCTAGTTTGAATCTCTACCTATAAATACCAGTCTTCAACCTCAGAATCAGATACGAAAAACTCTCTATAAGCTTTCAACCTCTCTGAATCTCTCAAGTTTTAAAAAGCTCTCTAGCAGTTTTCTAACTCTTTAAAGAACACTTAAATTCTTAAGTGTTCACTTTCAGACACTGCTTTAGTTTTTCGTCTGATCAATAGGCAGAAATCATAGTAAATCCAAAGCCTAGATCTGAACGAGTTCATCTTCCAAAGTTCTTTATTGTAAGAACTCGTTCAAAGTTGGAAACCCAAACCCTCCTTTACCTAGAAAGGTTAGGTCAAAGTTACGCCCTCTCGAAGCGTGAAATTCGAGTGTAAGGTTATTCAGTACCCGAAAACTGAAAAGGTATAGGCTTCTACAGTGCCCGTAAACTGTTAGAATATAGCTCGAGGTAGAGCTGCGAAGTTGCTTGGTACTCGTAAACCAAGTGGTCATCCTTAGTGGATTTACCAGCTAAAATCTGGTCGTGGACGTAGGAGTTCTCTCTCCGAACCACGTTAAAATTTCGTGTTCTTTTTTGCTTTATTCAGTCTTTGCATTATATATTTATTCAAAGAACTAACCGTATTTGCACATCACATGTCTTCAAAGCTTCAACTCTCTCGTCGTGTGATCACCTACCGCATTATTTTCAATCCTGCATAACTGAAACTGAAACTAAGTTTTTCTAAACTTTTCTAAAAGGAACGAGCTAAGTTTTTCTTTCCACCACTTTCCGCACAGCCAGCTAAGTTATCAGTCCAGCTGACCACCTTCTTTAGAAGTCAGCTGAATTCATAACTGAGCTCTCACTCAACTCTGCTTTAATTTGATAAAAGTTTTCAAAAATCTCTCTTCGGTGTATTCACCCCCCTCTACACCGAAGACCTCGTTCCGGGACCATCAATGATGCTTCACCCAGCTGAATGGAAGAGACTCAACCCGAATGGAAGAATATCTACGAATGCAAGCAGACAACCGTAATTCGTAATCAACGTCATCGATATCACCGAGAAAGAATCCAAATAAACCAGATGCCGAAATTGAAGGATTATTCAGCCGAGGGGAACTACCGGAACCACGATCACCCAAAGACACCCACTCAACCGAGGTATCACTCGACTACAATGATCACCGAGAGGTTTGCAACAACATTAACTACACCTACTCAATCTCGTTTTCTACCAACTCATATCTTGTCATATCTAATCAAATTTAATTAAAAGTCTGCAAAGAATTGAATCATGGGAGTTTCGAGGCAAAAGTCAAAACGCCTCAACCGTCCTCTCTCGCGCTTTAACTCGCATCTTCTAATCAAGAAATTGACATGACGCGAGAATCACTCCTAGTCGTAGATCTTCTTATCAATAGATAAATCTTGATCGTTCATTCATCAAGAAAGCTCTTTAAATATGCTAGAAGATATATGTAAAGCATTGCATCAACTCTAAAAAGTTTTTCGGCATTCTTTCTTATTTCTATCAATTGGTATTATTTGTTTCTACTAACAAAAGTTGCAAGCAAGCATACGAATCCGTAAAGATATCTCCCGAAGCCGATCAAACTTGAAGAATCGTCAAAGCTTCAAGATAAGAGTTGCTTAACTCCTGTGAACCTCAAAGAAGACGGAAGTCAGGAAGAAGGCGAAGCCCATCGACGTATCCAAATACAAAGGAGAGACTGCAAAGCTCAAGAACGTCATTCACCAGGAAGGTGCAGAAAACTTCCTGAGAATGTCAAAAGAAAAGGACCTCCTCAGCCCCACTGATTCTCTCAACATAAAAGAGAGAACGGGACATACAACTCCCTGGGATGCAAAAATCAACGTCACCGTACTGACTGGATGTTGATAAAGCCGGAGTCTTCAAGAGCAGTCATGTCAAAGCTCTTGCTCCACCATAGGAGGCACAGAAAAAGATGCAGGAGACAAAGCAGCATGCATCTATCTCCGTCCCAGCTGGGAATCGGAGACAACTTGAGGAAATAAAACATGCTGAAGCATAATTTTTTTATTGTTTTTTCAAATTAGAGTTTAAATAAGGGAAAAGTAACATAAACAATCCTAACTGTTGGGAAAATTATAAGGTTTCGATTTGATACCAAAACCCAACTGATTCTCCAACCGAATAGATGATCGCGTCAACCTAAATAGTATTTTCCAGCTCGCCTGTTTGAGCTTTAGATTTTCTAGGTTTACAGACTAAGGAAGCGAAGACAAGAATGCCGACCCAGCTCGTGTCTACAAGCAGGAGTCGATTAGCGAAAGACAAGAAGGCCAACCTTCACCGAGTCCTCCAGTAGAGCATGATCAAGCTGAAGAGAATTCGAGCTGAGTTCAAAACACAAATGTCCAACAGACAGAACAAAGGGAACTAACTCTGAAGACTTCACTTCAAGTCAGTCCAGCTCTGAATTCAAAAGCCAGCTCCAAAGGCAGAAGATCCCGGCGTCAGAGGAAGTCAACATGCCTCGACCAATGAGGAATTGCCAAATCAGCATCCTAGACTTCAGGACCTAGGATGTGACACAACTGAAGACAGGTGCAGATTCGCCCAACGGCAGATCTTGAATTTAAGAAGAGTAGGTAAGATTCAAACGGCTCCTCCAACGGCTAGTCTTGAATCTCTACCTATATAAACCCGTCTTCAACCTCATGATCAAATACGAAAACTCTCTTCAAGCTTTCATTCTCTGAAATCATCAATCTTTCAAAAGCTCTCAAGTAGTTCTACATAGTTCAAAGAACACTTTATCTTAAAGTGTTTCTAGTTCAGAAACTGCTTAGTTTTTCGTCTGATCCCTAGGCCAAAATCTTTGTATATCTTAAGCCTAGATTTTGAACGAGTTCATCATACTCTAAAGTTCTTAATTGTAAGAACTCGTTCACAGTTGGAACCCCAAACCAAACCCCTCTTACCCAGAAAGGTTAGGTCAAGGTTACGCTTGCTCGAAGCGTGTAATTCGAGTGGTTAGGTTCTTCAGTACCCGGAAACTGAAGGTGTAGGCTTGGCAAAGGCTCGCAACCGTTGGAACACCGGGTTAGAGTTGTGAAGTTGCTTGGTACTTGAAAACCAAGTGGTAGTGGATTACCAAAGTGAACTCCGGTCGTGGACGTAGGAGGTGTTACTCCGAACCACGTAAAAACTCGCGTGCACTTTACTTTCTCTTTATATTCGCTTTGTACTAACTCTTTCATATCATTGCATATTTGATCAAAATCGCATACGCAGCTGCTCTCCAAAGACAGTTGTGTCTCTCAGAAAGTTGTACAACTTGACTAAGCTGAAAACATAAAGTTAATCTTTTCAAGTTGAGTTTTTCTAAGTAACCGAGCTAAGTTTTCAAACCACCACTTCCCGCACCGCCAGCTGAGTTATTTACCCAGCTGATCCTCCCCAGCTGGATCAATAACTGAGCTCACAAACTCTGTGATTTAACTTGAAAAAGTTTCTAGAAATCTATTTGGTGTATTCACCCCCCCTCTACACCAAATACCTAACTCAGGGACCATCACTAACGTATGAACCATGATCACTTTTATACCCCTAAGGACAGGGGTGGGACTGCCAGCATCCCAACTTATAAAAATTCGGGGCAAATACCCCCTCTCTTTTCTAACAACTGTCTAACAACGTTAATTTTTGTCTGTCTCTGTTTTTTTCTTTGTTCTTCTTCTTCTTCTTGCTGCGCCAACCCTCTCGAACCAACTCCGCCGCCCCACACCTCCCTGCCCGCCGCTGCCCCCCAACGCGATTTTATCTCGATCCGATTTGCAAAGATGAAGAAGGGAGTGAGCATAATTAATGTTGCTCGTGGTGGTGTCATTGATGAAGATGCTTTAGTGAGAACCCTTGATGAAGGAAGAGTTATCCAGGTTTGAATTTTCTATCCTTTCTGTTGATGATATTGCTGGAAAATATTCTAAAAAGAATGAATGATGTCATTATTGTATATTTGGGATTCCTTATGTTGTACAATGTTAATGGTGTTTGTCTTAATTTCTTTGCTGCCACGAATGAGATTCATAGCATGATTCAGTACTACAATTTCAATGTGAAATCTAAGTAGTTTGTCAATCCTAACATTCACAGGCAGCCCTCGATGTCTTTACTGAGGAGCCCCCATCGAAAGATAGCAAACTAGTGCAACACGAGAATATCAGTCACACCACATCTTGGTGCTAGCACAAAGAAAAGCACAAGTATGAATTCGCCAATAATATTTGGCATCATTTCCTTTATTCTTTTCAGGTGGATGATGGAGAGGATGGCGGAGACGAAATCGTGGTGGGGCGGCGGCGGAAGGAGAGGTGTGGGGCAGCGGCGGGCGGGGAGGTGTGGGGCGGCGGAGTTGGTTCTAGAGGGTTGGCTCAGCAAGAAGAAGAACAACAAAGAAAAAAACAGAGAGACATAAATTAACGGCGTTAGACAGCTGTTAGAAGAGAGGGGTATTCACCCCGACTTTTTATACGTTGGGGTGTTATTTCCACCCCCGCCTTAGTGCGTAAAAGCCGATCAGCGATTCATACGTTGCTGTATTGTTTATGCTACTTTTTCCTTTAAATAATTATTATGTAATTTGTTTCATTCTCAATCGCATCAAAAATAGTGATTGCGGGTTTCCACAATATCGTCTCTATCTATAAATCATGTGGACGCGTTACTAGTTTGTGATAAAGAGACAAAAAACCAAGATATTCATCTTATTAAATACTTCTTGTTGCAAAAAGTTGGACTAATTTTCAATGGCATAGAAACAAAGGCTAAGCAAATCTACAGGCAAAACATATTAAGCTAGTTTCATTGTTATATACTCCCTCCGTCTCGTTCATCTTGACACGTATACTCCCTCCGTCTCGTTCATCTTGACACGTTTTTTTTCGGCACGGGTATTAAGAAGAAGGATATTGAGTGTAAAGGTGGTGTTTAGTGTAGTTAATAAAATGATATAAAGTATTTTTGAAGTGAATAAAGTAAGATAAAGAGCTTTAATTTGAAGTGATATAAAGTGTTTTTGAAGTGATGTAAGGTGTTTTTAAAGTGACTATAGTATTTTTTTAAGTGAACCTTAATTATTTTCATAAGAGAAAATATGTCAAGATGAGTGGGACGGCTCAAAAAGAAATACATGTTAAGATGAACTAACTAAGGAAAGTATATCCATTGCATTTTAAAGCACAAAACTTAATAAAACATGTATTTTACTTATTCTCTACAAAAAAAATCTATTCTAGAAAAAACTTTGTAAGAGAATATAGCATACAAATTGCATTTCACCTATTTAAAAACAAACATCAACATATATATTCTTCGATATCCACATTGAAATAACGCCAGCATATAAATAAAATATATGGATTCCGATAGTACACTTATACTATAAACCCGAACCTTTAACCCTATAATCTGCGTAGAATTAAGTGTGCTCCGTGTTGGGGTTGCAGAAATAACACTGCCATTGGAGCATGAGAATAAGAAGGAGAAAGCTCAAAAGAGTAACGTTGCAACATCATGACTAATGCCATTTTAGCTTCTAAAATTGCAAAATTCTGTCCAATGCATATCCGAGGTCCCCAGCCAAATGGAATATATGAGAGCTGCCCTTTTGTTGCCTTCGAAACTCCTTCACTAAAACGCTCTGGTTTGAACTCTTTTGCGTCTTCGCCCCATATTTTGAGGTCATGGTGCACCTCAAGTGTAGGGAGTATGAGGGTCACACCAGCAGGTAGCCTCAAATTTCCAATTGCAGTTTCTTTCTGAGTTTTTCGACTCATCATGAATGCCGGTGGATATAACCTTAGAACCTCGTCAAGGATCATGGTTACCTACAACATTCATATGCATATCACAAAATGAAGTCAAATGTAGGAAACAAGGCGTTATCTAAATGAGATTCTTATGCAAGTGCAAGATTTCTTTAAATTTGAGGTTAACATGTCCACTTCTTTTAACCTCTCTTTGATTTTCTCTGCTTTAACATCTAATAATCTCTATAGGAGTATGACTGAAATAACAAATGAGAACATATGCAACTGTTTCTTGATAAATCAATACCATAATTTCCATGTTGATCAAAATTAAGTCAAGAAATGTGACAAGAATCCTTACAATTTTGAGGCCATTTAGGCCTTGAAAATCTGGCTGGTGTCCACTTCCAAAGGCTTGAAGAATCTCGTCTCGTGCGCGATCCTGCCAATCTGAATGCTTGCTCAATAAAATCATAGTCCAAACAAGCAAGCATGAAGTTGTCTCCTGCCCAGCAATGTAGAAAAGCTTGCACTCTTCAACCACATCATGCAAGCTCATCCCAAATTTATTACCCTTTTGCTGTATTTCCTTTAAATTTGATTCCAATAATATATCCAATAAGTTATCAGTAATGGCTTCCCCTGCTTCAATTGCCTTCATTCTTTTATCTATCAAATCAAGTAAGAGTGACTCAACTTCCTTCCTAATATGCTTTATCCTTCTCTGAGTCCTTGTTGGCAAAAACCTGCAGTTACAAATGTAAGATCATATGTACTGTAAATCCAATCAATCACCCAAAGTAAACGCCCACTGCTGATTCTACCTGAATCCTGGGATGAAAAATGACACAGCTGCCTTCATGAGAAGGGCAGCTAGTTCTTTCTGAAGCTCGAATATCTTCCTCCCTTCTTCGTAGCTACTCCCGAATGCAGTACGCGAAATGGCATCGCGCGTTAAGGTTTCAAGATAAGGCCACACATCTAACTCAAAGGATCCTTCACTTGGTGTGATCTTTTCCCATTCACTCAACATGTCACAACAACTCATGTAAAATGATGGAGGCATGTTCTGCAGCAAGAGTTTGAATATTAGTAATTATTTCTGTATTATTACTCCAAGAAAGTGTTGATGAACACATGGAATTAAGGAAATTATTCAGCAAAGATCACCTTAATCTTTTCTAGATGAAATGAAGGATTGATTAATCTCCTGTGCTTAGCCCATTTATGGGATTCGTAGGTTACTAATCCTTTTGCCAAGACTTCGCCTAATGGATTACTTGGCTTCTGAAAAATCAGAGTTTTTGACAAAATCGCTCTTATCTTGTCAAGATCCCAGATGAATACAGCAGGATCAGTTCCAAACCACAAAAAAGAGTTCTTACCTGAAATTGTAACATCAACTTTGAGTCAATACAAATCAAGATTAGCTTAATTTATGATTTACATGATGCAACTAGGGATGTGGATCCAATCCGAAACTGATGAGTTGGCTAAATAGATCGGGAAAAAAATGAGGGTTTGGGCTGAAAATTTGATATGAAAATATTAAAAAAAAAAATCTCGTTAATTAGTTGCCAAACTTCATTACTTTACTTTTAAATCTGATTCAAATATTTGTACAATGTGTTTTGGTATTCTATCCAGAAGTTATACTCATCTTGTTCATTCCTCTATTCTTTTAGGGTGTGTTTACTTTGAGTGAT
Source organism: Agastache rugosa (assembly GCA_031470985.1). NCBI lineage: Eukaryota > Viridiplantae > Streptophyta > Magnoliopsida > Lamiales > Lamiaceae > Agastache > Agastache rugosa. The sequence continues at coordinate 26,873,813 of CM062601.1, forward strand.
AGGATAGATAGATAGATAAAAATAGTATAGGTTAATCTATCGTTTACTATGATGGATTGATAATTTTTTAGCTTGTTTGATCATCTAATCCTTCATATAGTCAATCCTATATTTTATCAATCTATCATATCACGCAAAGTAAACGCCCCTTAGTCTATCGCTTAATGAGAAAAAAAAATTATATGAAAATATTAAAAAAATCATTTCGGAAAAATGTGTCCCCAATTAATTACTATGCTGGATTGGAATGACACTCATTTTCTTCATCAAATAATATGATGTCAAGTGTTTGAGATGAGAAAACACCATCTATTTAATTTTGTTACAATAATATGGTTATCAAAAAAAAATTTACTGTGCTAAATTTTTTTGGTAAACTTTATGACGTGATGGGCTAGTACGAAAATCGAAAGTTTCGAGCGAGGATTGAAAGTTTCTAACACAAAAAAAATTCCTTTTGATTGATCTGAACCGAAAAATAATCTGAACCCGAACCAAGTGGGATGAGGCGATTGTAACTCTTATAATAATGTTAAGTTATCGATAAGCACAATAATTAAGTTTGCCCAATAGATAATTGCAGTCAAGTGAAGTGAAGTAAAACGACGACGTACGTACCGTAGGTAGTGAGGGTTTTGTGGACAAAGGGCATGATCCGAGGTAGGAAATCATCGGAGAAGGAGATGGGCTTGGACAATGATTCTCTCTCCAACATGGTGATATCTTTCAAGTCTCCCAGCAAAAAATTGTAAGAATTGCCGTTGAAACCCTGCTGCCTCAGGGATTTCTCCAGCTTCTTAGGCGTAAACCACGCCCAATTCAACAACTTCCATGCATATATTGATGCTACTGCAACAGCAAAACAAATTATTATCACTGAAATGTAGAGAAGATCCATTGTTTTTTTACTTAATCTATGATGACAAGTTATGAAAAGATTTTACTGCTGCAATGAAAGAATATTGTGGCATCATCGTCATTATATATATGGTGGGGAGTTTGAAATTTCGTTCTCGCGGATATTTTTGATAATTGATGCATTGAATTTTAATTGCTGTGCATATCGATCATATGTTGGTCAAAAGAGAAGAATGAGAGGCGAAGAATGGTAAACTTCAGCTTCAAAGTCTCTAGAAGTGACACGTGACATGCATCATCGTAACCATTGAATTATGGAAACTTGATGCTCGGTTGCATGATCTTAACCATTGAATTGTGGAAATCTTTTATTTTATTTTTTCCAGTTTTTAATATAATTATATATTATTAAACCTTAATCATGGATTATAAAACCTTAATTAAATTATTAAATTCTAATTATGAAATATTATACTCTAATTAATCTTTTTTTAGTTGAAACTCTAAATAATCTTAATAACGAACCTAATTAAGTTAGTTTATCTTTAATTACAGCATTTAAGGCGACTGCATGTTGGGGTGAGCAAAAAAAATCAAAAACCGAAAAATCAATTCAAATCAAATCGAAAAATAGAATTCGATTCGGCTTGTTCGGTTTTTATTTAAAAAAATTTGAAACGTTTGATTTGGTTTGATTTGATACTTTGATTTAATATTAATTTATATATATATATATATATTAATTTTTACATTCTGCATCCTCACGTCTGAACTCTAAATTCTGAAACCTATCTCGCTCCTCAATCCTCCCTCCCTCCCATTGATTTTGAATATTTAAAATATTATCGTTTTATTGTATAAGAACATGTCATTTTTATTGATCTTGAATAAAATATTTTGTTCAGTTCATTCGGTTTGTTTGATTTGGTTTGGTTTTAATTTTTAAAATTTGGTTAAATCAGTTCGATTATTCAATTTGTTTGATTTGGTTTAATTTTAATTTTTAAAAATTTGATTTATTTCGGTTTGATTTGGTTTAGGTCAAAATCAAACCAAATAACTCACCCCTAACTGCATAGTGTGGTCGCTGCATAGGAGATTTAGTCTTTTAGAGGGTGTTTTAAGTTTATTTTAAATTGCTTATAAGCTCCAACATCTAATAAGATGTTTCAAGAGCATATAAGATGAAAAAATAAAATGAGGTAGTTACTTATTTTTATCGAGCTTATTTTTAGAACTTATAAGTTGTTTAGGATCTTATTTTGACAAATACTTTTCATGAGCTTATAAGCTACTATAATCCTATTATAGGCTAATATTTTAAAGACCTAGTGAAAAAATTTAGTCATTATTTTTACACCATTTCAACTTGCAAAATTTAGATCAAATAATCATTTTTAAGATTTTTTTTTTTTTTTTCTTTTTTTGGGTGTGTTGTGAGATGATGTCGGATCGAACTCCAGTCTCTCACGCTTGCAAAATTTAGATCAAATGCTCTTTCTTTCTTTAGTTGGACCAGTTTGTCATTATTAATTTATTATAAACAAACTTATACATGTTTGTTGGTGCTTATTTATTTATCTATTTTTTCATGTACGTATTAGTATCAACTTTCTTTTTCTTTTTAAATTTTCATTTTTTTCGAAAGAAATATAATTGAGCCCAAAAGCAAGGAATATTAAGAAGACCCTTCAAAACAACGACCGAAAGGGTTTATTCCACACATGAGGGATTGAATAATCCCTAGATTTTCTAGCTAATTCAATACTTTTTTTAGAGTATCTAATTCAATACTTGTGGTATATTATATTCTAATGATGATTTTTAATTAGGCAAAATAAATAATTTTAGCCCGATAAATTAATTATGTAATAGTTTTAGCCGACCTTAATTAGCATAATACAAATTTCAAGCCCTATAAATTCAATCCATGACAATTTTAATTGGCAAAAATTTTCACAAATTGAATTTATAAATTTGTATTATGCTAAGATCGGGCTATAAGTAACACATAGTGAATTTATCGAACTAAAATTGTGTATTTTGCCCTGTTATTATTTTTTAACTTGTAATTTTTATTTTTAGTAATCACCGAATATATCTATATTAGGGAAGTAATCAATAATTTATTACAGTATGTATTATAATCCGCGGGAATGCACATTTCCACATTGTATAATTTTACCTAAAAAACTCTAGGTTGCGACAATTTCATGTAGTGTGAACTGTGAAGTCTTAATTAGGAGAAGACGCGCCCCCACCCATCCAAACAGAATAAAAGAAAATAGAAAAGAAACAGCATTACTCCAACTGCATCATAGCAGTATTATTCCATATCAAATCAAGAAAAAGTTATCAACTGTCGTAGTTATACAATATATAGTACAACCAGAAGTTGAAGATCAACAAAAATACAATGATTATACTCTCGACTGAATTTTTTTTGAACGGCCGCCTATTAAATGTTGAAAGTAAAGTTTATGCTAGAAAATGGTTTAAACTTTACATTACAGCTTCGAGAAATATTGTTGATACAGGATCAGAGAAAACGCGTATATACCATTCAGAGAATTCTCTCATGATCAGTGACTATCAGCAAACTCCAGTACTCAAACATCCAAATCCTTCGTAGAATTGAATCAATGATGCATGACCCATAAGCAAAATCGAGGCTCACACCACGGGGCCATCCTTCATCCGACCTGCCACAATCAAAGATAAGCCCTCTGGTCCCGTTCATAGAAAAGCGAAGCTAACATATCTTATGACAAGTTAGTGTGTAAGAAAAGGAGAGAAATCAGCATCACACACAACAGTCAGCAGTCAGGCTTAACTTAGAGAGGTATATAATATATATCCTAATTATAACGGTGCTAGAACTAGCAAGAAATGACAATTACAAGACGAGAAATAGAAGTAACATAACTCAAAGGATTTCCAAGAATATTTCAAATATTGAAAGTATTACTACTAGCTTTTGACAGAACTAACCCCGTATTAAAGATTACATGCTAAAGAAAATCAAGACTGATTCCTAATTATTTTGAGGTTATACGTGATTAAAGGCTAAAAGCATCACAATATTCTTATACCACGTGAAAGAGAAGGAATACAGAGCATAGCAACTAATGGATGACCATAAACTACAATCAGTAATGAGCTTACCCAAGTTTTATTGATTCGGATTTAAAGGGCTATCTTCTTCCTCATCCATCTCATCGAGGATAGTGTATTTCGAAGTTGCAATATCGGTTGGTGACTCAACAGATGTCTCTCCCTTCTGTAACTTATCGTACCTGATAGGCAAAGAAAGTCGAATAGATGAATGAGAATCCCGTAACAGTATTAGTTTATAATGTTCAAAACATAAAACTTTTAACTGACAGATAAATAGCCCATAATAATACTAATTCCTCATTGCATCTCAACATTTTTTTAATGAATAGAACTCTTAATGAATCTGGGAAGATTAGTAAACACAATCTGTTCTTAGATTTATGATGGGAATCTAGAGAAAAAAGTTATGGAGAACAGTGATTGAACTATAATCATTGTTACTAGCAGTACATTGGCCACAATTTCAGAACAGAAATTCTTGCTACAACCTAATCAGAATGGTCCGTGACTCTTAAAACAAGGGTTCTCAAATATTACCATCCATATCTGTCAGCTAGTTCAAAGTTGTGTTGTTAAAGGTAAATATTGTCAGGAATCGTCACTTTAAGCTAGGGAGCTAGGTAAATAAACAGAGCATCTTTTTTGTCAGTGGGGCAATGAGCTCCATAGATCAAGAAACAGTGAAGGAAACACAAAAAGCAACCAAATTTCAAGGAAAAATATTTAAAGCAAAACAGCATTGCAAATGTAGATAATCATATATTTGGCTGAGCTTAAGAGTTAAGACCAAGGGCTAGAGCAGGAAACGGGAAAATAACAGAGTAAAATCATGATACTTACTTGTACCAGTTAAATAAACTGACACCAGCCATTATTGTCAGAAGGCCAAGCCCTTTCATCCAGGTGAACTTGTCATGGAAATACAACACAGCCACCTGAAACATATCAAAGTATCATATCATGTTGGCCTCCAACTTTTAAATAATTGACTGGTACAGAAAATTAAAGTTCAACCAACTTTACGCTTTAGAAAGAATTGATTAAATTTGAGAACTTCGACAAAATGATTGCTTCAGTATATATTGAAGCCCCCAAGCATTGGTAATAGGCATAAAATGATTCGTGTTTAAAGTTTGAAAAAAAACTGTGTATTATTACAATTTTGTATATTGTAAAACTGTGAATCACATTGATAGTACTCACTCTCTAAGGCAGAACTTTAAAAAAAAACACACACATACACGCACACTTTGACCATGGCTCCTCAAATATATAAGAAACTCTCCTCTATCCACTGTCATCAATTCATATGTATGCCAAATGAGGTATCACAGTTGCAGTTTCTACCAATATGTAAGATGTTAATAATAAGGTAATCTTTTATACCAAAATAGTAACAGCTTCCTTGACAACCCCTGCTATTGTTACTGTTACTGCACTTGTTACAGACACGAGAATATATTCTGTTAATACCTGCAATAATCAAGCTTTTGTCAGGGAAAAGAGATTCTGAAGAATGTAAAACACGACTAACTGATGTTTAAGAATTGTTCATAATTAGCTCTTTGAGCATGGAAAGCGGAAACCTGTAGCTGATAGCACTTAAGAGAATGGGCTTTTTCATAGGGAAAGAATTGACTGAGTGGAGTATCCATTTGGATGGTTAAGAAAATGGAAAATTTTATGGATCAGATAAAATTACTGCAGAAGTATGCCATCACCATACCCAAGAAATTGGTTTATGAAATCTTACCATGAAGAAAGCCAGAGTGCCACCAAACAACATCAGCAAACTACTTCTCAGAATATGCGATGAGCTATTAAAGTAAACGCTCTCTCTGAACTCGTGCCATGGATCCAATATCAAAGAAAGAAGACCAGTTGCAATTGCCATTATAGGGGTCACATTGCTCATCAAAGTAAGTGGATTTTTAAGACCTGGAAAAGGGACAGAAGTGTCAAATCACATAAATAGAAAAGGTGTTACAGGATCACACATCAAAGTCGAAGATAAACAGGTTCAAGGATAAACTATCAATACTGTATTAAAATTCTGATTGAACATCAAGATTGGGTATTAGCTTGTGTTTGTATACACCTTAGCGTTTACTTATGCCTAAAGCACGTAAGCACAAATACTTGCATGCTGAATACTATAAGTCTTGCTAAAGGTTACATTTGAGAAAAAGTTATATGAACACTTACCATAGGCTTCTTTCTTCATTCCGGTTTTGATATCACCATGTACCAATCATTAAAAACGAAAAAAAAAAAAAAAAAGGGGGAACAAATCATGAGAGCATATACAGATAATACAACAGAAACAAGAAAAAATATTATTCAGACACCAAAACTGAATTAGTTGGAGTCAAGTATAATGCAGCGTATACCTGGAGAAGAATTTGTGTCATTGTCCACCGAAACCCAGACATGACAGCAGCAAGCATAACGAATATGAAACCCCAAAACTCAAATTCTGCCTCTCTTGCAACTGCATTACAGTACAAAGAAATTAAAGAGAAAAATACAAGCATAAGGCTGAGTCTTTTTTTTTTTTTTTATTGTAATACTTTCTATTCAGAAGTAACAAGGCATTCATCTTCATACGGAAAAATATTAGCTGTTCAAGATTGTTTATTTCTTCTTTGTAATAGGCTAGCCTGCCATTCAATCAAGGCGGAGATTTATTTCCAATGTTAAAAATGCACACTAATAAGTAATAAGATTTGTAACAAAGGAAGATTTTGCAGATATAAGTTATTCTGCATGCTTAAGGATGGATAGACCAACTCTTTGGCACTGACCAGGAAAAGGAAGTATTTCCTCCATAATTAGCAGCTTAAATTATACACAATAAAACAGAAACAAGCAACAAGGAAACAAGTTCAGTGGGCAGTTGAACAAAATCTACCAGCTGAACAAAAATGAAAAACCATAAGCAAAACAATGGGCAGTTGAATATATTGGTTTCTATTCTAATATATAGGATTGTGAAGCATTATGCTGGAGAAAAATTTAGATGGCCATTTCAAAGATCAGACCTAATACTTAAATTAAATATGGGCATGCACAGAAGTAAACCATGGCAAATGCTATATTCATTGACTGCAGAATGAACTCAGGGAAAAACGCATATCATATATCCCAAAATTGTAGATACATAAAAGAACCACATTTAATTGGTATGTAACGGTATCCAAGTATCTCCATTCATTCTGGACTGTATTCCCTAATTTACCAAAATCTTTACAACATGACACAAAATTGCAACAGGAAGGATGTATAATGTATTGAATTGTGTTACCTGTTAATAGTATCCCCACAGAAATGACAGACATAATGCCAAGCAGCTTAAAGCTCGGTGACTCCAATCTTGAGAAAATAATATTTTGTCAAAGGAAGTTCGTTATTAAAATTCTATGCAGTTTACAGCCAAAAATAGGTAAGTAAAGGAAAAAAGGACATTTTATGATAATAATCTTATAATATCACCAACAAAAATATGAAACTTAGGGTACTTTGAATAATAGCAAATTTTGATAAAATGCATCTGTATTAAGACACAAATTAATGGCATGATCTCCATGTAATTAAACATGAACCCACAATAACCTTGAACACTATATTCCACAACTAGTTAATTGCTAGTTAATTGACAAGCAAGCTCATATCCTTACTATCTTAAACTATAACAGTTTAGGCCTACTGTATCTTTGACTCCGGTTCGTTCAACAGTAAAATCTACAATACTTCTTTTTCCATGTATTCTCAGAACTGCAACTGATTCTCAGATTTCATTCAAATTTCTCACCAAACTAATGTTTTGATTATCATTGACTATAAGTGTGTGTTTAGATGAACTTGTCTAAACATTGGAAATTAACCTTACAAAATTATACAATTTAGATCCCTCATATTAATTAGAAAACTATGTCAGCTCATAAACAACAAAGAGTCAAAACTGAATAGATCTGCATATGGTGCACAAGAAGATAAAACCCAATTGTGCTTCAGAGAGAGAGAAGGCCCAATGCATCCCAAATAAATGTTCTTACACAGGCTTATGGTAGGTGGTGATGTAAAGCAAACAGAGGCTAGTTCGTGGAGAAATACCTGAAAGCAAAGGCAAAAAGAAGGAGAAATATTGGTGCTGCAGATTTACACTGCAAGCAAGAAAATAGTAACTTTGTTATTTAAGCATGCTTGACATCAGCAGTAGGAAAAATATCACTTGTAAGATAAGTCACGACACATTATATTTAAAGTGAAGCCTGTACGGCCTTCTATTGAACAGGACCCAACAGAAGAAATGCTCAAACACCATAAACCAAGTCTGCAGAAAAAGTTTGGAAGCATACTTCAAAAATAATACTCCCTCCGTCCCACTCATATGGTCATGTTATTGTTCGGCACGGTTATTAAGGAGAAGGGTAAAAGGAGAGGAAATTGGTAGGTCCCATCACTTTTGAAGGGTTAATTATTTCCTTTTTAGGAAACAAGACAATTTAAATGGGACAGCCCAAAAAAGAAAGGAAGACAACTTCAATGGGACAGAGAGTATAATTTTAATTAATCTGAAAGAGAAAAATGACCAACCATTGTGGCAAATGTAACGGAGATGAAAACCAGTGATAGGTTACTTAGATTTACATCCATGGCAGTGCTGAGAGCTGTCGGTACAACTGTGAAAGGTAAAGGCCATCTGTAGCATTAGTTGTCAGAGAAGTTAATGACACTAGCAAATTTGAAAAGGGAGAATAAATAAGAGTATAGCTTTGTAAAGATTTATTTGTCAAACTTAGGTTATTAATAATAGCCAGGAAAAAAATTGCATTTGAATCAATTAAATCTTAGTTTTATTTCTACATCTATGCAAGCCTATTTCAGAACATAATCCACCACTTGGAAGATATCATGGGAGTACTGCTCAAGATAATAGCATCAAGATTATGAAAAAGCATATGTTGATGCTAGCATACTCGGAAATGGAGACCACTTTGCTTGGCTGAAACTAATACAAACCCTAAATGGACTTCAATGTTTTCTTAATTAATTGCATCCTAGCTTACGTACATTACATCTACTTATCTTATGTATTTATTAAACTATATATTTATCAATTTATGCATCTATAGAACAAAGGATGAACTCAGCCACAGGGAATGCCACATATTAACTTGTAATTTAATATTCACTAGTCACTATACTCAAAAAATTTAGTACATGTCCTGTGAAATTATCCCCGCTTCTGTCCTTTCTTTTCATTTTTGCTTTAGTACTTGATTAAATTCCAATATTATGGAGAATATGGAGAATATGGAACGCCACATTGCCAGAAAGTACCTCTTATATCACTATCTTCAGAAACAAAATGAAACCTCTAAGATAAGCAGCTTTTATCATTTTGCATTTTCAGAAGGATAAAGAGAAAACTTGGTAAACTAAGGCAACTACAAGAATATGGCTATTACAGATATGAACAGGAAAATGAGAGAACTAAGAATCATGTGGAACTGTGGAAGTCATGCAAGCGATAGATACAAAATAAATGGACGGCGAACTTTTTTCCTACCTCTCACAAAGTAATCCTTCCATGACATATCGGAGGGTGGAAATCTGTCAGACCAAAACCATGTAATGCCCTTTGACAGAACAGCTTGCATGGAAAAGTGGATTGTATTCATTAACAGCGGGGCAGGGAATTTCCCCATATCATCCCCTAATAAAGTTTTATTGTACCTGCCCCAGTATAAAAAAAGAATAGATAAATATAAATAATAAGTAAAAGACGCATTCTTTAGAAGCAACAACAAGAATCCAGGCAATGAGAAATCTATAAACAATCAAGAAAGAAAGCACTTACAGTGTCAGGAATGTACTGAACGTGTACCAAGCCAGTATCAAGAACAATGTCTTCAGCACGTCCGCAACAGAAACTGGGTTCTCCAACTTTTTCCTAGATGCGTCATTGTAATCAACATGATTAAGGTCCTTGGTGCTACTGGAATATCTTTCAGCATCACGCCGACTTTCAATGTCAAAAGGCACGCACTCATTTTGATTTCTCAAACCATTAGTGGAAGCATCATCACTGCCTCCTTTGTGTTCCATTCTATGGTGAGATTCACTAGAATAGAATCTCTCTCTGTCTATAGTTCCTCTTTCTGACACTTGTGGCTGAACCAAAGGCAACTTAAAATCAAAGTCTTCTTCATTCACGCCCTCATTTTGCAATAGAGCTGATCGTGGGATTCCATCTTCATCACACCAGCCCGAGAAGGAAGGTTCCCGCCTGATTCCTACTCTCTTAACAGTAACACTATCCGTTAACTCATCACTTATGCCTTCCTCAACACTTTCCGAATTGCTCTCGACCATTGCCTTCACCACTTTCTTTATTAGCCATTTAAGTACTAAACTCTACACCACATAATGCTTCCCACTATTCTATTCTCTCACTCCCTTCATCAAAACAAATTGATACTGATAAAGCAGTAGTTTATACCTCAGAACTAACAGATCCTATAAAAAAACAACAAAAGCTCAATCCAAACCAATGTTATTCCTTACAGAACTCCTGCACCGCCAGTTTAAAGAAAACTACACAAAACAGTACACAGAATTTAATCAGATCTTTTTCCCCAAAAATAGAAAGAGTCCCAGAAATTCAACTCTAGTCAATGGTCACACCAAATTCCGCACATATAAAAACCACCAACTTTCTTTACTTAAATTCGAAGCAAAAACTAAAAATCAAATCTGGACCAACATGAGAAACAAAATTCATGCCCATAACTACAAATGTAAATTAGGAGTACGGAAATTAAGATCAAGAATGAGAAGCATACAGAAATAACAACGACAAGTAAAGATAGATCGAAAACTGACCCGCTTTATTAAGTTTTTGGATCTTTCTTTTATTTGGGTGTTGCTAGTAGAGAGAGAGATAGTCTCGATGATCGATGGGATCTGTGTGCTTGTTCACACTTTTCTGAATTTGGTGAAATGTCTTGGTCGGTGGATGAATAGCTGTCGGCAGTTAAAAACTGCTTGATGTGTTTTCTGGTAACGGTTCGTTTGTTTCAAGTCTACGAAATCCGATTACATTATTTTACACCCATGTACCTCTAACCTAAAACAAATTCAAAATTTCCTAGTCAAAATATCATGAAAAAAATATGATCAGTTTATTATGAAATACTCCCTCCGTTCACAAATAGTGTGATAAGTATTCCATTTCGTCTTGTCCACAAAGAATTTGCACTTTCTTTTTTTAACAATTTAATCCCTACCTGCTTTTCTTATATTTTATACTTTACACAAATTCAAAATGGGTCTTTTTTTCCACTTCAATAACATTTAGCTTACTTTTTTTAAATTTCGTGTCAATCCAAATGTACCACACTCTTTGTAGACGGAGAGAATAATATTAAACGAGATACTAATTTTATTTATGAAATGTTATTCGTATTGTTGAACTACTCGTCAAAATTTATTTATTTTGCTGCCAATGAGGCCTTTGTATGGACAGTAAAGGAGAAGTCTTGGGACTTTGAAGTCTCTGTGTATGGGTTATTTGAATTTCTATTTTTAGTTTGTGTTCTTCGAATATATATGCATTGTAAGTTTGTTTAGACCCCTTTCTATGCATTCACTTGTGACAACTAGCAGGACATTACGTGCGTTGCACGTATAACGTCTAATTTAAAATAACTAATTTATTATATAATAAAATATATTTGTTGATATTTTTTTTTAAGTTATAATATTATTAATTATTGATTATTAACTTCAACAAAATATTAGCAAGTATATGTAAAGAGTAAAAAAAATCAAATTTCTTATATCATATCTTATGTACAATTATCAAAATTGTATGGTACTGATAATAATCGTCTATTATAATATATTTATTCTAATTATGAATGAAAAGTCGTATACATAAAAAAAATGGAGTGTTCCAGAACCAAAACTCTGGGTATAACATACTTATACTTCAGAGTCAAACCTAACATTTATGGGTAAAATCATATATTAAGGTTGTTTTTAGGTCTTTAAAAATGTTCTCTTGATATATTGTGAAACAACCTTTGATATTATTATTGTAAGCTATTATATACCTTTCTCTTTCATACGAAAATCTTGTCTTATATGTACACTGTCTCGGGTTAAGTGAAGACATTCAGGTCTCTTCTTAAGTTAAGACATGACAAATTCAGTATTGTAGCAAAAACCAATAAAAAAATTAAAGGGAATACATTTATATTTTGAATGATCTAATTATATATTAATTTTAAATAATACGAATTACATATACCTATATTAGGGATGGCAATGAGTCGGGTTTTACGGGTACCCGGCTCTCCCAAACCCTAATGGGACGGGTTTGGGAATCATTAAATGGTTTTGGGACGGATTTGGGTAGAATCATTCAAACCCGTGACGGGTTTGGGTCGGGTTTGGGAAATTACCTACGGGTACCCGCTACCCAAACCCATTTATATATATATATATATATACAAAATATTATATATATAATTTATAATATAATCATAGATATTAGTGTAAATATTATTAATTTTAGGATTTTATATTATTCTTTTTAAACTGCATACAAAGAATTAATAATTTTAGTAATTAAATATTTATTTTATATATAATTTATATTAGTATATATATTAATAATTTTATGATTTTATATTATTCTTTTAACCCACATATATTTTAATTTAATAAAATTTTCTATTTATACTTATGTTAAAATTATGTTTATAATATTTTTTTTTTGCTAAATTTAATATTGATGTTTACGTTCTAGTACATATGGGTTTTTAGCGGGTTTTTAGTGGGTATTACCCAACGGGTTTGGGTCGGGTACGGGTTTTGAAATGATTTTTTAATCGAGTTTGGGACGGGTATGGGTTAAGGAAATTTTCATGGGTTTGGGTTTGGGATATTCTTAATGGTTGGGTACCCGACCCATTGCCATTCCTAACCTATATTCTAAATTAAATTAATATTCATAAATGTAATATATTAATTAATATATTAGCATGCATTGGTTGCTACGTACTATATAGTAATAGTTAATATATAGCATTAAAAGCCTAAAATTTTTCTATTATGCATAATTATATATTTAATATAGGGTTAATTATCGAAAAATACGTGACATTTATCTGTATTCTACATGACTTTTGAAATTGGAACAACCACCCAACGTCCCCTCCTCCTTCCTCCTCTCAAAACCACCACCACCACCCACCACTATAACCAGTCGCGGCTACCAAGCCCACCCCCTCCTCCCTCTCCCTCACCCTCATATTTTTTAATTTTTTTTTTCTTAGAAACGTATATACAATTAAACTTGAATAAATTCTTTAATAAATGAATTATGCTTGAGCTTGATGGTACTCGACTTAATTTGACTCGATTAAAAATTATCAACAAATAAGAACAGTAAAGTATAATAAATTACATAAATAAATTAAATAAAATATAAAATAAAATTTTGTGAAGAGATATTTTAGTGATAAAGAGAAAAGATTGAAATATAAAGATGAAATTTAACAAAGACGACATGTTAATAATTAGAAAAAATAATTATTAAATTGCTAACTTAATAAAAGTATAAACTTTTACCAAAATTAATATACAACTATATTAATATCCTAATAAATCTTAACATAATTCTCAAAATTTATGTTTGTCTTTTTTTTCACTTTTGAGTTATAGTACGAGTAAGATTATATTATTAATTAATTCATTAAGTTGAGTTGTAGTAGGAGTATGAATATTATTAATTTTTTAAGTTTATAATAAATTTAATATAAATTTACACTATTGCCCTTAAAATAAACATAATAATAGGGACATATTAGGCAAACCCAATTTTGTAAGAATTCGCTCTTTTATAATAGGTATAGATATTATCAATTTTTTATTGAAATAAATATATCGTAAGTTTAGCTATTTTGTACTAAAATGATGGAAAAAATAACAACTTATTTTGCCTCAAGTCCTAAGCAAGAGAGAGTCCCAATTGACCCATATAATTAGAATATATTTTTTCTCAATTTTTCTTTCCTTTTGTAGTTGGGGACGATTTGTGTCTTCATCAATTGTGTGACGACCACTTTTACTACGATCTAAAATGATAATTCATACTAATTTAGGGGGCGTTTACTTTGAAGGATAGGATAGATTGATAAAACATAAGATTGACTATATGAAGAATTAGATGATCAAACAAGTTCAAAAGTAATCAATCCATCAAAGTAAACGGTGAATTAACCTATACTATTTTTATCTATCCATCCTGTCACCCAAAGTAAACACCCCCTAGTGTATATGATGGGATTTAGTTAAAAGTCACCACACTTTCCAACTTCATTCCTTCAAACTTAAGCAAGGCAATCAACATATTTGCCTGTGCATAGATATGCATTTCCTCAAGAGAGAGAGAGAGAGAGAGTATTATATACACAAAGATGTACTCATCAAAATGCACAAAAATACCTATATATGCATCTCATGAATATGATACACAAAGTAAAAAAGAAAACAGGTAGAACAAGAAAAAAAAATATATTCATCTAATATTTACCAACACAGCATCTTCTAAGTTCTAAAGCTGAATATGACTAACAGCGTCGGACCTAAGCCCCGGACAGCTTGGACTACGACAGAAAATATGGCAGCCGGCCGTCTCAGGTCCTCTCAACTTGACTCAAATGTCCCATGTGTTGGTTAAGACTATCTACAATCCACCAAGGCTTGTGTTCATCTGCAAATCTACTAGCATCCGTCCTATCATACAACTCCCGTCGTTCTGACTGCACTCCCACTCCCTGCACCATAGACGAAGCAGGAGCCTCCGTCAGAAACTGCTGCCAAAACACATCATTAGCAGGCACAGACAGAGTGGTAGTAATAGTATCATTCTCTTCGTGATCTTTAGATGATCTAACATCTGCACTTTTGGACGGACTCATATTCATATCAACTCCTGTTGGTTTTTGCCTAGAGTCAGGATCAATCCGGATGGACGATATTGGTAAACTGTCAGCATAAGCCGAAGATGCAACCACCTCCGGAGACGAACAACAGTCCTGTGAATTAGATGATCCCTGCATAAGGCATTCTGGTGTGCAAGGTGGGACATTGAAATCAGAATCTCTAGGTGAGGATGGAGATTCTCTACTCATCACTCCAGCAGGCAGCAGGGGCAAGCTAAAATCAAGCCCGTTTTCTGAGGGAATTTGGTCGATTCCTTGAAGAAACTTCTCCCAAAATGTTAGAGATGAGTCCAGCTTTTCAACTTGTTTGAGGTCCAACAATGGAAGAGGTGAAGGGCTTGAATCCTCTTTGATCATCAACATAGTCTGGCTCTCCCTTAGATTGGCTTCGTCTTTTAAATAGTGCAGAGCCATGAGCCTTCGCTTCTTGTTTGGAGATTCGGACTGGTCCATCAGGCTCGGGTTCTGCAACAACTGAGCCAAGTTGACCACCAGCTGCTTCTGCCTTTTATCAATGCTATGTAATGTCTGCCCCAGTGATCTCAGCTCGTGCTCGTATCCCCGATTCTTTTGTTTGTACACCTCTACCTCTGTCTCAAGGGAAGCTCTCTCTTGTTTCAACTTTTGAATCTCCTTTTCAAACTCCTCTCTTTCTGAGTCAATCAGTGGAACTGCATTCCCATGACCTGAATGGCTGTGGATCGGCTTTCGCCTGTGAATGTTCTTTAGTAGATGTCTTTGTCCGCGAATGAACTCTTCATTTGCAAACTCCCACTGATCAGGATCAACCTTTCTGAAACCCTAAAAGTTGAAAGAAAATCAAGTTAGATCATCTCAAACACCTGTAACATCGATCTAGTTACTCAGCTGTCTAACAAATAAAATAAAATAAAAGATCTCGTCCTAAATCAGTTTAATCCCTCCTCGTACTACAGAAACGTGGTGAAAACAATTGATGATGCCATCTTATACACGTAGCAGAAGATGGAACAAAACATAGAAACAATAATCATCATGTTAGGCTGATGAACATGAAATCTGCATCTAAAGACAGGATACAACATACGAGGAGCAAGAAATTAATTAAAGCGCACAAAATTAACAAGTGATTGAGCAACACAGAGAGGTTAACTAAGTAGCATGATAATTAGGTTGCAAAGATGGTTGTTTGTAAGAAATGGCAAGAAGAAGAAGAAGCAAATGAAGAGGGTGGCTTACATAAGTATTGAGTTGTCTGATGAAGCTAGAAAAATTGTTGTGCTTGAAGTACTTAGGCAACAAATCTCTAGCAAACTCAGGTGGATTCCAAACCACAAAACTATGCCCTGTTCTACTCCAAGATACAACACCATTAGTTATAGGATCATCCACCATCTCATATGTTTTCATCAGAAATGGCGCCGGCGAACCCGAACTACCACCGTTTGATCCATCCATCACCAATTATCAAATCTCAATTCACAATTCACAATTCACAATTCACAATTCACAAACTCTCTCTCTCTCTCTCAACCACCCAAATCTCTACTCAGCACAGTAAAAATTACAATCATTAATACAAAAATTACCCCAAAAATTCCTTCTACTAACACTCTACAACCAATTCTTATCTGCAGCTGAAATCATAAACAACATAATAACTAAAAGTCTAGAACCCAATATTTCTGTTCAAAAAAAAGAAAAATGAAAGGGTTTTTTGAATATTTCTTATGCTCATGGATTGCAAACTGAAGGATAACAAAATGAAGAAAAGTAGGCAAATTGGAACACACGAGATTCTTGGAGAAAAAGAAAACAAGACTGAGAGGTGAGAAGAATAAATACACAACCAAGAAAAAAAGGACTTAGTGCAATGGTCAAAATTTTGAAATTTGACGATTTGGGCATAATCAATGCAGAGGAAATTAAATCAAGTGCAGACTTGACTTTCAACAGCTCCTTGAGAAATATCCATCTTCACGAGAGCTCAAGAAACACTAGCATATAATCTTTTAATTCTTTTAGTTTTATTTTATTTTTTGTTATTCATTTTTATTACTCTCACTCTCTTCCATGAAAAACATGCATTTAATTTCATTTTCGTCGACCAAAAAAATTGCATTTTTTATTTATGGACGCTAACCCACAAAAATTCCCTTAATTAAGTCACTATACTCATATATTTACACAAAAAATTACTATCATTCACTTACAAAATAATCAATCAAAATTATTAAAACTCGTGTCATTAAAATTAATGTTTGTTTTTCGTAAACGGACGAGTATTGTCTACCTTTTTAGAAATGCAGTTGAAAATTCAAAGATGCGCTGCTTTTTGTTTGTTTATATTATTATTATTATAGGTTGGGTCGTTGAATTCAAAAGAGGAGACGGAGAATTAAACAGGGACGCAGACGCAGTCATAGAATTATTTGTGAGAGAGTGACGAGACATTTTAGTATTTAACAGATGAAACGAACATGTATCCAGTTTATGAAAATTCTTGTACGTGTAAATCCGTCTGAATTTTTATAAATAAAATTTGATAATTTTTTAAATTTCATTGATACAAGATGTTTGTTAATTTGTTATACAATCCTGTAATAATATTTATAAGTCTGACTTAAACAAGAGTACAAGACTCATCACCTTGGGATGAAATTTTTTGTCCGAAATAATTGCTAAATTTCATTTTGTTCACTCAACTAATACACATCACGTGTATTGAATATAAGAAAATGTAAGATTGGTGTCACATTCATTCTTATTCCTTTAGTACAGTTGGGATAGATTCGGGTATCAAGCTTCATTTGGTTTGTCTCGTAATTTTATTGACTTCAAGTATATATTACATATTAATAAGTAATTTCTACAAATTGGATAAATTTGTGAGTGAAATTGTCTTACGAATCAAAATTTATGAGATCATCACGATCTAGATTAAATTAAATTTTGAACTTGAATTTGAGCAATCACAAAAGTATTGCCGACGTTTTATGCGGAAAACGAATTATTAATATTTTTCAATATTAAAAATGGTATTTTTTTTTTATCCAAACAAGTACAAAAATGGCATTACCTCAAGTACTTTTCAAGTTGTCACCTTTTTTTTGTGCGAAAAAATAAAAGATTTTTTGATATTCTAATCTAAATACAAAAATGAATGTGCCTTTTTGTGCAAAAAAAAATACTAATTTGTAGTTTAGATCACAAGTCTTGATCCAATATATAATTTCAAAATCACTTTAAAAAAGTAGCAAATAAGCATCCGATCTTTCATTGTTATGTTTGCAATTAAAACTCATTCAAATTTTTCTGTGATCATAAATATCCTGTGACATATTTTTTCACGTAAATAAAGCTAATCCAGACAAAAATTATTATTTATGAGTAACACTCTGATACAGCCGGTTGTACCATACAGCCAACCCGACCCGATCCGCCTCGGTCAGCGTCGACCGGTCAACATTTGACCATTGACTTTTACGTTTTTTTTTTTCCTCTCCGCCTTCGGCTCATATTTTAATTTATAGATAATGATTGTGACAACATTAATATTTTTTAGCTCGCTCCAAGGCCTTCGGCTTCCCTCGCTCGACTCTTGAAAAAAAAATAAAAAAATATAAAAAAGTCAACGGTTAATGTTGACCATTGACCGGTCAACGTTGACTGGGTTAGGTCGGATAGGCCGGCTGTACCGTACAGCCCGCTGCACAGGAGTTTTTGCCATTATTTAAATAATGAATTTTGACCTAATTTGCAATGTACATTTCATTTCCAAAACGTAGCAACAAGTAACTGATTTTTTGAGTGCCGGAAACCCAGCATTATTTTTTGTTTCCACATGAAAAAATCATTCCATGTGTAGCGCCATGCTGCTGAATTAAACATGGATTTTTAAATTTCATTTATTGTTACAGACGAAACCACAATGCCTCACAACACCACGAATATGGTAAGACACGTTTTTTTTAAAACCACTCTTGTATGGTCTGCAAGTCGGGTAAAGATTTATAGAATCGAGTAAAGATAAAGAAACAGATCATAGATATCCCTCAAGAGATCCTTAAGCCAGGTGCAGCATAGGTCGACGAGAGCCTCACTTCCATATGAAATAAAATAGATACACATGTAAAGAAGAGGAGTCCTTTGTATCCAATCTCTTGCAGATTCTAAGGCCATCTTCTTGATCGCATTCAGCACCAACATCACCATCACAGACCTGTTAGAGGGAATTTTCGAACATGAATATGACCAACTACGTATCAATTTCAATATCTAAAACGTGGAACCATGGATAAGTACCATATGTGGGACAGAATCTGCACAACAGATCAAACACGATAGCAGAACAATGATGCCTTTCTTCAACAGATTACCGCCATGCCATCCATTTGTGTCCTGCGCTTGTATTGCAAAAGAAGAGGTTACACATTGTTAAGGACTACCATTACGCGTTATCATCCCTATAAAGTGTGATATCTAAGTCTAACATTTGTACTAAGTCATTATTAGTAACTGTTAGAAATTATTAAGGGAGAAGGCAATAATGACAAGGAATGATTTCAAAACTACGAGGATGATTGCAAAATTAAGCTGTAGACATGCAAGTGTGATGCATATGACCATAGTAACAAGTATGAGAATGTTTTAAATTTCTCCTTAAGAGGATGAAATGATACAACCTAAAATCTTGCCAATTATCTATACCAATCAAGATTTTAAAAGGCGTTTTTAAGCCTTGAGGCATTTTGTCATAGTACCATGAGGCATCAGCCTTGGGGGATGCGAGAAGTAAGCCTCAAAATTTAATTATATAAAATATATAATATATATAATAATGCACAAAAATATATAAAATAATATCAAAATACATAAAAATCACAAGAAAGCCTAATGCTCAATAACATAAACACATAAACATCCAAAACCACATAAATTAGTTCCCAAATCAAGTCTAATGTTCAATCAAAATAGCCATGGTCATACTTAATTAGCTAAAAACTAAAGTCCCTAAATTTCGGGGGCATTTCAAAAGACTCTCCATCTCCATCATCTCCATCGACAAACTCATCATCAAGATCATCTTCCTCATCAACGAGGTTCACTCGAGAAACTTACCCGCCTCCGATGAAAAACTGCCGGCGAAGTTCTCAGAAGCGCAGTAGAGAGTGCCGATAGAGAGGAGAGAGAGAAGAAATGACGAGAGAAGAAACGGCAGCAGCAGTGCTTAATGTTTTAGGGTTTTTTTTTTTCAATTTTTCAACTAAATTGGGCTTAAATTTTTAGGCCCATAAAGGTTTAAGGCTGAATTAATTGGAGCACATGAAATTTATGACTCAATTGAGCTCAAAATCGCAAAAAAAAAAAAGACAGAAATTCGCCCATTGAAGAGGAGTGCGCCTCAAACCGCCTCAACGCCTCACTCCGCCTCGACTGAGGCAAGGCGCAAGCCTCGTCGGAAGTCAATGAGGCGCAGCCTCAAAGGCGAAAACCTACCGCCTCGGCATGAGGCGTGCCTCAAAACCCGCCTCAAAAATGCCTTTTAAAATAATGGTACCAATTAAAACAGTTAAGCCATTCACTACAAAAAAATGCCAGTTTACTAACTAAAATTACCGACGGAAAAAAAATGGATTGGCTCTGAAAAATTTTTCAACAGATTACCGACAGATAAGTCGTCGTTAATATTACCGACGGAAACATCCGTTGGTAAAGTTTAATTTATCAAAATAAAAATAATATAAAAATTACCGACGGATACATGTCCGTCAATAAATACCGACAGAGACATCCGTCGGTAACATTAATCAGACGAAAAAATAATCATTAATCAAACATATTAATTAACGACGAATTTATATGTTGTTAATTACCAACGGAACGGTATCCGTCGGTAATTAACGACGGATAAATCCGTCGCTAATATTAACCAGAAAAAAATAATAATAAATCAAACATATTAATCAACGACAGATTATCCGTCATTAATTACCGACAGATTGTGTGATGTCGGTAATTACCGATGGAATGAATTTGTCGGTCAATCTGCGATATACACAGCAGCAGGATTATTCTCCCTCATTCACTTAGCCCTAATTTCTCCCCCAAATCCCACCCGCCGTCGTCGTCGTTGCCGCCATCCTTGCTGCCGTCCGCTGTCCTCTCTCACTCACTCTCTCTGTCGCTCTCGCTCTCTCTCGCTGACTCTCTCTCACTCTCCCCATTCCGCCACTTCTCATCCGCCACGCCGCCGCCTCTCCGCCGCGCCATTGCCTCTCTGCCGCCTCCATCACGGTAAGCACTCTTTAGGGGTGTGCATCGGTCGGTCGGTTTAACCGACCGGCCAAAATTTCATAAATCGAAAACCGAATCGACAAAAAATTATAGAACCGAAACCGAACCGATTTGCCTTTTGGACCGAACCGAAATCGAACCGAGAAATTCAGTCGATTCGGTCGGTTATTTTAAAAACCGAATGAAAATGAAAAAAAAATGACAGAATAAAGCATTACAAAATAAACATAACCGACAGCAGGACACCTGTATCATCTTCATAATCCATCACTTATTTTTCTTCTTAAGCATATTGATAACCATAAACAGAGAAAGTAATTCTGGAATATGACATACTATTTACTATGAGTTTTTTTTTTTTTTTTAAAGAAGGAAGCAAATAAAAAATCCAATCCTTTTCACATCAAAGTAATCCTTCAACATGGAAAAGAAAAAATGGCAGCCAAGCATGGTGTTCGAGTTTGCTGACCAAATGAAAGGTGATGGCAAAGAATAAAAATAGGCAGATAAAAGAGGTGTTCGAGTCTGCTGACCCAAAGAGAGCGACGGCGAGCGGCTAGACTGTAACGGGCGGACGGTGGGAGAAGGGCGGCACCGCTGACGATGGGAGAAGAGTGCCGGCGAGGCTGGACTGCAGCGAGCGAACGACGGACGGTTGGATAAGGGTGTCGCCGATGATGGGAGAATCAGAAGGGCGCAGGTAGGAGAAGCGCGCCGAGTGTGAGTGAGAGGCTGAAAGAAGAGAAGATGAGAGAAATGCGAGTAACGGCGACTACAGAGGGTTTAGAGGATTAGGTTTTCTTTAATTTGTTTTAATAAAATAATATATATATGTATATATTAATATAATATAAACTCCCTCTGTCCCATTCATAACGTCTCATTTTCCTTTTTCGTATGTCCCATTGATAATGTGCCGTTTCCAAATAAGGAAATAATTAACTCTTTAAAAGTGGTGGGACCAACTACTTTTATATATTTTTACCTTTCTCCTTAATAACCGTGCCCAAAAGAAATGGGACGTTTCCAAGTTAGTTTCTATAATTAGAATTTTAATCTAGTTCAATTATTCTAGTTCATGAATTGTATATTTGTTCGATTATTTGTCGATGAAATATGATTTGATATTTGATGTCAATAGCATGAGTTTGTTTTATGATGTAAAGATTAGCATGAGTTCGTTTTATGTTGATGTATAAGTGTAAATAGCATGAAATTTTTTTATGATGAAGTATAATTGTATAAGTGTAAATTTATAGTAAATAGCATGAGTTTGTTTTATGATGATGATCTAATTGTATATATAGTGTAGTTGTATAAGATGATTTATCATAAAACTTTGTAGTAATTGTATAAGTGTAACTTTGATCTATGATGTTAATAACATGAGTTTGTTTTAAGATGCATTCTAAACTTTGTAGTAATTGTGTAAGTATAAATTTGGGACAGATGTAATTAATTTCTTGAGGATTTACTCCCATTGGAATAGAAATTAATTACATCTTAAGGATCGTCTCCCAACAATGTGATGTTATTTATTTATGTGAATATATTATGTTGAAGATGTCATTATTTATCATTTATATGTTGGGGATGAACTTAGAACTTTATTGGTAAAAGATGTAATTAATTTCATAAGGATCTACTCCATTTGGAATAGAAATTAGTTACGTCTTTGACCAGAATATTCACATTGGAGGTAGATGTAAACGTTTAGAACCATTATGGTTACCATAGCTGGTAGAGTCGAGCACTTGATCTGCCGAATTTTTGTTTGATTAAAGTAATTAATGCATTTATTATATTTTTGTTAGAATTTACAAGAATGAGTGATAATCGTCAGTGGATGTATCATCGTTATCTTGATCGTCCTGCATTTGAGAAGGGACTTGACGATTTTATTGAGTATGCAAATAATCAGAAATAGTACATAGATTAAGATAAAGCTAAGTAATTTATATGTCGTTATTAAGCAATATAATATAATATATATATATATATGTACATCTCAATGTTGTTTGTGAAATAGATATTATGGATCTGCGTAGAAATTTTTGTACTCCTTCTACCTCGACAGTCAGCGTGAGTCGGAGTCCTCAGCTAGATGTCTAGGTACTACTCTCTCTCTTTTCATAGCAGATACCACCAGATACCCCTCCGGAGACACGACCTGGCAGCTCCTGTCGGTCACCAGTTGTTTTTGAGAGAGACAGTACGTGGAGGGTGGTTTTTCACAGTGACGATACCGGGTTAGTATTTATTTATCGTAATTCGTATTAAATATTTCAATATTTATTATATATGATATATATAATAAATATATTTATGTGTTAATTGCCTATTTTTTTTCACAAATCGAAAGTAATCTACTAGAGGCACCTGGGATTGTCAGTACCTCCATAGTAATTTTTAAGAGTATTCAAAATCCAGGAGGGTTCACTTGGAAGTTAACTCCAAATAGCATCAATGCTACGTTCTTTGAAGAATTTAAGGTAATAAAATTCTATTATTTGATACTACTATTATCATTATCATTAAAATGTGATTAACTTAATTAATATTTTGTTCAACAGAAATATTTTACTTGGCCAGCTGAGTGGGAAGCAGATGTGTATAAAATGTGGGAGGCCAACGCACGTGTTAGATACAGTGGGTAGGTGAACGATATGAAAAAACTGTGGATAAAAATCCTGATAAAAAAATCCCTTACTTGACCGATGAGTTTTGGACGGGTTTGCAAGAGTATTGGTCCAAGCCAGATGTGATTTCCCGAATAGAAAAGGCCCGTACAAATCAGTTGGCTGAGCCCGATGGACCCGGCACAGAGATGAACAAGCATATGAGAGGATCAAGATCCACTCGTCTTCTCGTTCATTCGTTGGTGCATAATTTTCAATTAACTTGTTAACCACTATATATATAAATATATATATATATATGAGATGGATCATATAAGAATGCATCTTAACCTAAGAAATAGGAATAGATCTCCACCATAGATCTACAAGGGATGGAGGGTCAGATCTGACCCGTGTCAAACCGGGTTGGACCCAGTCAACCCGTTGACTTTTCAATTTTTTTTCGATTTTTTTAAGGTCAGATGATATGCACCATCACGTGTAGTGAGATGCACCACACTGTGTAATGAGATGCATCATCACGCGTATTGAGATGCACCATTTTTTAATTTTTTTTTAATACTCTTTTACACTATTTTTTATAGTGACACCATGCATTTTATGATGCACCACATAGTGTATAAGATGCATCACCACGTATAATGAGATTCACCACCATATATAATGAGACGCACAACATAGTGTATGAGATAAACCACCATGTATTATGAGATGTACCATTTTTTAATTTTTTTTAATATTCTTTTTCGCTATTTTTTTAGATGCACCACCATGCATTGTAAGATGCATTACATAGTGTATGAGATGCATCACCATGTATAATGAGATGTACCACTATGTATAATGAGACGTACCACATAGTGTATGAGATAAACCACCATGTATTATGAGATGCACCACTATGTATAATGAGATGCACCACCATGTATAATGAGATGCATCTTAATGTGTAGATGCACCACACTTTATAATGAGATGCACCACAACATGAAATGAAATGCACCACACAGTATTTTGAGATGCACCACACTATATTAAAAAAAATGAAAAAATAAAAAATATAAAGAAAAATTAAAAAGACAACGCACTACAACAAAAATTGGTTTTCCGGACACCAAAAAGTGCCCCAATATGTGCTCTATTGGGACACTTCTTATTTTTGGGGCACTTAATACATGTGCCTCCAAGTATCGTGTCCCAATAGAGTTAGAGACACTTTTTAAGTGTCACTATACCAATAGATTTCCAGACAATTTAATATGACCAGAGATTGATTTCTTGAGGCACATAAAAATGCCTTTTAATAGGTTTCAAAATATATGGATAGTTCTATAAGGATATTTATTTGTGCCTTTAAATGAAATATCGGGGCACTTATTTATGTCTTTTGCTTAAGTATCGGGACACAAAATGTGTAGCCTCAAAATTCGTTATATGTCTCCAGATTAATGTTATAGGGCACTTATTTGTGTTGTTTGCTTAATTATCGGGACACAAAATGTGTAGCCTCAAAATTCAATTTATGTCCCTAGATTAATGTTATGGGGCACTTATTTGTGTCGTTTGCTTAATTATCGGGACACAAAATGTGTAACCTCAAAATTCATTTTATGTCCCTAGATTAATGTTATGGGGCACTTATTTGTGCCGTATGCTTAATTATCAGGACACAATGTGTAGCCTCAAAATTCGTTATATGTCCCCAGATTAATATTATGGGGCACTTATTTGTGTCTTTTACCTTAAGTATTGAGACACAAAAATTTGTAGCCTTAAAATTCATTATATGTCCCCAGATTGATGTTATGGGGCACTTATGTGTGTCTTGACATGAACACATAATGCACTTGTTTAGACATTCACAAGAAACTAGAGACACTTTTATCTGTAGTATTAAAAAATTTATGCCCCGAAATTAGTATATAAAGGCACTTACATGTGCCTTGTATGACATATAAATATGACTCACTATACAAATACAATCATATCCTATTGTATATCGATAAATAGTTCTACTTATATAACGAAAAAGAATTTTAATTTATATGTATTGAACATAAACTTAATTAAAATCTATAATGTCATCAACATTTCAATAACTAAACAATCCAAATGACAATTCGATATAAATGAAAAGTCCTATCATTCATGTCCAACATACACAAGAAAAACTAAATAGTCATTCTATAGAATACGAAATGTAAAAATAATATCATGCATACACGTTTATGAAGGGTCCTTTGATCTTGTGTGATCTTGTTCCTGCATCAATTTTCATCTTCATCCAAGACAATCTGCATATTGAAAAGAGAAGAACAAAAGAGTTTACGATAAATTATTAGACAATAAGGTACTGCAAAATAACTTTACAATACACCACAAGTTCTTTTAATTCCTCAATTAAGGGTTGCATGTATACATCAATGTTATTTCCAGGAGATGAAGGCCCAGGAATAAGCAAAGTTAGGAAAAAGAATGGCTCTTTCATACACATCCACGGAGGCATATTATATGGGGTCAATATAACTAGCCATGTACTATGCGCAATAGTCATCGTTCTAAATGGACTAAACCCATCAACAGCTAGACCAAGCCTCAAATTTCTTGATTCTCTAGCAAAATCAGATTGTCGCTGGTCAAAATCATGCCAAAGGGGCAAGTAGCCATCCTTAGTGCATTCTTCTTTGTGCCAGCTCATGAATGATGCGGTTTTAGATGACATAAAGAGTCTTTGCAATCTAGGCTTTAAGGGAAAGTACCTCAAAACCTTTGCTGACACTTTTTTGCACTTTAAAGATAAATCATCCTGATTTGTTGTATTATCTTCAGTTTCAACATATCTGGGAGCATTGCAAACATGACATAAAGTGTCCTTTTCATGCTCTTTCCAGTACAAGATGCAATCATTAGGGCATGCATCTATCTTGATATAATTGAGTCCCAATTCTCCTATTATCTTATGTACCTCATAGTAGGATGTGGGTAATGAATGTGTCAAATCTGGAAATGCCTCTTTCAATAATTCAAGAAGCATTGTGAATGATTTGTTAGACCATTTTCCAGTAACTTTCAAATGAAAGAGTCCAATGATGAACTTTAACTTTGAAAAATTCTTGCACCCCGGATATAATTCCTGTTGAGCATCATCTATCAACTTGAAGAAAGACTTAGCCAGTTCATTCGGTTCATCTAGTTCATCTGCTATATTTTCATCCATATTATTAACCCCAAAAGCATCATAAATCAAATTGTGCATGTCGTCTGACCTAGCAAAAGGCTCATCTTCATGATTATTAATAGGGTTAGACGAAGAACCTTCTCCATGTGTAGTCCAGTTTGTATAACCCTTCATAAAGCCATCAACTATCAAATGTTCTTCTGCAATTTCTCTATTTACCCACTTTGAATTCCAACATCGTTTGCATAGGCATATAATTGTGCCACTGAGACTTACATTATGAAAAGCCATATCAAGAAATTGATTAAGGCCATTTTTATATTCAGCAGTAAGTCTATGTTTTTAAATCCAACTTTTGTCCATTATGAGCCTACTAAAAGAGTGGCCCCGTATCAATTATTGTATGTACTATAATGAAAAAAAACATCAGTAATAAGGAACTGATATCACGTAATTGTGTGTAGATACTAAAACATAAATTCCATGTATATAAAACTAAACAATTAAGTGAAGAAGTCAACATATAATATCTTTTCAGCTTTAAGAAAAATAGTTACAGTTACTTTTAATCTTTCTAGTTTACTATCATTTTGTGGTAGGATCAGAAGTATGTTGTAAAGAATAATAAGAAAAAACAAATAATAAAAAGATAATACATGATACTAGAAAGGACTAGAAGCATTATCATTTAATATAAGAAAATATAAGAGCCTAAAAAGGTTATAGAAAACTCACTATGAAATTTGGATTGAAGGAAGCTACTTATATGAGGATAATTATCCAGCAGCAAGCTGAAAACTACATAGATGAAAAACATAATGCATCAGGTGAGAAACAAAAATCATACTAAATAAGAAAGAAAAAATAAGCGGCAAATAAGGTGAAAATTGATCTAGTCCTTTCAGAAGGTTTATACTAGTCAATCCAATAATAGTCTAAGGTATAAGGTTTTGTTGGCCTGGAACTCTAGTAATCACATTATTTATAAAGTCCGCAATATGAATGCCTCAAGATCCTTACTGCTGAGTCACATAAAATTTTTTGGCGTAATCTCCCCACTTTTGTTTCACTATTTCTATCAAAATCTAAATTCAACATTAACATTTTTGTCTAAATCTTTATTCCGCTATTTCTATCAACATCTAACTTCACCATTAAACATTTATTAGTAACCTCATCATATATACACATTCATGTTTGATGCATTCTCTAGTTAAACAACGTGCCAAATTAACTAAAATACCACTCTTTGAATTCCACCGAAAGTTGAATGAATAATACTATATCAACAGAAGAAGCCCACACACACACACACACACTGTAGTATTGTGCTCTTGATTGCAAATATAAATGGATAGTGTGGCAGCACTATTTCAGATCACTTGATCAAGTTAATAATACAAATATCATTATCAATGCATGGCCATTTGAAATATTTAATAAGAATGAAAATTATAAGTTTCCATTTATTTCAAAATCAATTTCTTCCACAATCAATAATATAAGTGGTTGTACCAATTCACAATAAGAGTGCTTTAATTTTATTTCCCTCTAATCCACACCAGAAACAAATCATCACTACTTACAAGATTATTGCAATTATTAGGAGAAGATCTTATTCCGACAAGATTAGTGCAAAAATCAAAGTTCTCTTATAAATACCAGCTAAGCTAAAAATCATTCGTATGAGATACTATTTCATGACATGCAGACAAAGATTGCAGACACAATATTTGTAGCTGAAAGTGTCGGAAACAACAATTATGTACCTTGATCCAAAATCTCCTTTATGCACTGCAAAACTTCCAATGAGCCTACAACAAGGCCAAGAGATTACTCCACCAGTACTCCCCAGCTTTATCTCCAAAAGATAATAAAAAATTGGCCAAAATGCATACAAATTCCTGACCTTTTCTCAAATTCTGGTTTAATTCCAAACCTTTTAATTTTTGCAAAATAAATCTCCACCTTTCAATTTTGCTTAATGTTCTCCCGACGACGAATTTGAGTGAAATTCAAAGTGACGTGGCGTTCAAAACGACGCCGTTGGATTCGGGGTCGGGCGTCGGAGGGATCCGCGACAATCTTGATTCGAAGCAGGCGAAGAACAGCTGCCGTTTTGAACGCCACGTCACTTTGAATTTCACCCAAATTCGTCATTGGGAGAACATTAAGCAAAATTGAAAGGTGGAGATTTATTTTGCAAAAATTAAAAGGTTTGGAATTAAACCAGAATTTGAGAAAAGGTCAGGAATTTGTGAATTTGTATGCATTTTGGCCTAAAAAATTTACATTAATATCCAACGAGATACAAAATATATTATCAAACGCCGAATTATAATAATCATAAAAAAAATCACAGACGCCCTTAAATACGGAAAAGAATATATGCCCGTCGGCGCATTTTATTGTGAAGAACATACATATATAAATATGGACTGATGATTATCAATTAGGCCATCAAAGTACCCTTGCCATATTTACATTGTCACATTCCAAGAATTTACTGCTGATTGTAAATTCTGACAAATACTACTCTATTCGATTTTGTAGAAGCAACACTTAATAAATTATACTAGCAGTTACCTCTACTACAAAATTATTTCAAAAATGTACAACTAATAGATAAATGCTCCAAGAGTTAAGAAACGTTCAAATAATTAAAACAAATTGAAGTATGCAAAATCACAAACCTAGAGATCAATGCTTCTATATATCTTTATTTTTGGTGTGGCAATATTTGATATATATTACCCATGCCACACAAATCTAATTAATGCAAATCCCAAAATGCCAATGAATACAGTATAATTATTCCAGAGAAATTCATGGATTTCGTTGTCGCGTTATACATACAATAATCACAACAACATAAAATAATACGACTGAACTAATCCAAATGTATGAGTAAATTAAGAGTAGAGAAGAAAATCATAAGGAAGCTTCACAGACAATAACAAAAAACGAATAACAAAAAAAGAGGTTTATAGAAAGAGAACCTTAAAGAATATATAAGAAATCGATACAATTTTATCTACCAAAACCCAGCTAATCTACTTCCATGAAAATCCAAATAACAACAAAAATATTTAACACAAGGGCAAAATTCACAAAATTTCTAATTCATCTCTCAATCTCTAAATCTCTCTCTCGTGAATTACCAATCTGGGTGGGTTTTCACTATTTTGTTGAATTCAATTCTACCTCTTATTTCTATCAATAATTTCTCATAAATCTATGGACCAATCCCCTTCCAGTAGCCGTCCATGTACAAGCTTTAGAAAGAACAAAAATTGGGGGAGAAGAAAGAAAAAGAAAAACCAACCTCAACTCAACGGGCACGGGCCTCCGATTCAGCGAGAACAATTGCGACGTCGTTCCCTCAACCAGTCGTTCTCTCACCCAAAAAGAATTAATGGTTCAAAATCAATGAAGGTTTGTTTTTTTTGGTATAGAGAAGGGTTTATACTGATAAAACAGAGATGATAAATTGAGCGCGAGTTATTCCGCCAAAATATTAATTATCAATTACGTACTCTTCACCGATAAAAGAGAATTGCAAATGGGCGCAAGTTATTCAAGCCAAATTTTAATTAGCAACTTTTGAGCACTAGTGTTTCAAGTGCCCCAATAGATTTAATAAATTTTACATATTTGACTAAATGTCCCGTAATAAATTGTGGAGACAATTAATAAAAAATGTTTCTAAATAAGTGTCCCAATATCTATTTTTTGTTGTAGTGACGGGTTGACCCGGGTCCGACCTGGTTTGACCCGGATCCGACCCGATTTAGATCTGGCCCTCCATCCATTATGGATCAGGGTTGGGATTTATTTTTATTTCTTACTTTAAGGTCTTTTCACTAGAAGCTATCCATATATATATATTATATTTTTAAATTTATAATTAAAACTTATATGTGAAATTTTGTAATAATGCATGAATAGGCTGCAGAGAAAGGGGTCCCACCGCATGAGTTGAATTATGAAACTTTCCGTCGACTTCACGTGAGGGACGATGGAACTTATCTTAGGGCGAGAGATGAAAAAAATGATATAAGTATTTAATTAAGTTTTCCTAATTGTTATAATTATTCTAACACTTTTATATTTATGAATTAGGCCGAGGTTCATCGTCGTGCTGCTGCGGAGGGACGATCGGATTTGAACGAGATCTATTTGGAAATCACACAGCCCACGAAGCAAAGGCGGCACTGAAAGATTCGGCAGGAGCCACCTCAGACAGACTGCCAGTGGTAGCTCCGGATCGACGGCTGCTCTGACACAAGAGATGTTTCATCGGCGCCTCAGAGGAGCAGCTACAGCAGGAGCGTGAGGCACGTGCCCGCATCGAGCAGGAGTAGCAGGAGCGTGAGGCACGTGTCCGCATCGAGCAGGAGTAGCAGGCAGACCGCGAGGCACGTGCACGTCTGGAGCAGCAGTTGGTTGAGTTCTAGCAGATGTTGGCGTCAAGACAATTTTTTCGTCCACCTCTAGGTCCTGATGCGTGATCTTTACTTGTTGGGTTATTTTTCAGATTGTTTAGTATTTTTATTATTTTAGAATATTGAAACTACTTTACATTTTAGTATATTTGTTGAACTTGATATCATTTTATATATGACTATTGCACGTAATGCAAGTTAATTTTGGTTCATGGTGTTTTGTTGAAAAATTTAATTCGACACAAGTATTGCAAAAAAAAAATATATTAAAAAATGCAAAATTATCGATGGACGTTAATCCGTCATTAAATACCAACGGAATATCCGTCGGTAATATCCGCTTGGACTACTAAGAACTTTACCGACGAATTGTAGTCCATCGGTATTTACCGACGGATTTGGTCGTGCTAGAGACATAAACAGTCAGGGATAATTATGAAATGAGATCCTTCCGAACGGGCTAAGAGAATGCCTAGAATTATTATT
Source organism: Agastache rugosa (assembly GCA_031470985.1). Taxonomy (NCBI): domain Eukaryota; kingdom Viridiplantae; phylum Streptophyta; class Magnoliopsida; order Lamiales; family Lamiaceae; genus Agastache; species Agastache rugosa. The sequence goes on from CM062601.1 coordinate 26,905,830, forward strand.
TTATTTCTTTCATTTTCCTAATTAAAGAAATAATTGGAAAATAAAACAGCAAGTACAAAAATGAGTAATAACTCCCAGTAGAGACTGGTACGATTCAATTCAACACTTTGTTCATTCGGGTTTGATTGTGTCAAAACTCTATAATTTGGAATTAAGTTTATCGTTGGATGAACTGCATTGCTGATATTGACCCCAAAAAAAAGACGGTAAGTACAGCTAGGCCATGAACAACCAACCATCGTACTGTAAAAATTGGATAGGTTCGATCTATAGTCATTTGATTAGGGCCTCCTAAAACGATCTACTAAATTCATCGAGTTTTTCCAAAGAATCAAAACGGCCAGTTATTAATGGAATTCCTTGTCGGCTCTCTGTGAAATACTCATTTGGCCGAGGGCTTCCAAATACGTCGTAAGCTAAACCGGTACTGACGAATAACCAACCCGCAATAAAAGTGTTCCGTCACCCCGGCAAGATATCGACGGATTTATTTCCGTCGGTATTTACCGACGGAATATCCATCGGTATTCAGTTGCTAGAGACAGCCAATGGAATACCCCTACAAAACAACAGCGACGAATATTCCGTCGATAGTCCGTCGGTAAACGGCAGTTTTTTTATAAACGAATAATATTATCCTTCTGCATTTCTGTGTAATTTATTTTGATTGATTAATAGGATATCATGAGAAGTTTGCTTTCTTTTTCAAGAAAAGAATAATGAATAAAGAAACAAGTGGAACATAAATTGGCTAACATAGATGATAGATCTTATATGTTTCAAGCAATTCATAGCATGCTGAGAAAACCTTATATCTATGAGTCCCAGGGCATTGTTCAGATGCAAAGTTCCACATTCTCTTTTTCATGGCATTGAAATTTATATCAATTATTAATTCAATCCATTTTCTTATTATTGGGTCATATTACTATCATATCAAAATCTTGCAAAAATGCATCTGCCTATAAGATAATCAATTAAAATTCTCTTCTTATTCTGCAAATAAGTTCCTATGGAATTGCCTTATCCATAAAAACGGAAATTCTATTATGAGTGTACATGTAATACACCCACCTCTCACATATCAATATTTTATTAATATAAATTATATTAATATAATATTATCATGTGAGGAGGGGTGTACTGCATGTACACCCCTAATAGAATTTCCCCCATAAAAACTTAAAAGCACTTATTCACTTCTAAGATTTGGAAATCAATGAATATGCAAATGCAAATACTGAAACTATGCTTGTCAGCGGAATAAATACCACCCAATACGGAAGATATATTGGTATCAAAGAAGAAACAAACCTCAATATAGTCCACATTTATATCTTGCTGAGGCAAGGGGAAAATGTATGCCACTCTTAATTTGCAAACATCTACCATGTCTCTTTGTTGATTGAACTACAAACCAAGAAAAATTTCAATTAGAAGTGTTGATCAATAATCACCCAAAGGAAGTTTATTGTCAAATAATGACAATCATTGGCATCTTGCATTTAGGAAAAGAGTATTTGTAAACAAATATCAGTATGCAAGGGAACAAAAATGTATTCCAGATCATTAATAGATACATCAGTTGTTCTTTTCAGCTTTGCCTATTCTAAAATTGACTCAAATATAGCACATACAAATATCCCTCTCAAAAAACTTCAAAAGGGACACACGAGTAAACCAAAAAACCCTTTCATACAAATATTGTTATATAGTAGTGAAAAAGCTAAAGTAAAATGAATACTGAATAGAAAAATTGATTGGCAATATAGATTCAAAATAATATGATTAATTACCCGTGTCTGAATGCTTTCTGGGGGGTCGTCAGGATTTACAGTAAGGCTCTCAATTCTAAATATATCTCTTTATCGCACTCTGGGTGGAGCTTCAACTTGGCCAAGCATAGTAACTGCAGAACCATCCATATAAACTTGAGATTTTTGACAACTTCTCTTAACGAAAAAAAAAATCGCAGAAAAGCACTCTTAATAAAAAATGAATTTAAGATACACAATTAAAAAATTATAAACATCATATAAGATCAAGAAGAAAGTTCATTATAATAACCAATTTGAGGGTTAACGTAGGCAGACTGGTAGAGATGACCATAAAGTAATTTATACATCTATAAGGTGTTGTGATTTTCTTCAACTTACACATCTTGCCAACTAACATAGTTTCTTGAAAACTCATGGAACATCTATCTGAACTCCTCCAATTTATCTACATATATAAGAGAGCATTTTTACATCAAGTTGATTTAGAAACTATTTTTCGTGAATTGTGGATATTTATAGACAAATTAAGGTCCATTTTGGCAACATGAGCAACCATTTCTATGCACCAACCAAGTCCAACTTTAGCCTTGTGCAAAATGCAAATCAGCATGCTTTCACTATCAACAAAATCACATATCCCTCATTTCAAAAAAAAAATCACATTTCCCTGATGGAGAGCATGATCTTCCTTAATTAGTTAATTCACCTCAAGTTCGACTCTATTTGGTCACGAAATCCTTCCACCTTCGCCAGAATCACCACAAGGTCCACCTCTCACCTAACTGACTTGGTTATTATTTTCAAGGCTATTCATAAATTCTTCCAAACTAATAATCAACTAAATCAATCACCACTTTACTTATATCCAGCGAAATGAAACAACCCTTTATTTTTTTGTACATCTGACAAAGCATATATATGGAATAATAATTAGACAGACGAATCACACTTATAATAACTCCAGAGGTAATGATCCAAAAGATTAGGATAACAATTTAAATAATAGAAAGTGAGCTAGGAATGTTAAAAGTGCATCAGCAAGCTTCATCCTGACAAGCGGCCTACATTTGCATCATCATATACGAATATCATAATTGAAAACGACTCAAACCACTTTTCAATTCACCATTTTGTTAGATTAAACAACTCAAATTAGACCTTATTAACTTATTATCAATATATAATAAACCTGTTACCATTTACTGCGTTTCAGTTTGCTTAAAAGAAGGAGATGGCTAATCAATACTATAAAATTAAATCATAGCACAAAACAACATCTATATCATGTTATCTCAGCTACGAATCAAAAAACAGATATTAAAGAGGCAAGTAGACTCTTTCTTGAGCACCTCTAACTTCACAACTCGAGCCAGGGGTAATTTTGCTGCGAGGGGCTGTAGCCCTGAACCTATTCGGATCCGAGGTCATAACCTGCAACGAATCATACAGTCTAGTAAAATATACACACACAGATGTATGACCATTATCGACAATACACAAGAAGCTATTTACTAGTATTTACCTTAAAAGCAACATGCTCTCTCGAGTTATTAATCACTCGAATTGTACAAGATGTTGGCTTGCCCTGCTCAACTGCTAAATGCAAAAAAAAAAAAACAAAAACAAAACAAAGCAAAACAAAACATAAAGAAGAAGAAAAAGAAGATCAACAAGCAAACAACCAAGAAGAAAAAGGAAGAAATAATCCGATGACTTGAAACATTGAATTCATCAAAAGAGAAAAACCTAACAAAATCAATAAGTGCTTAACATAAATATAAAAATTGAAACTGACTGAGAAAAGTTAGGTCATGAGGTTCGATAAGAAGAAGTGGTTGCCTCCGCATTTTTTAGAAACGCTCTCAGCAGAAGTAGCGTATGAACATCGATAAACATATCGAATTCACATAAAAAAGCACCAAAAGCCCCTCTATGATTGGGGTTTGACTTTGAAAAAACAAGAATTGTTGAGTGAAATACAGAAGACATTGAAATGGTAAAAGAAAGAAACACAACAACGTCAAAGATGAGAATTGAATTGGTGTGGTGCTTATAAATTAATCTATGCCGGAAATTGCGGAACGACACGCTGCATTGAAATGAGGGACAAGAAGAAGAAGTAGGGCTGACCTACATAGGGGCAGCAGGGGGCTCCAGCCCCTACCAATAATTTTTTTTTAATAATTAGAGTTTAGAGAAAAATCATCCATTGCCGAAATATTATACGTAGCCCCTACAATCGATAAACAGCTAAGCACGCCGAGTCATTGAGATGTAGAAGAGGACGATCAATTCTAATCTCGAAAATTAAAGAGCACCTCATGCACCGCAACAATGGAGTTTGGAAACTGAGTCTGGACGGTGAAGACGTTGAAGGAGAAGAAGTGATTATAAAAAGAATATGAAAAGTTGAATAGGAAAAGTAAAGTTGTTAAATTTAAATTTATAACTTAAACAACCACGTTTACTTCCATTAGATAAATAAATTACTTTATCTAATAAAAAAATCAAATAGAGTCGGGATCTCTCTCTTTTCCCAATTGAAACTTGCCTTACAAATTTCCCTAAAAAAATTGCTTTACCAATTATAAATTTTATATAGCTAGTTTTTTTTTTTTAAGGAAAAAAAGGATTTTATTTCTAAGAGCAAGAGCATGAATAAATAGGAAGACCACCTACAAAATCAGGAGGTTCAACCCAAATGTTAGGAATATGAGAGTTCTTTGAAGCTCTAGCGATTGCGTGAGCCATAAAATTGACTTCTCTACGAACATGAACAACCCGGAAATGCGGATTTGCTGTCAAAATGCTGCCCAATAATGCGCCAAACTTCGAGTGATCATCAATTGATGAAGATAACCCATCAACAACCGTCTTGCTATCCGTTTCAAAAATAACATGTGAATAACCCATATCTTTGATCCAAGATAAAGCCTCGTGTAACCCCATGGCCTCTCCTTCTTCAACTCTTAAACAACCCAGGAAACACGACGTCCGAGCAGAAACAAAGCCTCCACTAGCATCGCGGAGAATAATGCCATTCCCCATAGCATCTGCATATTGAAACAATGCTACATCAACTCCACATTTAAACCAGCCACTCGGAAGATCATGCCATCCGCAACACACTTGATGGTGTTGCCTTCTTACAGCGACGGAGGAAATCTTTTTCTGCACATGTCGCCATTCGCTTAAGCTTACCTTAGCTTGCAAAGCTGATTGTGCTAGACCTCGATAGCTCTGAGTCCACACAGCTGAGTTTCGTTCCTTCTATAATTGCCACAACATCATCGTCATGCCACATCTTTCTTCATCACTCACACTACCAAGCATTTTAAAAATAACATCATTGAAAGAATCACAAGAAGCAGTGATTCTATTAATTGATGATTCCAAGCCTGCAACACTCCAACAATCCTCAGCAAAGGTACAACTAATGAAAGTATGCCATGTATTTTCATACCCTTGCTTACAAATCCCGCATTCTTCTCCAATAGGTATTCCTCGACTCAAAAGCTTTTCTTTAGTAGGAAGACAATTCCGTGCAGCGCGCCATAAAAAAACTTTCACCTTCGGAGGAACTTTAAGCTTCCAAAGAGCCAACCAGTTTCCCTCAATTGCATGCATATGGTCGATTGTCGTTGAGCACGCTAGTCGATAGCCTGAGCGAACAGTGTAGCATCCAAATCTATCATGGTGCCAAATAATTATATCCATAGAATCTGTGGGGTTGATAGGGGTATCAAGAATTACCTTAGCATCACTTTCAGCAAATAATTCCTTTATTAATTCACCATTCCAAATCCTGGTTCCTGGAATGAATAAATCTCGAACTGTCATCCATAATAGATCAACGTTGGGTGTAGTCAAAACTTGAAAATTACTATCTCTGCGAAGCTAAGGATCGGTCCACACTTTTATGCTTGCACCGCTACCAATCCTCAATCTAACTCCATTTCTAACCAAGTCTTGAGCAGCACAGATGCTCCTCCAAGTAAAACTCGAATTGTGCCCACATACGGTAGTTGAGAAACCCCCTCGAGTGAAGTATTTTGCTTTAAGAACTTTGCACACGAGAGCATCTGGGTCAGAAATGAATCTCCATCCAATCTTTCCAAGCATGGCAAGATTGAAGAGATGAAGTTTCCGAAATCCCATTCCACCAATCTCTTTCCTTGCGCATAGCTTATCCCATTTTAACCAATTAATGCCCCTACTCGCATCTTCCTTGTTACCTCACCAGAACGAATTCATCATTCGTTCTAATTCCTCCGTCAGCCTACGTGGCAAGAGAAAAGTACTCATACAATAATCCAGTATAGCTTGTGCCGCTGACTTGATAAGGATCTCTTTACCCGCCTTCGAGATTTTCTTACCTCTCCAACCTTCTATTCTTCTCCACAGTCTATCTCTCAAATACATAAAAATACTCCTCTTATCCCTTCCAATCATTGATGCTAATCCAAGATAGCGTCCAGTGTTGAGTGCATTATGTACACCCAAAATATTAGACAAAACAGTACGATCATAGGGAATGACATTCTTACTAAAGAAGATACCTGACTTTTGAAAATTTATAGCTTGTTCCGACGCACCCTCATACTCAATGAGAACATTTTTCAACATGGTGTATTCATTGTTCTTGCTTCGACAAAGAGATGCAGTCATCCGCAAACATAAGGTGCGAGATAGCTGGAGCATTTCTGCTAACCCTCATCCCATGAAGATTTTCACAAGCCATTTCATATTCTAGCATCACCGAGAGTCCCTCCGCACAGAGAATATAGAGATATGGTGATAAAGGATCCCCTTGCCTCAACCCACGTTCAGCTCAAATAGGCCCAATCACATCATTGTTGACAATTACCCTATAATTCACTGATCGAACACAGAGCATAATCCAACTCACCGAAGTGCTGCAGAAACCCATCTTGATTAAAACTGCTTCAAGATATTCCCATCTCACCCTATCATACGCCTTACTTATGTCAATATTTAGAGCTACATCCCCATTAATTCCCCTTGATTTTCTTTTCATGAAATGTATGGCTTCAAACACAATAAGCACATTATCTTGAATATTCCTGCCTTTAACAAAAGTCGATTGAGCTTTGTTATTTAAATCGGGTAGAACACATCTCAGTCTGTTGCACATAACCTTAGAAATAATCTTGTAAACCACATTACACAATGCAATTGGTCTGAGGTCCTTCATAGTTACGGCGTTTTGAACCTTTGGAATTAAAGTAATATGAGTGTTGTTCAATCCTTGCGGAAACTCACTTTCAGAGAGCCAAAGACAACAATTTTGGAAAACATCTCTACCCACCGTTCCCCAAATTTTTTGAAAAAAAGCAGGGTTATAGCCATCGGGACCAGGAGACTTATCAGGGTGCATTTGATTGATTGTTGCAGTAAACTCCTTCATTTCAAACGTTCGTGTAAGTTCCATATTCATATCTTCATTAATGAACGTTAGAAGGTGTTGTATAACTGATTCTCGAACCCCCACTTCCTCGCTAGCTTTAAAGAGATTTTGAAAATAATCAAGAACAACCTTGTGGATAGTAGTTTCTTCATTGGCCCAACTACCATCTTTTCTTTTTAGCTTCGAGATTGTATTTGTTTTCCTTCTAGCTAAAGCAGTTGAGTGGAAGAATCTTGTGTTCATGTCTCCTTTTTGCAACCAAAGAATTTTAGCCAATTGTTTCCAGTAAGCTTCTTCTTTTAGAAGAATATCTGCTAATTTCTTTTTCTCTTCACCAAGCCTATAAACAGAATCAACATCCACATGGTCTTGAAGACTTTCAATTTGCTGCTCACACTTGTATTTTTTCACCCTGAATTTCGCTGAAAGCTATTTAGACCAAGCGGTAAGAGTCTCTGATGTGGCTTTAAGTTTAGGTAGCAGTCCAGAAGAAGTATAATCCGACCAACAATCAATGATGATATGAGGCAATTCATTTTCTTTCAACCAGCTGTTCTCGAATTGAAAACATCTTGATTTCGGCTGCACTTGTACACCTACCATCTGCAGTAAAATAGGTGTATGATCTGAAACCAGAGCAACTAGATTATTAAGACTAGCCTGCGGAAACAACTGAAGCCATGCCTGATTAGCCATAGCCCTATCAAGCCTTTCCTCAATAGAATGAGAAGTTCTCCTACTCCTGGACTAAGTATATTGGTATCCAATAAGCGGAATATCCACCAGATTACTATCCATGACGGCAGTACGAAACGCATTAAAGAGCCAGTTAGGGTGTTCCACTCTTCCTCTTTTATCACTCACATTTAAGAGATCGTTGAAATCTCCTAAAATCACCCAAGGCAAAGAACTAACTCTACTCAAAGCCCGAAGAAGGTTCCAAGATTCTCTCCTACGATGACGTCCAGGAAAACCATAGAAGCCTGTTATTCTCCATGTACCAAAATTATCCATAATCTCCAAATCGATATGATTTTTAGAGAAATTCTTCAATCTCACATCAATATCATTTCTCCACATCACACACAGACCTCCACTTCATCCCACACAATCAACTGCAAAATAACATTCGAAATTCAAGCGAATTTTGATCTCCTCTACTCGAGCTTCCTGAGTAAGCGTCTCGAATAGAAAGATCATGTTAGGTCGACGAGCTCGAACAAGCTCGCAAAGGGTCGGAATTGCAAGGGGATGACCAAGCCCCCTGCAATTCCAACTGAGGATATTCATTGCTCTCGGTGGGCCCGAGAGCCGGAACCCACCGATAAAAAAGAAATATCTTTACTCGTTGGACTTATGGTTTTCCAACATAAGAGTATTATTTTCAGCTGCTATAGTATCGTGTTTATCACCCCTTCTACGCTTCATGTCTTCCATAGGGGTAGAACTGTAATATTCTTCATGCGTCACAAAAGGAGTAATATCAGAGACCTTATTAGCATGCACAGATAAGGTAAGAGAATTAGGCGTCATCTTTGTTTGCTTCATACTCCCCCCATCTCGCGCCTGATTAAAAAGATTTCCTGTCATATCCCCCTTATTTCTCTCATCCCCAAAAATACGGGATCCATGCAGATCCTTCAGAAAACTTGATGGGTTACCAAATTCAAAATTTCCCTTTCCCGCCGAATTCTCTCCGCCGCCGTTGAACTTTCATCCCCCCTTCCACCGTTAATACTCTCTTCCTTTAACCCTACCCCATTTTCAGATCTCAACCATTTATCTCCCGTCAGGTTCTGGACCCTTCTATCTGCAGCTTTGAGCCAAACTCCCCATTCTTTAACAATCTCACCAGTTGGGGTTGAGAACAGACGATCACAATAGCTTTCAGAATGCCCTATGCGTCCACAAATAAAGCAGAAGATCTGTAGTTTTTCATACATAAAGTTAGCGATAAAAGACGTACCATCAGGTTTCTTGATTCGCTTACATCTCTTGAGAGGTTCGTCAACATTGATGTTCACCTTAACTCTCATATATTGCCTCCAGACTGTAGATGAATTAGTAGAATCATACTCTAGAAATCGTCCAATGAAGTTGCCCAGTTGGCGCCCAATGCCTTCAGAAACATATCCAGCCGGAAGGTCGTGAACTTGCACCCAAAAGGGTATGTTATCCAATGGCACTCTCAACGGGAATTCCCCACTTTTGAGTTGGTGTAGTATAAGAGGAAATGTGCCAAATGACCAAGGCCTTCCATCGAATACTCTCTTCATATCAACATGGTGAAAAAATTGAAATATGTACCTTCTATTACCAATATCTTTAACAAATAATTGTCTCCCTGGCCTCCAGATGCTGGCCATCCGATTCCTCATGAGGTTGAAGTTGATTGGTTGGTCTGTCAAGAATCGACCCACCAAACACAGATCTATAGTAGTAGATGAATCGAGAAGAATTCCTTCATCTAATATTAGTTCGTCGTCCTCTTCAGTGGATAAACTCATTTTCTCAAAAGCAGCATCCATGGAAAAAAGCAAAAAAAAACAAGGCTCTCAACAAATGAGAGAAAACTCAAGGCTCTCAACAAGGAAGAGAATTCGAAACATGCATGAATATTAAATATTAAAAACTTTGATCATGATTATTATGATTTTTTTAATTATTATATATGTATATATAATTATGAAAAATTTAAAAATAATGAAGCCTCCACCAATATTTTTTTCTGGGTCCCCACATCAATGAACTATAATTCTTGTGAAGTTTTGAATATTTAAACATGGGGGAGCAGAAGGTATGTTCCCACCAAATATCATACTAATAAATAAATAAAAGATACAAATAGTTGAGGGTAGGGCAATGTCAACAAGGAAACAAACCCTTTTTAGTTAGAACTATAAATTAAACGAGCTAATCATGATATATATGGATATGGACTCAATAAAAGTTCGTTCAAGTTAGTTAATTAGCTAGATGAGTCAAAATTTGAGCTTAACAGTATTCGGTTTGGTAGCTCGCCGACAAGTTTGTTAAGTGATATGACTTGAAAATGTAAAATTATCAATTGCATATAACTTATAGATGAATGATATTCCGCTCACCTTCCGTGAACATCTTTCGTGAGCACCGATCACCATTTATCCATGTTATCATAATTTTTTTTTTTAAATTATTGTTTAATATCCTAGAAATTGATAGAAACTGGAGTGTGAATGAACGAAAAATAAAAGACAATAATACTAAACTGAGGTTAGAGTCAGACTCTATCTTCGTAAAGTAATTTGCACCGCTATTTTTGTGCTGGCGGGACTTCTGCAATTGCTTCCAAGATACAACGGTTTAATAAGATGAACGAATGCACAAAGAGGTTCGATCTTTCAGCCAACAGATGGATACTCGGGACGAGTATTCTATTCCTAGACTCGATTCTATATGAGATGTATATATGCAATCGAACTGTACTCGTGTTCGAATGTCTCAAAAATGTATGTTTAAATCGATCAAATATGGGACCCATTTATAGATTGGAGGTGACCGTTCCGAAGGGGTGCGTATGGTACGGTGCTATGCACCGTTCTCGTAGGAATTATGGTTAAGCCCAAAAGAGCCAACACTTGAGCCACTAAGATGTACCACAAGGGTTCATTCTTGATGACTCCCTTATTAATGCTCTTCCTTATATATAGCTCTAAACTTTCTTTCCCAACCAATGTGGGACAAAGTTTTGCACAAGAACTAACTTCATTTCTTAAACACCAATCTTTAACCATTAATTGTTCATTCACCACTAAATAGTTTTGGACAATTAAATACATTAAATGATAGTGCTCAAGATGTAGATTAATGATAGTGCTCAAGATGTAGATTAAGAATCTACCATTAGTTTTCTCAACAAATAAATTAATTAACATCTAATTAATTAATTTAGAGAGCTATAACAACCATTTTTCCAACAATCCCCCACATGACTGACGATTAATGGAAATGCAAGAATACTACGTCCCGACAAACTATTATTGCATTAGGAAGGTAGTTTTTTGCTTTGAACCTTCTTTAGTGTTATGCTATCGGATTTACTTATTGCTCGGTGAACGCGATGTCTTGAATCGGTTAGCTTTTGTGTAAATCGAGACAATAGCATACACACAATAATAGATCTGATATCTTTTTGTTCTCACGTTGTGTCCATTTCGGCCTTGGACCAAATTTTGGATTCATAAGTGTTGTAGTTTGAAGCGGCCCCACTTCACACTTATATAGGTGATCTCCTATTGAAGTATCATGCCATACTTTGTCTTTCTTTAAGACTTTAGGAATCATCAAAAGCTTATAAAGGTTATCCTTACCACCTTTAGCATGTTCTTGCACTTGGACAGTTTCGAGAATAGATTTCATGTTGTGTTTTTCCAAGTGCACAACTGAACATTCATAATTTAGTTGTCTCATTGAACCAAGTTCTTGAGATCTCCAATCATCAGGGTTGAGTTACCATTATGAATATTCTTTATTTGTGGATTTCCATTTTATTTCCCTTACTGCATAATTGATCACTTTTTCAATTATATGAGTGACCATTCTTAATGTATTTTGACTTTCCCATAGTCAATGTACATTGTACTGAGTTATCAATTATTTATTCAAGGAAGAATATAAAGTCTGTATGACGTCTCGTCTTCTTTTATATTCTCATACTAGATGGTTTTATTTGTCATAGTAACATTTCACAATTTATGTTTACTATACGACGCATTTATGTCTTGGTTATATTACCAGCAGATATAAATACTAGAAGATATTTTATCATTCTAGTTTCACCATCTAAAGAAGAACAATGTTCTTTCCCTTAATAAAGTTTCCTTGTCTACTAGAATTTATCTTAGTATTTCTTGAAGGAAATTATTGTTTGACATCTTATTTGTCTTTTAACAACCTTACCAATTGAACAAGTTTACTAAACGATTTAATCATCTTAGTAATACTTTTCAAACCATAAGTTTTAACAAGATAATGTACCATAGTGATCTTTCCAATGAAGAGTTTACTCAAGATATTCTCATTTGATTCTAGTAACCAAACTTTATTTTCTCAAATTTTAACTCTCTAGTCAAAATTCCTGAAGTATTGATTTACTTCATGATTTGTATCATTTTGATACCTCACATTTCAATGTTTGTTGTGTATCTATTTTAGATACGTAGTCACTTTTTATAATATATCAGTCCATTTCTATGAACATACATTATAGTGACTATCTTTTATTTCTTTTGTTATAAGTAATCATTTCCCCCACATTTGATGACATAGTCTTATTTTATATCATCAAACATTGATTACTTTAAGACACGAACTTCTAAACATTGAAGTGATTTCATAGTTTATATCTTATAAACTTCACTACATTATTGTAGACTATCTCATCGTGCTTTGCACTTGATAGATTTTCTTCTTTTATAAAGGCTAAGTTAACTTTATAAAAGATTTTTCGAGATAAAAGGTAGACCTTTTTTATCTTCTTTACTTTAATGGTTAAAAAACCATTAGTTTGTATACTTCTATACTTTAATGGATAAAACCATTAGTTTGTATACTTATAGTAAATAACATCGTTCTTATACATTGTCTTGATTTTGTTTCTACTAGAAGTAGACTTGAATCAAGTTGTTTCATTTTTGAAGCAAAGCTTATAAGAACATGTACCATTTATTTATTCATAAGTACACGAAGCATTACAATTTATAATCTATATATGCTTAGCTTTCACTTGAAGGCTTTATCTATACATATGCCTTCTTTTACATATATTTCAATATGTACATAACAAAGAAGTCTCATATAGGCCTTATTTCGTCGACATAGACTAATCATACAGATCATCCTTTATCTTGAAGCGTTTTGCAAGTAAACGCGCTTCGTACTTGTCATTTGAACCATCGGCATTGTACTTTCTTGAGAAGCTCCACTCGTATCCCAAAGGAAAGGCATGAATAGTGTCATCAATTAACTCCCATGTGCAATTTTTCAAAATTGCATCCATGTTGTCAATGATGTGGCTCATTTTATTGTAGATGACTTCTCTCCAAAATGGAGCATCAGGCCTAGACAGAGCTTCTGTGAGAGTTTTGGGCTCATCGTTCATATTGAATCCCTTGATACTTTGGCCTTTGATTATTCTCCTTCTTTTTGGATTGAAACGTTTGGAAACATACAGAGCTTCCAACGTATTCCAAATGTCTCGAGCATTTTGAAAAAGAGAGATGACAAAATAAATTGAAGAAGAAAGTCGATCAAGGAGAATGTACCGACATTTGAAGTTGTTGTCGATCCACTCGTGAGTTTGCTTTCTCCTCAACTCCTCCGATGCATTCTCGTCCACTGTTGGCGCAGATTGGGATACCAAGTTTGCCAATTGAATGACGACTAGAAAAGCCATCATCTCCTCCTGCCATTCTTTGAAAAAATCTCCATCGAACATGGAAATAGAAACATCTTGCGTCTTACGACGAGTCAGCATTTTCGAACAGAACACACGTTAAAAATGAAATTGCTTTACGATTGTTAGAAACTGGAGTGTAAATGAACAAAAAATAAAAGACAATAATACTAAACCGAGGCTAGAGTTAGACTCTATCTCCGTAAAGCAATTTACACTGCTATTTCTGTGCTGGCGGGACTTCTGCAATTGCTTCCAAGATACAGCGGTTTAACAAAATGAACGACTATACAAAGAGGTTCGATCTTTTGGCGAACAAACGGATACTCAGGACGAGTATTCTATTCCTAGACTCGATTCTATATGAGATGTATATATGGAATCGAACTGTACTCGTGTTCGAATGTCTCGATAATGTATGTTTAAATCGATCAAATATGGGCCCCATTTATAGATTGGAGGTGACCGTTCCGAAGGGGTGCGTATGGTGCGACTATCCCATGGTTGAGTGACACGTGTTAATACCGAAGAGGCGCCTCTTCTTGATGTGACACGTGGCAGTGGCGATAATGCCTTGAAACAACCGAAACTAACTGCCGCCGCACCGTGTGACCGAGCGTACCACACGCGTGTACTTAGGCCGTCCACATTCGTGCGAACCGCCACGTCAGAAATGCCAAGTGCGCCTCAAAGCGCCCATTACGACAAGTGCGACGTGCTCGTCGGAGTCGGAGTCGGACTCGGACGGTCCTAAGTGAACCTCAAAGCGCCCATTGCGACAAGCACGTGCTCGTCGCAGTCAAACTCGGACTCGGACTCGGACGGTGCTACGCACCTTCCTCGTAGGAGTCATGGTTAAGCCCAAAAGAGACAACACTTGAGCCACTAAGATGTACCACAAGGGTTCGTTCTTGATGACTCCCTTATTAATGCTCTTCCTTATATATAGCTCTAAACTTTCTTTCCCAACCAATGTGGGACAAAGTTTTGAATAAGAACTAACTTACTTTCTTAAACACCAATCTTTAACCATTAATTGCTCATTCACCACTAAATGGTTTTGGACAATTAAATACATTAAATGATAGTGCTCAAGATGTAGATTAAGAATCTACCATTAGTTTTCTCAACAAATTAATTAATTTAGAGAGCTATAACAACCATTTTTCCAACAGAAATTAATATTAAAATCATTAAATTTATAAAATACATAAAAATCAAAGCTCGATTTGTTCTTTTCCCTCTAACTTCAAATAAATGATAATAAGACAAATGAACTTTGATTATTATGTATTTTGTAGATTTAATAATTTCAATATTAATTTCTAGTCTAGTAGGGTTGTAAATGAGTCAAGCCGTTCATGAGCTACTCGGCGATCGATTCGATAAAAGCTTGTTCGGCACTCGACTCGATAACTAATCGAGTCGAGTTCGAGCATGAAATCGAGCTCTATAAGTTTATCAAGCCGAGTTCGAGCATCGTATTGCTCGACTCGACAGGCTCGCAAACATGCTCAGCTCGTATTTAATCGAGCATGTTCGCGAGCCTACAATCGAGTATCTTTGCGAGCCTACAAATCGAGTTTTAGTCGAGCTTGTTCGCGAGTCTAATAATCGAGTTTTGTACATAAAACCAAAAAAATTAGCTTTAAGCGAGCTCGAGCTCAATTAATATGTTGACGAGCTAAATTTAAAATATAATCGAGTTCGTGACGAGTCCAATTCGAGCTCGAACTCGAACTCGAATACCTCATTATTGAGTATATGACGAGTCGAACTCAAGCCGAATTCGAGCTCGATCACGAATTCACGATGTCAAAAACTCGACTCGAGTTCCAGCAAGCGAATCTTTAAACGAGTCGAGTTTGAGCAGACCTATACTCGGCTCGTTTACAGCCCTAACTAGAATATAGAATAATAAAAAATTAAAAAGAATAATGTTAATATGAACAAACGGTGATAGCTGATCGGTGCTCACGAAAGATGAGTAACATATCATTTCTCATAACTTATATTAATTTCTAGATTATAATAAATAATAATTGTGTTAGGTGTCTAACTAACTTCCTTTTTATGAAAAATTATGATTTTTAGTAAATATATTATATTATTGTGACTTGGATAATTTAAATTTAAAAGAAAATTATTAATATTTAAAAAATGTAAATTTGAATTTAGAATGTTCGTTTATAATCGAATAAGCTTATGTGTCTCGAAGTATCAGGTAAATAAATTTTGAGCTCGAGTCGATGATGAATGAATTAATCTTGAACATGATAATATCCAGTTTGGGTTCGAGTTCGACTCGCCAAGAAAAGAATCAAAATAGGGATTTGGGATACTCCTCAGTCATCAGGCTGATCAACTAGAGGTGGCCGCGGTTCGGTTCGATTTCGGAACCATAATCGAACCGGTGGTTCTCGGTTCCATCAAGATGGAATAGGAATCCAACCGCCCATTATTTCGGTTTTGATTCCAAATAGGAATCGTCGGTTTCGGTTCGGTTCATTTCCTTGATTTGGCAGTTTCAATCGGAACCACATGTTTCGGGAGTACCAATTATATATGTTTTTTTTTTGCTATTTTTCTTGTTTAATTGTAAATGTATGCATTCTAATGTAACATTTAGGTGAAATAAATATGAATTGTAACATTAATATAGATAAAAATGTAAAAAAAAAAAATTAGGAGGAACCGACAGTTCAGAATCGAAACCGAATGGTTCCACAATTTTGGAAGCGAAACCGAACCGCTATCGATGAAGTTCTCGTTTCTAAACCGAAACCTGCAGTTCAATTCCGACGATTCCGATTGTTATGGCCACCTCTAGGCTGGACTTCTAATTAAGGTGTTTACATTTTTCTCAGGTTCATCTAATATCCTTATTAGTTACTCCCTCCATCCCGCCAAATATGGCCTATTTGTTTTCGATACGGAGATTAAGAAAAGGAGAATTAGGTGTAATAAAGTGTTAATAAAGTAATTTTTTAGTTAATAAAGTGTTTTTTTGGTCAACAATGTACGGCTAAAGTATTTTTTTAGCTTAAAGTAGTACTTAATTCTTTTCCAAAAGGAAAATAAACAGCCATATTCGGTGAGTCACGAAATGGAAAATAGGTCATATTCGATGGGACGGAGGGAATACATGTTATGATTCACATAAGTTTAGATGATCCTAACAGATTTTTTAAAACATACATCATCATCATCATAAGGTTTTTAAGATCTAATCAAAATTGTTTTGTTAAATTAGCTCCCAACAATTACTTATTTTTTTAAATTCATTAAAAAATAGTAGATCAAAACATAATCTCATTCCGGTTGAACAAAAAAAAGAATAGTTACCACAAAAAATTAACACCTAAATAATAATATTTTATTATTTATTATAAATTATTTAACTAAATGAAACTTGACCACAAACAAAATCTATTTTATTATATGATAAACATAAAACAATATAACAATATTTTATACATCATACTTGTTCCATATACCCGTGGTAAGAAATGTAAAATGGTTAATTTCTTATCATCTCCTTATTCTTAAATTCGTTTTTTTAAATCCTTTTTAGGGTAATTTCATTTTATTTACTTATTATATTTTTTATATCGTTCCCTAACTTTATTGTTGTATAGATCTATATTACTCAATTTTTGCAACGGATGATTCATTAAAATTTTACGGAACAAAAAAGTGACACGTCACATAGCTTCAAAGATATCAGTCTACATATTTTTGGAGGGAGATTTTTTATTCCCTCTCTCTCTCACCCACTCTTTGCCTCTAACTCGAGTGTATTTTTATTTTTATTTTTATTTTTATTTTTTGGGTGCTAAAATTGTTGTTCACAAAATATCTAAATTTCACATCACAATCATCTCAATGGCAAAAATATCCCGAAACCCCCATCTTAAATTGAACAATTCCTTCTGCAGAATTTTGCAGTGTGGTTAGGTTATCTAAAGTGTGTGTGAAATGGAGAGTCAAATTGTGAGGAGAAGAGCGAATATTATTGCAGCTCATTTAGCTTTTAATGAAGATATATCAGCCACTGCCACGCACGTTTTCCCCATGGTAATTGCAGTTTTTTTCCAAATTTTTGCTTAATATATTGTTTCTTCAATATCGGAGGAGGAAACTGTGAAAATCTTCGACATGTTCGTCCTTAGCTAGCTGGGTGGGTTTTGTTTCGATTAACATCAGTTTTTGGTTGTGTAGTACATTTGCAAGTATCTTTTGTGTTTGTGTATATGTGATTTTTTATGCAAGTATCTTCTAGAGAATTTGGAAGCTTACGAATAAATTCTTGATGTTTACTGCCAATTATGAAGTAGGAAGACTGGAAATATGTTGTTCTTTGGTTGTGTATCTTCTTATAGAGTAGAGGAAGAGCCGAAGAGAGAGATGATATAGGCTATAGCTCTATTCAGAGAATCAGAATGTTTACCTGCTTCAATAGGAATAAGAAGGAAAATGTATGCTTAAATGCATTTCAATCCCGTGTGCATCAAATAACACTCACAAGGCAAAATCTGACAATTAGAGAGTATGAATTTCTGATATCAAGATAAAACCAGATATCAATATTATGATGAGAATTAGAAATTGTTCCATTCTACAAAAAAAGAGAGAACTTGCGTTGAAATTGTGGAAGTTACAAATGTTTTTTGTATGAAAGTTTGCGGGTTAGTTCTAAGCATAACATCTTTCCCGAAAAAAATTAAAAATTCTGAGCATAACATACTAAACAGATTAAAACAGAAAATATATTGTAGATCTCAGAAGACTGTCCATCATAACTTCTCTAGGTTCTGAATTGATGTGGCCAAAGAAAAATAAAATTGTAATGTCGGACTTTAATTTATTACATTGAGCAAATGTTACTTTGTTTTTAAATTGTGCGACTCATTAAAACACCTTAACAATTCATGCGTAGCATTACAGTGTTTACAAAAGATAACTGGGAGTCCCTGGAGCAAAGATTATCGCCCTTTAATTTTGTTTTTCTGAATTTTCTCACTGTCTCTTCCATCAGTAGGTTACAAGAGCCAAGAGGATAACCATATGTTTTTCTTCTCATAAATATATACTAATATGTGTTAATATTTTTCCACCTTTTGACCATTTTTAGAGCTGTAGCAACAGTCTGAACTCTGCTATCCGGAGATATGACAACAGAATGTACTTTGCTCGGCAAGGGTCTGGTTCTCAAGGTTGCTACATGAGACAGGCTACAAATGAACAGGTCTGCTGGATATTTATGTGATTTTTCATGTCGATTTATCCTAAGGATGCTATAGCATAATCCTTTTTCACGTTATACAGGGGAACTATGTACAACCCAGCATGCCTTCACAATCCACCAATTCTGGACAAAAGGGGTCTGATTCTCTTGGTGCACCGTCATTTTCTAGACCTGCTCAACTTGAACCTGGTATTTCTACTCTGAAAGGGGATCAAGGTTGCAGATACAGTGAGCCTGCTCCAGAAGCTCCCATGTTTGCAAGGCAAACTAAAGAAGAAGGGCAGCCCCTGTTCCACTCTGTGGAAAAGACGCATAATATTGCACAAGCAGGTGAGTAAAGGAGTTGTTCGGATTCTTTTCATCGTATAATTCTTATCAAGTTCCTTCATTTGAAGATGATTTTACTTTTTCTAACTTGTCACCATGTTATAATATTGCCATCTTCTATTATATTCTCAGACTGGCAATGAATATTTTTCACTTCAATTGTTATATTGCATGGCGTATTTTTCTTGTCTTCGTCATTCCTAAGTGCTAGTCTAAATTCAAACTCAGAGGTGGGAATGAAAACCACTAGCACCTACCCATTGGCCATTCCCAACCTCTCACATGCCTACAATTGACAAAAAAAGTTCTAGTTTCACAAGAGAGTTAATGATCCTAATAATACACACTAGTCGGTGGAATGGTTTCTGTGGATTTTAAAATTCAATGTCATAGCAGAGAGTTTGGAATTCATGTAGAATCTGCCATTTATTTGGAATTATGAATTTTCTTTGACTTGTAACCATTTGTTTTAAAGAAAATGATACATTTTTTTTTTGGATTTACCTTATACTACAGGATCTGAGTGGTCACCAAGAATGGATGTTGTAGAATCTGGATTCAATTATGTCATCACATTAGAAATTCCCGGTGTTAGTAGTGACAATGTAAAGGTAGAGGTTGATGACCAAAGGTAAGATGCCATCTTTGTAATTCATTTCAATCTTCGAAATTCCAGCTTCATACTTTCGATTGTTAGTTATGGTTTTTATCTTATCTGTCATGAATTTGTCTTAGTCATTTAGTAATCGAAAGATATGAATGTTGAGTCTGCTCAGCTCATAAATATTATGATACTTTTAATATGGTTTGATTGAGGCCTCATGATGAATTGTTCTCTGACAGCTTGATTATAAGCGGCAATCGGTTAAACTGGTCGTGTGGAGCATTATGTTCCAACAAGTCTGTCATGTCTTATCACAGAAGGGAGATTTTACCGGGGCCATATCAAATTGTATGGCCACTTCCTAGTAACACAAGAAAGGATAATGTTTCAGCAGAAATTCAGTAAGTTTCAGCTTTTAGTCATGGTTGCATTTAAGCGCGTATCATGGTTGAGTCATTTTTTAGTCACAGGCTGAAGCGTTCTAAGAGGAAGTTGATGTTTTTTTTGTTTTAAAATTGGAGTTCTCTTTCCTACTGCAGTTAGCATCCTGTTGTTAATTCATTTTAGGACAGAGACGTGCGATACGTAAATAAGAACAAATAACTTGTATATATCCAGATTGTTTCAAGCACATAGGATGAGGCATTTTGATGCATTTCAGAATTAGTTCTTTTTCTAGCCTCTTCACACATGTTCATTTACGGCAGAAAACTTTTACCAATTATGTAATTGTTTTAGATAAATTTGTGAGATCAGGTAAAACCACAGATTTTTAACATGCTCGTAAAAAAACTAAGGAAAGAAAGACTGGAAAACCTCACCATTCCATTTTCTGATTATTGATATGATTGTTATTCTTTTCATTTCTACTTCAACTCTAGAGAAGTCAAATATTTAATGGCACTCGAAATCTGATCTATTTGTGTGAAGAATGCTTCCATTTTGTCCCTGTCAAGTGAAAATGCAGATTTGTGAAGATGACATTAATCCAATACCGCATCTGAATCTGATGAGAATTTGTGTGTGGTGCAGGGATGGGCTGCTTCGCGTTACGATTCCCAAACTTTCAGGGCTACGGTGGCTGAGGAAGGCATACATGTAGGTTGAACATACAGATAACTGCTCCGCATTAGCAAGCAGCAATATCGATTTGCAGCATTGCAAAAGTAAGTTAAAGTTACATAAAAGAGATGTATATAGTATACCATGGAACTTCTGTATCAATATATATTGTGCACTTGCTATTATTAACTATTTGGCTACATGCCTTGCGTCACACAAATTAGCATGGTCAATTTCGTCGTTCTTTTCATAAATATTACTACTATTTTGCTAATCAAATGTTAGTAGGCAAAAACTCAAGTGCGGTGTGGTGCGGTTCATCTTATTTTTTATTTTTTTTTTAAATTTAATTAATTGATATTTAATCAAATATAATTACAATTAATTAATTTTCAATTAAGATTAATTAATTATTAATTGTGATTGATTAAAAATAATAATAGTAATGATAACCTATAGGGTGGACCCACGAAACACTTGGTGCGGTGCATGTGTAAATCATTCATAACTCATTAAGAATTGAGCTATGAATGTGAAAGACACGATAAATGCGCACAAATTGCCCGCACGGTGTGGGTGCTCTTAAGTATACACTACAACAAAATGTTCTAGACTTCTAGTAGTAACACTTAAGTCTTACAATTTTTAAAAAATTATGTCATTAAAATAAAATTGTGACATCTTGTGATGGTAGCAATTATTGATTTCATAAAAATAAAAGCATTTCACAAAATTTAGTGGCATATGAGGATGTAATTAAGAAAATGAGTTGTTTATAATAACGTTGGAAAGAGAAAATAACTTTTTGAGTGTATTTATGTCAAATTAAGTAGGAGAGAGAAATGAGAGTAGCTTAATGTAGCATAGTGTGTAACAAAATGGTTTATGTTGAAGGTTATTAGAGATATTGGAGATACACCCAGCTCATAGTCTAATTTTAGTTTGGATTATGTATATCTCTTACGTGTTTTGTTTCCTTATTGTATACTTGTAAAGTTATTTCTTTGTAGCTATATATATTTTGGAATACAGGAGAAAAGGCAAGGCCTATATTTCTAAATCTTATACATGGTATCAGCCTGATTCACCTAAACCCTAACATTACCTTCTTCTCTCTTTTTCTGCCGTCAATCACCATGGTTGCGACAGCCGATTCCCTCCCTTTTGCAACCTTGATTCACATGGTTACCATCAAACTCACATCTACTAATTATCTTCTCTGGAAAAATCAGCTTACCCCCATTCTCGCTTGTCAAAATCTGCTCGGGTTTGTGGATGGGTCGAACCCACCGCCTTCTGCCACCACTCTTGGTTCCAACGGCAACTCCGAACCGAATCCTGCTTATGATACTTGGCGGATTCAAGATCAGAGGCTTCTTAGTCTCCTACTCTCATCTCTCACAGAAGAATCAATGGTGGAGGTACTCGGATGTACTTCTTCTCGTGCAGTCTAGCTTGCACTTGAATCGGCTTTTAGCCATAGTTCTAAGTCTCGTGAGTTACGTTTGAAGGATGATCTCCAACTCATGAAAAAAGGGTCACACTCTGTTTCTGAATACGGGCGTCAATTTAAATCTCTCTGCGATCAATTAGCAGCCATTGGACGTCCCGTTGATAACACAGATAAATCTCATTGGTTTCTTCGTGGACTCGGTTCTTCCTTCTCAAGTTTTTCTGCGGCTTAAATGGCACTCACCTCTCTCCCCACCTTTCGTGATCTTCTCTCTAAAGCAGAGAGTTTCTCGCTTTTTCAAGAGTCAGTAGAGTCTACTGGTGTTTCAAATGCAGCATTTGTTGTTCAAACTCGCCACAAGAATCACAGTGGTGCGTCATTCTCTCAGCGAGGTCGTGATGAGTCTTTAACCTCCAATAAATCTTTTGCCTCCCGTGGACCCCAGCACTGTGGACACCAGCAAAATGGCAAGAATCGTGGGGACTCTCACGACGTCCACCGCGTTGCCAGATTTGACTTGTTGAAGGTCATTATGCTGATGCTTGCTCTCAACGTTATATCAACACGACATCATCTAATGCAGCAAATTTGGTTGAGGCTTTTCAGGCCGATTGTTCAGTTTCTCCGGCTTCTGTCTCTGATTGGTATCTCGACACTGGGGCTTCTGTCCACATGACCCCTTCTTTTGCTTCATTAACAGATTCTCAGTCTTATTCTGGTAATCATAGTGTCGTTGTTGGTAATGGTGCTATTCTCTCTATTTCTCATACTGGCAATCTTGATTTATTCTCTAAGGTTAAACTGTTGGATGTTTTAGTGGTTCCGCATATTACAAAAAACTTGTCAATTAGCAAGCTCACTTCTGATTTTTCCGGTGGATATTTTGTTTACTGATAACTCCTTTGTTATTCAGAACAGCGTCAACAAGGAACTCATAGCCAAGGGTTGACTTGAAAATGGGCTTTATGTTTTGGATCGCGCACGCCATGCTTTGGCTGCCACTTTGAGAAATTAAGGCTTGCGCGTCTCTTTTGAATTATGGCATGCTCGTCTTGGACATGTCAATTTTGATATTATTTCATTTTTGAATAAATTAGGACATTTACATGTTACTTCTTTATTACCCAAGCCTTCGCTTTGTTCTCCTTGTCAACTTGCGAAGAGTAAACGATTATCTTTTACTCTTGATGTTAAACGTGCGTCTCATGTGTTGGATTTAGTTCATTGTGATTTATGAGGGCCGGCGCCTGTTACTTCTACAAGTGGTTTTCGTTATTATGCTATATTTATCGATGATTTCTCTCGTTTCTCATGGTTATACCCGTTAAAGGAGAAATCTGATTTTTACGTGAACTTGCTGCAATTTTTTGCTTTCGTGGAAAATCAGTTCAGTCGACAAGTCAAAGTTTTTCACAGTGATGGTGGTACTGAATTTACAAATAAAATGGTGAAACGTTTCTTTCGTGATAAGGGCGTTCATCATAATCTTTCATGCCCTTACACGCCTCAGCAAAATGGACGGGCAGAGCGTAAACACCGTCATGTTACTGAGACTGGTTTAACTATGCTTTTCAATGCTCAGGCTCCTTTTTCTCTTTGGGTTGAAGCTTTCTCCACAGCCGTCTATACAATCAATCGTTAGCCTTCTACTGTGCTACAAGGGAAGTCACCATTTGAGTTACTATTTAATTATGTTCCTAATTATGGTAATTTTCACCCTTTCGGTTGTCGTGTATTTCCGTGTTTGCGTTCTTATGCAGAAAATAAATTCTCTGTTCGAAGCAAACCGTGCATTTTCTTAGGCTATTGCACTAATCAAAAAGGGTTTCGGTGTCCCGATCCTGTCACTTCTCGTGTGTTCATTACACGTCATGCTCAGTTTGATGAATGCTCATTTCCCTTTTCTGGCACTTCTGCTTCGTCTCCACTTACGGACATCTCTGGATTCTATGAGCCACACGTTCCCGTTGTACCAACTCCTGCAGCATCTCAGTCTTTGTCGTCTCTGCCACATGATCGGACATCATCTCTCTCATGTTTTCTTTGTCCTCCAAATGATCTGCCTATTGTGCATCCCGAGGTTCCACCGCCTGTGGCACCCACTCTGCCTCCCATAGCTCCTGTACAGCAGCCCGTTCCTGCACCAGTCACTTCATCTCTCCCGATGCAAACTCGTTCAAAGTCTGGTATATTCAAGCTACAACATTCGGCAGATCTTGCTCAAACTCCTCTTATTCAAGCTCTTACTGCTGCTGTAGTGCCTAAAGGAATCAAAAGTGCAACAAAACATTCTCACTGGGTTGCTGCTATGGAAGAGGAATTGCGTGCCATACGCCGCAATGATACAGCTGATCTTGTTCCTCGCCCACATGGAGAGAACGTTGTTGGTTCCAAATGGGTCTTTCGGATCAAATTTTTATTTGACGGCACTTTGGATCGTTACAAAGCACGCCTTGTTGCTCAAGGGTATACTCAACTTCCTAGTTTTGATTACTCTCATACATTCAGTCCGGTCGTCAAGGCGTCCACAGTCCGTATTATACTCTCTCTTGCTATCATGCGCAATTGGCTGCTGCACCAACTTGACGTAAGGAATGCGTTTCTCAATGGTGTTCTCTCAAAACCAGTTTATATGGAGCAACCACCGGGTTTTGTTGATCCTCGATATCCAAATCATGTTTGGAGTCTTAAGAAGGCGATATATGGGTTGAAGCAAGCCCCACTCGCTTGGTATCAACGACTAAGTTCCTTTCTTCTAAGCCTTGGTTTTATAAATAGTCGGGCGGATACATCTTTATTTGTGTTCCGTCGGGGATCAACTACTCTCTATCTATTAGTATATGTTGATGACATCATTCTCACAGGAAATTCTCCCACCTTGATTCGTACTTTCATGGCTCGTTTGAATCACGAATTCGCCATTAAAGATCTTGGTCGCCTCAACTATTTCCTTGGTCTTGAAGTCATTCACACTGCCGATGGATTATTTCTCAGCCAAGCTAAATATGCTAATGACATTCTTGCTCGTTCGGATATGCTCGATTGCAAGCCTACCATGACACCTCTAGCTCCTGCTGAGTCTTTATCTCGTGCTGGCACACCCTTCCTTGATGTCACAAAGTATCGTTCCTTGGTTGGAGTTTTGCAATATCTCACTATTACTCGTCCCGATCTCAGTTTTGCAGTTAACCATGTGAGTCATACTACTAGAAAAACAAGAATACATGACACCGCATAGATGATAGTTTATTGACGAATTGTCATCTATGTGCGTATTTTGAGATTACATGATGCTTTTAAAATAAATCGTCATCTATGTGCGTGCTTCAATTACTAATAAGAAAATAAAGTTGTCCCCTCTTCGGTGCTCCGTTCAAATTTTTCTTTATTATGGTAATTTGTCTAATTTTAATTCATATATATTCTAATTTTATTTTTATTAATTAAAATTTTATTAATTTCATATTCTTGAAATATCACATGTTTATCTATTAATCACATCTCATATTTATCTTTCCCTCTATTTAATTAATTTCTTCTAATACACATATTAAAATAATAACAATTTCGGGACAATACCTATTATACCGTCATGTATTGATATACCTAAACATGACAATTTTACACTAACATCATGTACATGTGTAATCTATGTGCATAATTTGTTTAAATTATTAAAATTATATAAAATTAAAATTAAAATTAAAATTAAAATAACACTAAACTAAACTAAAATAAAATAAAACACACCTTCAATTGTCTCTCCATTCCTCTACCTCCGTCATTCTTTCCTCTCATCTCCAACACACCGCCTCTTCCACCACCGTTCCTATCCTCTTCGTCTGCCCAAATTGAAAAACAACCACCCCCATTCTCTCTCTCGTATCTCAATTACACCAATAACAGAGCACCACTACCACTCGGCGGCGACCCCCACTCCATTTATCTCTCCAAATTGAAGCCCTAGAATTCTTCAATTTGATACCCATTTTTTTTTATTATTATTATTATCAAATCCAGACGTGAACAATATTTGCTACAGATTCACCCAAGGAGAGCAGAATGGAGAGGAAAAAGGGAAGACCTAAATTAAATTTGAGTCCTAACTTTTTTTCCCTTTCAGCAACCGCCGTCCACCATTCTCGGTCGATCGGCGCCATCCGCTGCTGCGATTTCTACTGCTGCTCACTCGTACAACCACTGTTTTCACCGTCATTTCAGCCATCAGAACCGTGCACTCGAGCCAATCCCCGAGTCACTATCTCTCACCACAAGATAAGTCATACCTATCTGTAGTTGTATGGTTTATTTTTTCCTTTATTGCTGGAAATTTTCTGTTTACGATGATGTCTGCGCAGTTTTCTGAAAATTTTGCTGAAGTTGGTCATGTTTCTGCCGAGGTATCTATTTCAGTTTTTAGGCTTTTTTCTGAGATTGGTGTTAGTTTAATTGTGATGGTTTCAGCTTGTTGAAATTTTTTGAGTTGAGTATTTGATATAGTTCATTGATAATATTTTAGAGTCATATTTTTGCATTTTTATGAAGTAACTGCAATTGTTGTTTAGTAGTATAACGACAAGAATTGTAGATAGCACTTGGCAAGAGTGGACCGCCCGTCACCGTTGTAGCTCCACCGTCTATTCTCTTTCTTATGTTTTCTTTTCATCTTTTTCATGTTCTTGCTGGAGTAGACTAGTTTCTCTTCTTTTTGTTGGCTGGTAATATTAGTCTACGATAATGAATTTTTGAGGAGGCTCATGATCTAATGTACAATGCAGAGGAACTTAGAGCAAACAGGAAGAAATAGTTAACGAAAGACACCACAACCAAATTAAAGTCATTGGTGGATGAGGTAAAGCCTTTCTTGATTATGTTCCTCTTATATGTTATTGAGCTACTAATTTGTTAATTAAATTCATATGTAGAACAACAGTAGTAAATGCCATCCTTGTCTTTAATGAGTGTAATTTACCTTTTTTCCTCACATGCAACTATTTCTTTTCATAGCCAGGTTTATAGTTAGAATCAGTTCAGTTATATAGTATGCTAGGCTTATATTTTTTAATGGGCTATGTATCAAGAACCAAATTTACGATAAACTTATTGTCAGTAGATTGTCTTGACATTAGATAGTCTTGTGAAAGGAAGGATTAAGCTAACTTGTATCTTGCAAATGACTTTGTCTTCCTATGTTCCTTATGAAATGACACATGCCCCATGTAGTGTATATTATGCACTTTGTGGTTGTTTGATACAACAATCTGTTATCATAGCTGCCTAAGTCTATATGCTGCCATAGATTGATTTCTTATGTCCAGTCTCCTTTCATTTAATTATACACGCTAGTGATTTACTTCCAGTTGATATATCATTTGATTTTTGGCTGTTATAAGATCATTTTCTGATTCAAGTTAAATGCTTTTGAGTATCTTAGCATTCCATTTACTTCCTCTGTAGAAGATGTGAAAAGGCAATATCTTAATGCGATTTTCTGGTATTATGAAATTGCTAAGTATAGGCTGATTGGTGTCAGTGAGAAATAATGACAAGTTTAATGCTATATTTTGCTCTTACAGTTATCTTTCCTTGTTCATCCTTGCAAATGCAAACATCCACAAGTAAATGAGGCATTTGGAGGTAAATATCCATGTTTTCTTTTTTTTTTTTTTTTTTTTCTGAAGGAAATATGTAATTCCCTACATCCTTTTAATTCTTCTATAGTTTATCTTTTCCCCCCTTTTTAGTTTAAGATTTATCTTGGATGCGAGAAGAACAAGTTTGTACTGAACTTCTTCTCGTCTCTATTAACTTTCATTATATTGAAACCAATATGGCATGTTACTACTAAAATGGTGCAAGTGTAAAAGTACTATATGATCATGTTCATAGGATCTTGCTAATAATTCATAGAACAATACAAGTTACCTTTTATAATGAGCATACTTTGGAGTCTTTTTCAGTTTTATATACTTGTATGTACATAATTCATTTCATCAGAGTCTGGTAAAGTGCGTAGTGGTTCTTAGTATAGATAGAATAGTAATACTGTTGACAATATGATCTTTATTATCTTAGGTGGAGGAGGCAATATTGTTTGATCTTTATTATATATCACCTTGAGCTTAATGCAACTATTGGTCAAACTCTATATTGTAGCATTATTCTATGTTTCTAATTTGAATTTTTTTTCTCTCGAGTTTTAGAGTCTTTCTCCAGTTGCTGCATTTTTTAAAATTTGACTCAATTCTTAATTTGGAATTTATGTTTCTCTGAACAGCATTAGCTAAAGCTCAACAATCATTACTCGATCAACAACAGAGGGATTATCTTCTGAATATCTTCTGAACCAGGTTAATGTTGGTGGAAAGAAATAAGGATTTATAGAAATTCTGATGAGGTTATTGTATGGAGATTGTATTTTGTACCTCTTTTATTAGTTTTTATGGATTTTAACACATTTTTATTTATGACGATTATGTATTGATGACAAATATATGTATTTTTGGATGTTTGGAAGATCAATATATGGAATTTTGAATGTTTGGATTATATTATGATTTTTAATATTTTTATTTATTGGTTTTTTGAAAATAAATCAAGAAAATGAAAAAAACCAAAAAAATAATACTAATAAAATAATAAAATACTGTCGAATATTAGATGACAGTTCTAAAAAAAAGAGTCAACTATGGTCTACATAATACATGACTGTACAAACATAAAGATAATGGCTATTCACCGTCATGTATATTTCTCATTAAAGATAAATATGATCATTAGTGACGATATTGTACGCGCATAGACGACGGAAAATTACCGTCATTAATACGCTCATAGATGACACTAATTTCGCGTCATGTATAGTACCTACTATAGATTACACCCGCATACTTGACGCTTCGACACGTACATAGATGACGCTAATTCTGCGTCATGTATGCCTGTTTTTCTAGATGACGTTAATTCTGCGTCATGTACATAGATGACTATGTACTGATTGATCAGTTCCTTCAATCTCCAACTATAGACCACTTTCAAGCAGTAAAACGAATTCTTCGTTATGTCAAAGGTACTATTTCTTTTGGCATTTCCTTTACTCGTGGCCCTGATTTCTCTCTTGTTGGTTATTCTGATGCGGATTGGGCTCACTGCCTTGATACTCGTCGGTCCACTTATGGTTATTCTCTTTTTCTTGGTTGAAACATGATTTCTTGGAGTGCCAAAAAGCAACCTACTGTTGCCCGTTCAAGTTGCGAATCCGAATATCGTGCCATGGCAGCTGAACTCGTATGGATTACTGGCTTACTCCGTGAGCTTCATGTACCTTTGTCCTCGACGCCGTTGCTTCTTTGTGATAACAAAAGTGCTCTCTTTCTTAGTCAAAATCCTGTAGCTCACAAAAGAGCAAAGCATATTGATCTAGATTATCACTTTGTACGTGAGCTCGTCATGTCGAAGAAGCTTCATATTCAGTTTGTTCCTTCATCTCTTCAGATTGCGGATATCTTCACCAAAAGTCTCGCTCGACCGCAGTTTACATTTCTCCGTTCCAAGCTTTCTGTGGGTTCTCACCCCACGTCGCGCTTGAAGGAGGGTATTAGAGATATTGGAGATACACCCAGCTCATAGTCTAATTTTAGTTTGGATTATGTATATCTCTTACGTGATTTGTTTCCTTATTGTATACTTGTAAAGTTATCTTTTTGTAGCTATATATACTTTGGAATACAAGAGAAAAGGCAAGGCCTATATTTCTAAATCTTTTACAAAGGTATTTATTATGTATTGTGGGGTATTGTAGTTTCAATTTAAGAAATGAACCTATTGCATTAGGAAGTCTATATAAGGAAAACGGACCTATTGATTTGAGACGACTGATCAGTATTATATATAGATTATATATCAAGTTAATTTTTACTATTATTATCTTGCAATATTATACAAGGGTTATTGCCTGTAAATTCAAACGTTTCAGCGAATTCTGTAATTGCACACAGACTATAAACTATGAAATATAATACATGACCTTTGTTTTTTTGGCAATTTTTGTCTGGTGATCGGCTTCCCCCAATTTGAATATTACGTGGAAGCCGGAAATGACGCGCTGAACGTCGGAATTCACAAAACGACGTCGTTTTGCTTAAAAATAAATAAAAAAATTTAAAAAAGGCCACATAATATGCCAACTCATATCTTTCTCAATAAAAAAAAATTAAATTAAATTCACATTTTCTATCTACCTCCACCCTGTCTCTAGAAGTGTTCATCAGAACAGGAATCGGACGAACCGAACTGGAACCGAACGATTCCGGAACCGGAACCGGAACCGGTGCCTCCGATTCGGTTTGGAATCGGAACCAGTGCTTCCGACAGTTCGGTTCCGGTTTCACGGTTCCGATTCCAAATTTTCGGAACCGGAACCGGAATCGGAACGAACCGGAACCGGAACCGGAACTAAACTTTGAACCATTTTTTTTTACACTACTATTTTTAAATGTGATTTTTTTGTGTATAGAAATGGAATATTAGGTGACAATAACAACAAATATATAGTACTCCCTCCGTCCCAATAGCAAGGTCTCACTTCTTTAATTGATGAGAGTATTAATTAATAGAAGTGAGACCTTGCTATTGGGACGGAGGGAGTATCAAATAATAAATCTCAATATAGTCAAGTATCAATTATCAAAGATCAACATTGGGTTTTCGCCAGAGAGGTTTTAACGAGGCTCGGCCCTTGAGTGATCAAATCATGTTATCTTCAAGGGTTTGAGGTTGTTTACAAAGTCATCAATAATATCTACTTCGTTTTAGTTTTTCATTGCAAATAACTCTTGCCCATAACTTATCGAATATACACAAAAATATTTGAAAAAAAAAATAAAAATTCCGGTTCGGAACCGGAACCGTCCGGTTCTAGAACTGAACCGGAACCTAAGTGACCAACGGTTCGGTTCCGGTTCCACCCACTTGGAATCGGGAACCGGCGGTTCGGAACCGAACCGAACCGTTGGCCACCTCTACCTGTCTCTCTTTCGTCTGAGTTCTCTCTCCCACCCCTATTCTCACTGCCACCGCCACCCCTCATTTCTGCAACCGCGGTCTCCACCTTCGACCGCCGCTACCACCACCACCATACATTTGGTTCAGCGACGACGACTTCCGTCCCGTCAACTCTCATCTCTCTCCCACTTATGCCCATCACTCCCTCTCGTCTGTATCTCTCCCACTCTTCTCTTTTCCATCCCCCTTCTCCGACAGCCACTGTCACCTCTGGTTTACCCAAAAAATCAACGGTGATTTGCCTATGGCCGCCGCAGGAGCTAAACTCGTTTTCAGCATTACAGCCCTCAACCACCAATAATTTTCATTTCTACGCCTTGTTTTTCTCTCTCCATGAATCTCAGATCTGACACCCATCGTTTCCAGCGCCGCCGTGAACCAGCACGGCCGGCCGCAATGTTCACCTTTTTCTTTTAAACAAATAAAACCCGCAAGTGTACGGGGCTATTGTAATATTTGGCAAGCAAGGTCGTATTCCACGATGACTAGTTCGAAAGTCTTATGAATACTACTAATAAACTATTTTAATCTATTTAGACTCACGAATAAAATGAGGAGATTAAACTGAATTAAAGAAAGCAAATAATCTCTAAATAACAATAATTAAACTAATAAACAGGAGAAGAATATGGAAATGAAGCTATCCTAGCCTCCTAGGGACTAGATTTCGATGGATAAGCAATTAGAAATCACTTTACTAATCGATTATTGATAGAATTCTAATTATCTAGGGCGATCTCTTTTATACTCTAGCCGTCTCTCGGGTGACTCGAGTTGTAGATTACGAGCTAGTTATGCCGTCTCCAGTCACTAAGCTAGCCTATAACTTTTAACGGCTTTTTGGATCAATTGCCCTCACAAAACCACTCACCTTCTCTGGTTATTGCAATATTGTGCCTCGTGTTTGGTTCTTGTATCGATTCCTCCTCTCTCGAGCCTCAAATCGACACAACAAAAATATTCAAATATTCAACGAAATCAACAAACACAAGGAAATATTAGATTCCATCAACAATTAATCAAAATAAAGATCAATCCATCACAAATTCATCTAGTCCAACCCCTAGAATAGGAAAATTTAGCTAATCATAATTAAAAGTAAATATCCACCAACAAAGATAAACAAGAAAGAAAAACAAGAAAATAAGAGATTCATAGACAAATCCTTGGTGATATCTTGAGCTCAAATTTTGAAATCCTTGTTGTCTTCTTCCCAATTCTCCCTCAAGCACACTTTCTCTCTTTAGGTTGGTGGGTGGAAGATGAAGATGGTGGAGGTGTGTGTGTGAGCGAAAATGGAGGCTAAGAGTTAGGGATTATGGGTTTGTGGATGTTAGTTAGATGCTAGGGTTTGAGTTTTGGAATAATATTTATATGTTTTGCAAGTGGGAGAAGTGAAAGGAAGGTTAAATATATATATATATATATATATATATATAATAGGAGAAAAACGAGGTAAAAACGTATTTGGGCGGAAATGGGTGTGACGCACGCAGGCGCGCCCGAAACCGCGCTCCCAAGAGGTGAAATCCTTCTTTCACGCGTGACCAAGCACCCGGTGGTTTATCCCGTATCGAAAACCGCGCGCAAAACCGCGCCCGGAGCTGGTTTTCAAGAAGGTTCCGCGCGGCTGCGCGCCAAGTAGTTCCCGACTGCGCACATTTTTTGTTTCGGCCCGTTCTCCTTCGTCCGAATTTTGAATTGACCTCCGTTTTTTCCTATGTTCTCGTATCGAACTCCTCTACGAAATTTCAAGCTCCTTTCACTCCAATTTGGTCTTCATTTTCCTGAGATTTAATCAAAACTACCAAATAAGTGTGAAATCTTCACAAAACAACACTTTTTGCAGTAAAGCTCAAATCAAGCATGGTTTTCCTTGAATAAATAGCATCAAATGCACCCTAAACAATATGAAAAATCCATGTTTGTCATGCAACCTTTTTCATTCTCAGTCATTTTCAACATGAAATCGGAGACATCGATAATTGCTTGATTTAAACAAATCAACCAATACCTGTATAAACTTCGAATTCCAGTCCACCACCGCCCACTCCCACCAATTTCCCCTCTTCGGCAACAAACGTACTCGACGTTCTCATTTTCGAAATATTGCTGTTGGAAATCATCAGTGGCAGAAAAAGCTCTGGATATGGGGAATTTGCCGCCATCGGTTGTAGATTGTGCAATTCTGTTGATAAGGAGGGGGAATGTGTTGGCCGTATATGATCCTAAAATTTTGCCGCCTAAGGATGCGACGATGGACACCTGCATCATCGTTGTTGCCGCTAAACCAGAGGGTCGGTGGTGGTAGCGGTCGGAGAAGAGATGTGGAAGAGAGAAGATGGTTGGGAGAACAGACAAGAGAGATGTTTGGAAGGTGAGAGATTTTTTTTTCTTTATTGAGAAAGAGATGAGTTGCATATGATGTGAATTTTTTATATATTTTTTAATTTATTTTTAAGCAAAACGACATCGTTTTATGAATTCTGACGTCCATCGTGTCATTTCCGGCTTCCACGTAAGATTCAAATTGGGGGAAGCCAATCACCAGACAAAAATTGCCAAAAAAACAAAGGTCATATATATATTTCAGAGTTTATAGGTTGTGTGCAATTTCAGAATTTGCTGAAACGTTTTGAATTTACAGGCAGTAACCCCTATTATATAGTCTACGTAATATGGTGGTCACGAAATTACTGTAGTCTGTCTTTTAGGACGAATATCTTACAATAATATTGTGTATTTTGAGGGTTGAGACTTTAGCTAAATGATTCATTTGATTAATATAACTATGACTAACAAAGTTTTAATAGTGTTTTTTCGGAGATATTCAAACGGTAATAAATCTTGTCTATGAATAGAGAGGTGGTTCAGGCTCTACCGCGCTCCCCTTCCCATGTCAAAAGAAAAAAAGTTTTAAAGTACTATTGTAGTTTTACTTTAAAACTAGAATAACATCGTGCGAAGAACATATACGGACAACAATATTGTATATTGTTGTATCTTATTATAAACACTTTAATTAATCATCCAACATTATGTTAGTAATTCTATAATATAGATAGGTTTCGGTAAGAACCATTCTTCTAGTAGGAAATGTAAGAAATATGCATTTAATTTTATCATGTCGGATATGCATAAAATGCATTATTTTAATGTACAAACATGTTAATGCACAAAATACATTATTTTCATACACTAACATTTTAATGCACAAATTGCAGTAACTTAATATATCAATTAAATCTAGACCATATATCAATATAGATCAACGGTCCAGATTCATTCTTAATTTCTATCTAAGAAAGTGTTCTCATGATAAACATGGATTTTTCACGTTGTTTAGGGTGCATTTGATGCCATTTATTCAAAGAAAACCATGCTAGATTTGAGCTTTATTGCAAAAAGTGTTGTTTTGTGAAGATTCCACACTTGTTTGGTAGTTTTGATTAAATCTCAGGAAAATAAAGACTAAATTAGAGTGAAAGGAGCTTGGAATGTCGCAGAGGAGTTTGATACGAGAACGTGAAAAAAAAACGGTGGTCAATTCGGAGTCCGGACGAGGGAGAACGGGCCGAAACAAAAAAGACGCGTAGCCTGGAGCAACCACACGCGCGGCCACGCGCGATGAACATAAAAATCAGAGTTCAGAGCGGTTTCTGGAGCGACTTCAGGAGCGGCTTGATCTGAGAGAGTGCAACCCGCGCACCGGAGAAGAAAAATTGTGCTTCCAGGAGCGGGTTGTCGAGTGACCACGCACGGCGTGTCTCTGATGAGCCCATATTTCATGCTCATTTTGTATCTTTATTCTAGGTCTAGATCGAGTCTTGTGAGTTTTTTTTGTGTCTTAGTAGTGTCTGGGAGGACACTTTTGGGAGGCAGGTTTCTCCGGACAGAACATATGTTAATTTGGGCAAAGAAATACCGCATTCCGCAAGAAAGACAAGGTCATCGATACGAGGAAAATGACCATCCATTGGAGCTCTAAAGTAAAGGTGGAATAGCCAATCCAAGTACAGTGCGGAATCCTGAACTTTGAGGAATGCTATGGCCAGAGCTAAATCAGGACGGAAAATAGGAGCTATGAGCATAATGGAGCTAGCTAAGGGTAGAGGCAGGGTCGAGATCCGTATGAAGAAGCCGATAAAGATAGATCGACATCCATCCTTATCTTGAAGATTCCAGCTGATTCAAATCCTAATTGGATAAGGACAGTCGACTGGAAAAAGCTAGAGTAAGGCAGGAAGAGTGCGCTTTGCCTAGAAAACAACGAGCCGATGGCAGAGGGATGGACGACTTTGTGAGAGCAGCAACTGATAAGGATGGATAAATCTTCATCCTTATCCAAGAGATCCTCATCAAATCAGATCTGGTGCAGATAAGGAAGGTGATCTGGGCGAATCATGCTAAAGATGAAGGTCAAACACAGCCCACCCTTTGGGTTGGGCCCGTCCAAAACCCTAGCTCACCCCTACATAAGAATGAGGGTTGCAAGCCAATTGATTGATTCATTCAATGCTATAACTTGCTTCTATTTTCGAGAGTGTGAGGAGAACAAGGCCTACGAGCATACTGCTTTTATTTTCTGCTTATGTTTTTCCATGGTTGTTTGACCAAAGTACTTTGCTGGATGCTCTAAGCATTTCATTTTATTCAAGTAATGTTTTCTTTTACCTTTGTTGTTATTTTCCTTTCAATTATGTCTATGAAAGATGATTTAAACATGAATATGTAGAGTCTTGTGAGGTCTGATTTGGGTGTATCAAACCACATGCATGTGTTCCTGAAGCATTAGATCTGATTCAAATACGGTCTGGGAAAATCGGTTAGTTAATTGGCCACTAATTAATTGATAGGCTTAGATCACAAGTAAAGTTGGGCAAAATATTGAGATGGATGTCTTGCATCCGACCGTACGACTGATGTGGGTGAGTGGTCGTATGCTTTTGCGCATGCTTTTGGCCATATTGGGTTTGTCTAAATCTGAATGTTGTATGGGCAAAGCCTTATCGAAAAGTCATCATAGGATAATGCATCTGGATTAGATAATGGGTAATCGTCATAGACTTTACTCGTTTTACACTGAAATGACAGATTGGTTTTGAGCAAAGGGGCACGTGACACCGTGACAATGAGGCAACGTCAATCTGGAGATATAACCAATTGATATGTGCATGTGGGGAATTCTTTAAACCTATGACCGAATCCATATTCATGTTTGATGATTCAAGTCATATCCGAGCTTTGCCTTTATATCTGATTTATTTTCTCTTAGATTTCAGTCATAATTTACATATCGCTTAGACCAAAGACGGATCTACTCCGACCAAAGCAAAAACCCTTTTTAGTGACACCGATGACGATGAGAAGACTACGATAAATTTCCTTGGGTTCGACCCTATACTTGCCGCTGGCTAAGCCTGTTGTGGGCATAGGAAATTACAAATTCATTTTGCGTGAGCTAAACGACGGCCACGTCAGTCTCCTTAAGCTCAAAACACGAGCGTGGTATTTCCTTAAAATTAAGGATATTTAATCAGAGTGCTTAATTTAAGCAGATAATAAAGACCATTGTTGTTCAAAGAGTCTTAAGCTTCGTTTAGCGGATTTAAGAGTAGGATAAAAATATATCCTTTTTGAAACCTCTGGAATTTCAGAGTCTTCAATACATTCAATTAAATAAGAAATAAAATTTCTAATAGAAGATAGTTTATCTCTAACAGTTAATTTATAATTTTTATAATGAACATAATCATAATCATGCGGTGCATTCCAAAATTCATATGAATTGCAAGGAAGATTCATAAAACAAGAACTTACATTAATTCTTGGGGAGCGTTACACTGGAATTATTACAATACGAAGAGGGAAAGTAGTGAGGAAAAGAGAATATTACAAGAGAGAGGAAAACAGAGAAAGCCGAGAAAAGCTTGTCCTCAAAACATCTGAGGACGGGCTATTAAATAGCCAAAAGAAAAAGAAACGACAAAAAGAAAACATATTATTTATAAATAGTAACAAACTATTCATGAATATGAACCTACAAGCTAAAAAGGAAAACCTACTAAACCTATGATGATATGCGTATTTCGCAGTAATTATTTTTGTAGTTCCCTTTTAAGAAGAAAACTCATGCAGTCTAGATCTTCGTAGGGATCTTGGGCTTCTTCAAAATTTTCAATTTCTTTCATTTCAGTATCTGAGATATTTTTCTCTACTGAAGATGAGGAGGAACTTGCTTTAGTAATTTATGGATTGTCTTTTCCAAAAACTTCTTTCCACATATTATTAATGGAGTCTTTATCCATTTTCTGGAAAAGTTCTTTAAGTAAGGAGTCTGAGGAAGGAGTCTGTGCATTGAGACTTCTGTAAATCTGTTGAGATGGTTTGATAGCCAAAACTCCTCGTCTATCATAAGTTTTTCCTTCTCCAAAGAAATCTTCTTTGGGCCACCATTTGATAAGAATTCTCCTAACTAAAATTGTTGGAGTGAATTGAATTTCATTCTTTTCTCTTTTTTGTTCTTGCAAACCATAGTCCCATCTTAAAATCCATGGAACAGAGTAATAGTTTGCAAATTGCAAAACTGCATTAAGACTTTCAAGGTTGTCATTAACCTGTTGAAATTTTTTCCAAATCATTTTTATTTTCTTAGGAAATATACAAGGTGATACACCCCATGAAAAGAAAAATGTTGAAAACCAAATGGGGATGTATTGTGTAACATCATCAAGATCAAATTTAATCCACCACGAATGCTTTTTAGCATTATTTTCATAAATAAACAAATTATCTCAAGCTTTAATATAATCAGAAAAACTATAAAAATTTGGGAGTGCTTTATAATTTTCAAGTTGCATGCTCTGATAAAGAGGTAATCCCCAATCTGAGGAAGAAAGAATTTTCTTAATAATACATTTAGAATAAGCGTATTCTTTACCGCGATCCATATGTTGAATTTCAACAGATCCAGTTTCAGTAAGAATTGCTTCAAAATATTCTTGACTTTTCTTTCCAAAGATTGGTAGCATATCTTTATTAAGATAGCTTTGTGCCAAATGATTTGGAGAAAGACCTTTTAGATCTTTTTCAATTGGAAAACAATTAATATATCCCAAAATAATATATGGGTATCTAATTTCTTCTTTTGAACCCTTTTGAAGGAAGACAACGTTTTGATAATATTGAATTTCATATGCCATTTCATCTTCTTCAAATTCTTTGTTAGGATTAAATTTCGGAAAATCTTTTAGATCAAGAAAATCATCATCTGATTTTTGTTGATCATTTGATTTCTGTTGAGAAGGCTTTTTAGCCATATTTGATGAAGTTGACTTTTTAGTCAAATTAACCATTGGTCTTTTGCCCATGGACCGTTGTTTTACCATGGTGTTCCAAGCTTCTGCCCTGCAAGAATTCTCTGGTTAGAAAATCTGGTAATGAATTAGATTTTCCAGCAATATGCTCAATATCAAAATCAAAACATGCAAGAATGGATTGCCATCTAGCAAAAATTTGTTTTGATGCAATATTCTTAACATCTTTTAAAAGAATATCTTTAGCTGATTTACAATCAACTCTAATTAAAATTTTTTTATTTAAAATATCACTTTCAAATTTAGTGACACATTTGACAATGGCAAGTAATTCTTTTTTAATAGTAGAATAATTCTTTTGAGAGTCATTCCAATTTCCAGAAGTAAATCTGACTAGTTATTCTTTAGAACTGTTGGAATTCCTTTGTTTAAAGATTCCACCATATCCGATTTCAGATGCATCAGTTTCAATTATTTTAAATGCTTCAGGATTAGCAATAGACAAACATGAGAGTTCTTTAACTCTTTCTTTTATTCTTAAAACAGCTTCTGTATGCTTATTAGTCCAAGGTAAATGGTTTTTCTTTAACCTTTGGAATAATAACTTACAATCTTGTGCAAGATCTTGGTAAAAATCACCTATATAATTTAGGCAACCAAGGAAACGTTGTAATTGATTAAGATACATTATTTTATCAGGAAATTTATCTGCAAATAAAATTACCCGTTCAATTACAATAATAATTTTATTCTCAATATAATGACCAAGGAATTTAATTTTAGTCTGAAAAAGTTTAACCTTTTTAATATTTATAGCAAAACCAGCTCTTTTAGTAGTTTGTATAAATATATTGAGATGCTTAAAATGTTGTTCTATATTTTCTGAAAATATTAGAACGTCATCAATATAAACTAAAATAAAATCCATATGAGGATTATAAATTTGATTCATAATATTTTGAAATTCCATTGGAGCATTTTTTAAACCAAATGGCATAACATTACATTCAAAATGCCCAAAAGGAACTGTAAAAGCAGTTTTATATTTATCTTCTTCTTTTAGAAGAATTTGATAAAACCCAGATTTAAGATCGAATGAAGAAAATATATTTCCTTTAAACATTCGATTAATTAAATCTCTTTTATTTGGTAATGGATGTTTTATCCATTTAAGAGCTTTATTAAGCGGTTTATAATAAATAACTAGTCTTGGAGCTTCTCTTTCGATTTCAGCAGCATTTTCAACATAAAATGCTGGACAACTCCATAGACTTTTACTAGGTCTTATTAAACCCTTTTTAAGAAGACTATCAATTTCTTCTTTACAATATTTTAATAATCTTTCATTCATAGCAATAGGTCTAGCTTTAGTGGAAATATTATTTTCATCAAAGCCATCTATATAGGGAAGACTAACTTCATGTCTTTTTCTATTCCAAAAAGCATTTGGAACTTCTGCACAAATTTCATCATTAATTTGTTGAAAAATATTTTTTATTTTATTCTGAATTTTTTCAGAATTAATTTTTTCTTTAATATTTCTAAGATTTATCTCTTCCTTAAGAGAATAAATAAATTTATTTTTATTATTAATAACTTTTTGAATTAAATTAATAGATTTAGTAATAGGAACCGATGAAAAAGGAAAATGTAAAATTTTTCCTCTAACCTTTGCAAAAAGTCCTTTCTCATTAATTTTATTAATGGGGAAAAGCATTTGGAAAAAAGGTGTTCCTAAAATAACTGGAGTAGAAATATTTTTTATTAAAATAAAAGATGTGTTAAGACAAACTCCTGAGTTACAAATAGCAACATCTGATAGTTTGTAATTTACGATGAGTGGTTGCTTATTAGCCGCAGTAATAAATTGAGTAGTTTTTGAATAATATTTTGAAGGGATAATTCCTTCACTAATACAATTAACATCTGCTCCTGTATCAAGGAGTGCATTAATAGTAATAGTAAATTCTTTGTTAATAATCAAAGTAACTTCAGAATACCATTTCTGAGATCGGATTTGATCAATTTTATTGACCCAAATTAAATCCTTAAAAATAATTTGATTAATTTTAGAATCTTCTTCTCTATTGGAGATGACATCATCTTCTTCATCTGATGATGATGAATCATTCTTCCAATTGTTGATTTTGAGAAGATCAAACCTTTCATTAAGGTTTTTGACTTCAGATTTTATCTGATTAATTTCTGCTTTTAATTCAGAAATTGTGGGTTCTCTTTCACTAAAATTAGCCTTATCTAATATTTTTTTATAAGAGTATAATTCTCTTTCTTGACTAACTTGTTTAGTTAGTTTAGTTTGTCTTTGTTCTTGATTAGAACTAGATGATAAAGTAAGATAATGTTCTATAGCTTTTCTTTTTTCTATAGGATCTATGATTTGATCTATTAGATCAAGAATAAAGTTTTCTTCTTTTGAAATAATATTAATTTCAAGACCCATAAATTTTATAAGACAAACATTACAATCACAATATTCACCACAATCCTGTGGTATTGATTGTTCTTCTTCTGATTCATTTTCAGAAGATTCAATAAGAATAATCTTTAATAATATTAACAAAAATATCATCTTGTTCTTCTTCATTGAGAAGAATACTACATAAAGATTCTTTTACATCTCTATCAATATTAAGATTATTAATTTTCTTTTTAACATAACATTTATTTACTTTGTGACCAATTTTGCCACATTTCCAGCAAACGGGCTTAACATCATCATCTTTTTTAGCCTTTTTTATCCTTTTAGGATATCCTCTTTTAACAGACTGTTTAGAAGAATCTTTTGGATAAAATTTTTGTTTATTTCTAAACTTATGTTTTTTCTTTTTTCTATTAGGAAAATTTTCAGATTGTAATCCAATTTGATCACAGAAATTTCCAATTATATTTCTATTTTCATTCTTTTACAATTCAAGCTGTCTTGTTAGCTTGATATCATTGCAAAGAACAATTCCTTCTGCAGTAATTTCTGCAGATATGTCTCCATAAGTGAGTTTTTCCCACTTTATTTTTCCATTAGAAAATTTAGTTTTAAGTTTATTAGAAACTCTTTCTGCAAAGAGTGGAGGAAGTCCTGAAATAAATTTTTCTTTCCAGAAATTCATAAGCTGTTTTTGAGATCTATCTAGTTGAAGTTCATTAGCTCCAACAAAATTAGATAAAATAGTATAAATTAATGTATTAACAACATCAGATTCTTCTCTATTAGAGATAGGATCATTAATACTGGCACTAAGAATTTTATTCTTAGCTTCTTTTGAGATATAAAAATCCCACCAACCTTGTAGCTGACCAGTAAAACCAGTAATAATAGCTTGAACAATTTGCCTATCATTATTACCTTTAATTTTAGCAGCAGAGGAATAAATAAGCATTTGCTTGACAATAGTTTTAATCTGATATTCAGATTTTCCATCAATATTCCATTCTGTAATAGATTCGCCATTGAATTGAGCAAAATCCTTACCTTCTTCAATTTGAAGATCAATTGGTGTAGCTTTTGTATAATACGGTTTAACATTAGAAACTTTAACAATTTTATTAACTTGCATTTCTTCATCAGAAGTTTCTATTGAAGAATTTTCTTCTTTAGTAATAACTGAGATGATTTTAGAACTACTCTCACCTTTTTCAGTTACACTAATTTTTTGAAGTCTATTGATTAAACCATCTAGAAAATCATTATCTTTTTTAGAACTTAATAAGAAATTTTCTTTTTTAAGATTTGGTGGAGGTTTAATCATGAGAGAATTATTATTACATTTTTTAATAGGTTTAGGACAAAGTAGTTCTTCAATCCTATTAGTTTGATTACCTAATGAATGTAAAGCAAGATTAGTAAAATTATTTTGTTATATTAAATTATCAAAATCTCCTTTTCCAGATTCGGTTTTAATAGGAGTAGCATAGATTTCTTTTTCTCCTGTTTTCAAAACAAGAGTTGAAAAGGGTGGATGAATTTCTTCTATTTCTTCACCTGTTTCATGAATGTAAATTTTATATTTTTTCTCTAAAACAGATAAAAAGATTTTACTAGTAAAATCAGGAAATTCCTTTTTTCTTTGAGGGAAATATAAATTTTCTAACCAAAGGAAAAAATCTAGGTTAGAATTATTTATTATATTCCATTCATCATATCTCTTTGTATAAAGAGATTTTTGACCTGATGAAAAGGAACAAAGAAACCATTTTCTTTTTTCAACATTTTTAGTCTTATTAAGACTTTTTTCAATTCTTTTTGAAAAAGAAATATTATTTTTAATCATAAAAACATTACTACTATATCCCATATCAGAAAGAGTTGGGGATCCAGGATTTCTCCTAGAATTCCTACTCTCTGGCATTTCAACCTTATATTCAGGTCGAGATATTTGTTCTGGAGTTTTATTAATCCCAGAAATACTTATTTTTTCAAAATCAAATAAAGGAATAGAAGATGTAGAAGCTCTAGAAGAGTTTTCATCTAATTTTAGACGAAATTTTCTAGATTCAAACTTGATTTCAACATCACCATCAACATACTGAATGATGCTTTCAAGTTTTCTATTTTCTTCTTTTACAGGTGGGGTTACATTTTCAAGCCTCCAGGTTTCTGGAAGAGTAACCTGATTCCACTCTATAGTTTTTGGTACAACTATATTTCCTTTAGCAGTATCCGTAAGAAAGAGAGTTGTTTCTCCTTTTTTAGATCTCATTAGATCAGCATTGATATTATAATTAGAAATAGTAGTGTTCATAACTTTATAGCAGATTCTATAAACAAGAACAGTATTTTCAGAAAGGGATTTCATTTTAAATCCTTCTGTTTTTATATTTAGAGTAAGAGTATCCATAATATGTGGATCTGAAAGAGAAACTGTATAATTTGGAAAACAACTAAAAAATATTGGGCCATCACAAAGTGATGATTCAAAAATTCCTAATAAAGAATCTTCTAGTTGTAGGTGTCTTTGGTCTCTTACCATAATTAAAGCACTAACATTTAATCCATCTCTT
Organism: Agastache rugosa; assembly: GCA_031470985.1. Lineage (NCBI taxonomy): Eukaryota > Viridiplantae > Streptophyta > Magnoliopsida > Lamiales > Lamiaceae > Agastache > Agastache rugosa. Next base: position 26,949,558 of record CM062601.1, read on the forward strand.
GTTAACGGTTTTAATCCAATTTGGACCATTCCGAGATGAAGGAATTTAAACTTTCGTAATTTATGATCTTCAATTAGATCTTTTGTAAGCAAATTGAAAGAATCAAATCCTCCATTTAAGGGGATTGATTTTTCTATTGTTTTTACAACATAATTGCTTCGGAATTCAAAGCTTCATTTTTTATAAATTTGAGTTTGAGAAATATCTGGTAATTTCCGATACATGTAAGTGTCTCTCAAAATTTTTAGAAAGGCTAATTTCTTTATTCTTGTAGTTCTCTGAACTACTTGAAGATGATTTCTTCATTGAGAATGTTCGTAATAATTTATTCATTAAAGTTATTGATTGATACTGTCAAGGATTTAATCTTACCTTACCCTTTAGGCTTTACAGGTTTTACAGATACCCGACTTAGAGCAAAACTCGTGTAGAGCAATCACAAACTTTAATTTATAAATTTTACAAAATTCTTAATGAAGAATTTCTCTTCACGCTTTACACGAGTTTTGTGATTGCTCTACACGAGTTTTGCTCTAAGTCGGGTATCTGTAAAACCTGTAAAGTCTAAAGGGTAAGGTAAGATTAAATCCTTGACAGTATCAATCAATAACTTTAATGAATAAATTATTACGAACATTCTCAATGAAGAAATCATCTTCAAGTAGTTCAGAGAACTACAAGAATAAAGAAATTATCCTTTCTAAAAATTTTGAGAGACACTTACATGACGGGAAATTACCAGATATTTCTCAAACTCAAATTTATAAAAAAGGAAGCTTTGAATTCCGAAGCAATTATGTTGTAAAAATAATAGAAAAATCAATCCCCTTAAATGGAGGATTTGATTCTTTCAATTTGCTTACAAAAGATCTAATTGAAGATCATAAATTACAAAAGTTTAAATTCCTTCATCTCGGAATGGTCCAAATTGGATTAAAACCGTTAACAAGAGATGGATTAAAGCTTTAATTATGGTAAGAGACCAAAGGCACCTACAACTAGAAGATTCTTTATTAGGAATTGTTGAATCATCACTTTGTGATGGCCCAATATTTTTTAGTTGTTTTTCAAATTATACAGTTTCTCTTTCAGATCCACATATTATGGATACTCTTACTCTAAATATAAAAATGTATGATTTAAAATGAAATCCCTTTCTGAAAACACTGTTCTTGTTTATAGAATCTGCTATAAAGTTATGAACACTACTATTTCTAATTATAATATCAATGCTGATCTAATGAGATCTAAAAAAGGAGAAACAACTCTCTTTCTTACGGATACTGCTAAAGGAAATATAGTTGTACCAAAAACTATAGAGTGGAATCAGGTTACTCTTCCAGAAACCTGGAGGCTTGAAAATGTAACCCCACCTGTAAAAGAAGAAAATAGAAAAGTTGAAAGCATCATTCAGTATGTTGATGGTGATGTTAAAATCAAGTTTGAATCTAGAAAATTTCGTCTAAAATTAGATGAAAACTTTTCTAGAGCTTCTACATCTTCTATTCCTTAATTTGATTTTGAAAAAATAAGTATTTCTGGGATTAATAAAACTCCAGAACAAATATCTCGACTTGAATATAAGGTTGAAATGCCAGAGAGTAGGAATTCTAGGAGAAATCATGGATCCCCAACTCTTTCTGATATGGGATATAGTAGTAATGTTTTTATGATTAAAAAAAAAATTTCTTTTTCAAAAAGAATTGAAAAAAGTCTTAATAAGACTAAAATTGTGAAAAAAGAAAATGGTTTCTTTGTTCCTTATGATCAGGTCAAAAATCTCTTTATACAAAGAGATATGATGAATGGAATATAATAAATAATTCTAACCTAGATTTTTTCCTTTGGTTAGAAAATTTATATTTCCCTCAAAGAAAAAAGGAATTTCCTGATTTTACTAGTAAAATCTTTTTATCTGTTTTAGAGCCGGCCCCATTTATACCACCACTCAAAACTTCAAACCTTGAACCCTTCCCCGGCTACTATTGACTCGCCCCTTCCATAACCATATAAAATTTACATTCATGAAACAGGTGAAGAAATAGAAGAAATTCATCCACCCTTTTCAACTCTTGTTTTGAAAACAGGAGAAAAAGAAATCTATGCTACTCCTATTAAAACCGAATCTGGAAAAGGAGATTTTGATAATTTAATACAACAAAATAATTTTACTAATCTTGCTTTACATTCATTAGGTAATCAAACTAATAGGATTGAAGAACTACTTTGTCCTAAACCTATTAAAAAATGTAATAATAATTCTCTCATGATTAAACCTCCACCGAATCTTAAAAAAGAAAATTTCTTATTAAGTTCTAAAAAAGATAATGATTTTCTAGATGGTTTAATCAATAGACTTCAAAAAATTAGTGTAACTGAAAAAGGTGAGAGTAGTTCTAAAATCATCTCAGTTATTACTAAAGAAGAAAATTCTTCAATAGAAACTTCTGATGAAGAAATGCAAGTTAATAAAATTGTTAAAGTTTCTAATGTTAAACCGTATTATACAAAAGCTACACCAATTGATCTTCAAATTGAAGAAGGTAAGGATTTTGTTCAGTTCAATGGCGAATCTATTACAGAATGGAATATTGATGGAAAATCTGAATATCAGATTAAAACTATTGTCAAGCAAATGCTTATTTATTCCTCTCGTCGCTAAAATTAAAGGTAATAATGATAGGCAAATTGCTCAAGCTATTATTACCGGTTTTACCGGTCGCCTACAAGGTTGGTGGGATTTTTATATCTCAAAAGAAGCTAAGAATAAAATTCTTAGTGCCGATTAATGATCCTATCTCTAATAGAGAAGAATCTGATGTTGTTAATACATTAATTTATACTATTTTATCTAATTTTGTTGGAGCTAATGAACTTCAACTAGATAGATCTCAAAAACAGCTTATGAACCTTAGATGTTCAACACTATCTGATTTTAGATGGTATAAAGATGTTTTTATGTCTAAAGTTCTAACTCGCAATGATTGTGGTATGAATTTCGGAAAGAAAAATATATTTCAGACTTCCTCCACTCTTTGCGTAAAGAGTTTCTAATAAACTTAAAACTAAATTTTCTAATGGAAAAATTGAGTGGGAAAAATTCACTTATGGAGACATATCTGCAAATTATCACAGTAGGAATTGTTCTTTGCAATGATATCAAGCTAAAAAGACAAATTTTGAATTGCAAAAGAATGAAAATAGAAATATAATTGGAAATTTCGTGATCAAATTGGATTACAATCCGAAAATTTTCCTAATAGAAAAAGAAAACATAAGTTTAGAAATAAACAAAAATTTTATCCAAAAGATTCTTCTAAACAGTCTGTTAAAAGAGGATATCCTAAAAGGATAAAAAAGGCTAAAAAAGATGATGATGTTAAGCCTGTTTGCTGGAAATGTGGCAAAATTGGTCACAAAGCAAATAAATGTTATGTTAAAAAGAAAATTAATAATCTTAATATTGATAGAGATTTAAAAGAATCTTTATGTAGTATTCTTCTCAATGAAGAAGAACAAGATGATATTTTTGTTAATATTATTAAAGATTATTCTTCTGTTGAATCTTCTGAAAATGAATCAGAAGAAGAACAATCAATACCACAGGATTGTGGTGAATATTGTGATTGTAATATTTGTCTTATAAAATTTATGGGTCTTGAAATTAATGTTATTTCAAAAGAAGAAAACTTTATTATTGATCTAATAGATCAAATCATAGATCCTATAGAAAAAAGAAAAGCTATAGAACATTATCTTACTTTATCATCTAGTTCTAATCAAGAACAAAGACAAACTAAACTAACTAAACAAGTTAGTCAAGAAAGAGAATTATACTCTTATCAAAAAATATTAGATAAGGCTAATTTTAGTGAAAGAGAACCCACAATTTCTGAATTAAAAGCAGAAATTAATCAGATAAAATCTGAAGTCAAAAACCTTAATAAAAGGTTTGATCTTCTCAAAATCAACAATTGGAAGAATGATTCATCATCATCAGATGAAGAAGATGATATCATCTCCAATAGAGAAGAAGTTCCTAAAATTAATCAAATTATTTTTAAAGATTTAATTTGGGTCAATAAAATTGATCAAATCCGATCTCAGAAATGGTATTCTGAAGTTACTTTGATTATTAACAAAGAATTTACTATTACTATTAATGCACTCCTTGATACAGGAGCAGATGTTAATTGTATTAGTGAAGGAATTTTCCCTTCAAAATATTATTCAAAAACTACTCAATTTATTACTGCGGCTAATAAGCAACCACTCATCGTAAATTACAAACTATCAGATGTTGCTATTTGTAACTCAGGAGTTTGTCTTAACACATCTTTTATTTTAATAAAAAATATTTCTACTCCAGTTATTTTAGGAACACCTTTTTTCCAAATGCTTTTCCCCATTAATAAAATTAATGAGAAAGGACTTTTTGCAAAGGTTAGAGGAAAAAATTAACATTTTCCTTTTTCATCGGTTCCTATTACTAAATCTATTAATTTAATTCAAAAAGTTATTAATAATAAAAATAAATTTATTTATTCTCTTAAGGAAGAGATAAATTTTAGAAATATTAAAGAAAAAATTAATTCTGAAAAAATTCAGAATAAAATAAAATATTTTTCAACAAATTAATGATGAAATTTGTGCGTAAGTTCCAAATGCTTTTTGGAATAGAAAAAGACATGAAGTTAGTCTTCCCTATATAGATGGCTTTGATGAAAATAATATTTCCACTAAAGCTAGACCTATTGCTATGAATGAAAGATTATTAAAATATTGTAAAGAAGAAATTGATAGTCTTCTTAAAAAGGGTTTAATAAGACATAGTAAAAGTCTATGGAGTTGTCCAGCATTTTATGTTGAAAATGCTGCTGAAATCGAAAGAGGAGCTCCAAGACTAGTTATTAATTATAAACCGCTTAATAATGCTCTTAAATGGATAAAACATCCATTACCAAATAAAAGAGATTTAATTAATCGAATGTTTAAAGGAAATATATTTTCTTCATTCGATCTTAAATCTGGGTTTTATCAAATTCTTCTAAAAGAAGAAGATAAATATAAAACTGCTTTTACAGTTCCTTTTGGGCATTTTGAATGTAATGTTATGCCATTTGGTTTAAAAAATGCTCCAATGGAATTTCAAAATATTATGAATCAAATTTATAATCCTCATATGGATTTTATTTTAGTTTATATTGATGACGTTCTAATATTTTCAGAAAATATAGAACAACATTTTAAGCATCTCAATATATTTATACAAACTACTAAAAGAGCTGGTTTTGCTATAAATATTAAAAAGGTTAAACTTTTTCAGACTAAAATTAAATTCCTTGGTCATTATATTGAGAATAAAATTATTATTCCAATTGAACGGGTAATTTTATTTACAGATAAATTTCCTCTTAATCAATTACAACATTTCCTTGGTTGCCTAAATTATATAGGATTGTAAGTTATTATTCTAAAGGTTAAAGAAAAACCCTTTACCTTGGACTAATAAGCATACAAAAGCTGTTTTAAAAATAAAAGAAAGAGTTAAAGAACTCCCATGTTTGTCTATTGCTAATCCTGAAGCATTTAAAATAATTGAAACTGATGCATCTGAAATCGGATATGGTGGAATCCTTAAACAAAGGAATTCCAACAGTTCTAAAGAAGAACTAGTCAGATTTACTTCTGGAAATTGGAATGACTCTCAAAAGAATTATTCTACTATTAAAAAAGAATTACTTGCCATTGTCAAATGTGTCACTAAATTTGAAAGTGATATTTTAAATAAAAAAATTTTAATTAGAGTTGATTGTAAATCAGCTAAAGATATTCTTTTAAAAGATGTTAAGAATATTGCATCAAAACAAATTTTTGCTAGATGGCAATCCATTCTTACATGTTTTGATTTTGATATTGAGCATATTGCTGGAAAATCTAATTCATTACCAGATTTTCTAACCAGAGAATTCTTGCGTGCTTGGAATACCATGGTAAAACAACGGTCCATGGGCAAAAGACCAATGGTTAATTTGACTAAAAAGTCAACTTCATCAAATATGGCTAAAAAGCCTTCTCAACAGAAATCAAATGATCAACAAAAATCAGATGATGATTTTCTTGATCTAAAAGATTTTCCGAAATTTAATCCTAACAAAGAATTTGAAGAAGATGAAATGACATATGAAATTCAATATTATCAAAACGCTATCTTCCTTCAAAAGGGTTCAAAAGAAGAAATTAGATACCCATATATTATTTTGGGATATATTAATTGTTTTCCAATTGAAAAAGATCTAAAAGGTCTTTCTCCAAATCAATTGGCACAAAGCTATCTTAATAAAGATATGCTACCAATCTTTGGAAAGAAAAGTCGAGAATATTTTGAATCAATTCTTACTGAAACTGGATCTGTTGAAATTCAACATATGGATCGCGGTAAAGAATACGCTTATTCTAAATGTATTATTAAGAAAATTCTTTCTTCCTCAGATTGGGGATTGCCTCTTTATCAGAGCAGGCAACTTGAAAATTATATAGCACTCCCAAATTTTTATAGTTTTTTTGATTATATTAAAGCTTGGGATAATTTGTTTATTTATGAAAATAATGCTAAAAAGCATTCGTGGTGGATTAAATTTGATCTTGATGATGTTACACAATACATCCCCATTTGGTTTTCAACATTTTTCTTTTCATGGGGGGTATCACCTTGTATATTTCCTAAGAAAATAAAAATGATTTGGAAAATTTCAACAAAAGTTAATGACAACCTTGAAAGTCTTAATGCAGTTTTGCAATTTGCAAACTATTACTCTGTTCCATGGATTTTAAGATGGGACTATGGTTTGCAAGAACAAAAAAGAGAAAAGAATGAAATTCAATTCACTCCAACAATTTTAGTTAGGAGAATTCTTATCAAATGGTGGCCCAAAGAAGATTTCTTTGGAGAAGGAAAAACTTATGATAGACGAGGAGTTTTGGCTATCAAACCATCTCAACAGATTTACAGAAGTCTCAATGCACAGACTCCTTCCTCAGACTCCTTACTTAAAGAACTTTTCCAGAAAATGGATAAAGACTCCATTAATAATATGTGGAAAGAAGTTTTTGGAAAAGACAATCCAGAAATTACTAAAGCAAGTTCCTCCTCATCTTCAGTAGAGAAAAATATCTCAGATACTGAAATGAAAGAAATTGAAAATTTTGAAGAAGCCCAAGATCCATACGAAGATCTAGACTGCATAAGTTTTCTTCTTGAAGGGGAACTACAAAAATAATTACTGCGAAATACGCATATCATCATAGGTTTAGTAGGTTTTCCTATTTAGCTTGTAGGTTCCTATTCATGAATAGTTTGTTATTATTTATGAATAGTATGTTTTCTTTTTGTCGTTTCTTTTTCTTTTGGCTATTTAATAGCCCGTCCTCGGATGTTTTGAGGACAAGCTTTTTTCGGCTTTCTCTGCTTTCCTCTCTCTTGTAATATTCTCTTTTCCTCACTACTTTCCCTCTTCGTATTGTAATAATTCCAGTGTAACGCTCCCCAAGAATTAATGTAAGTTCTTGTTTTATGAATCTTCCTTGCAATTCATATGAATTTTGGAATGCACCGCATGATTATGATTATGTTCATTATAAAAATTATAAATTAACTGTTAGAGATAAACTATCTTCTATTAGAAATTTTATTTCTTATTTAATTGAATGTATTGAAGACTCTGAAATTCCAGATGTTTCAAAAAGGATATATTTTTATCCTACTCTTAAATTCGCTAAACGAAGCTTAAGACTCTTTGAACAACAAGGGTCTTTATTATCTGCTTAAATTAAGCACTCTGATTAAATATCCTTAATTTTAAGGAGATACCACGCTTGGTCACAAAGCAAATAAATGTTATGTTAAAAAGAAAATTAATAATCTTAATATTGATAGAGATGTAAAAGAATCTTTATGTAGTATTCTTCTCAATGAAGAAGAACAAGATGATATTTTTGTTAATATTATTAAAGATTATTCTTCTGTTGAATCTTCTGAAAATGAATCAGAAGAAGAACAATCAATACCACAGGATTGTGGTGAATATTGTGATTGTAATGTTTGTCTTATAAAATTTATGGGTCTTGAAATTAATGTTATTTCAAAAGAAGAAAACTTTATTCTTGATCTAATAGATCAAATCATAGATCCTATAGAAAAAAGAAAAGCTAGAGAACATTATCTTACTTTATCATCTAGTTCTAATCAAGAACAAAGACAAACTAAACTAACTAAACAAGTTAGTCAAGAAAGAGAATTATACTCTTATCAAAAAATATTAGATAAGGCTAATTTTAGTGAAAGAGAACCCACAATTTCGAATTAAAAGTTATAAATTAATCAGATAAAATCTGAAGTCAAAAACCTTAATGAAAGGTTTGATCTTCTCAAAATCAACAATTGGAAGAATGATTCATCATCATCAGATGAAGAAGATGATGTCATCCCCAATAGAGAAGAAGATTCTAAAATTAATCAAATTATTTTTAAGGATTTAATTTGGGTCAATAAAATTGATCAAATCCGATCTCAGAAATGGTATTCTGAAGTTACTTTGATTATTAACAAAGAATTTACTATTACTATTAATGCACTCCTTGATACAGGAGCAGATGTTAATTGTATTAGTGAAGGAATTATCCCTTCAAAATATTATTCAAAAACTACTCAATTTATTACTGCGGCTAATAAGCAACCACTCATCGTAAATTACAAACTATCAGATGTTGCTATTTGTAACTCAGGAGTTTGTCTTAACACATCTTTTATTTTAATAAAAAATATTTCTACTCCAGTTATTTTAGGAACACCTTTTTTCCAAATGCTTTTCCCCATTAATAAAATTAATGAGAAAGGACTTTTTGCAAAGGTTAGAGGAAAAAATTAACATTTTTTCTTTTTCATCGGTTCCTATTACTAAATCTATTAATTTAATTCAAAAAGTTATTAATAATAAAAATAAATTTATTTATTCTCTTAAGGAAGAGATAAATTTTAGAAATATTAAAGAAAAAATTAATTATGAAAAAATTCAGAATAAAATAAAAAATATTTTTCAACAAATTAATGATGAAATTTGTGCAGAAGTTCCAAATGCTTTTTGGAATAGAAAAAGACATGAAGTTAGTCTTCCCTTTATAGATGGCTTTGATGAAAATAATATTTCCACTAAAGATAGACCTATTGCTATGAATGAAAGATTATTAAAATATTGTAAAGAAGAAATTGATAGTCTTCTTAAAAAGGGTTTAATAAGACCTAGTAAAAGTCTATGGAGTTGTCTAGCATTTTATGTTGAAAATGCTGCTGAAATCGAAAGAGGAGCTCCAAGACTAGTTATTAATTATAAACCGCTTAATAAAGCTCTTAAATGGATAAAACATCCATTACCAAATAAAAGAGATTTAATTAATCGAATGTTTAAAGGAAATATATTTTCTTCATTCGATCTTAAATCTGGGTTTTATCAAATTCTTCTAAAAGAAGAAGATAAATATAAAAATTCTTTTACAGTTCCTTTTGGGCATTTTGTTATGATTATGTTCATTATAAAAATTATAAATTAACTATTAGAGATAAACTATCTTCTATTAGAAATTTTATTTCTTATTTAATTGAATGTATTGAAGACTCTGAAATTCCAGAGGTTTCAAAAAGGATATATTTTTATCCTACTCTTAAATCCGCTAAACGAAGCTTAAGACTCTTTGAACAACAAGGGTCTTTATAAAATCTCAAAATAAAGAAAGTCACACGATAAATAAAATAGAAAATGAAACAATGTTTTATTTAGGAAATTTTTTAGGTCACGAATTAGAAAAAGGACCAAATATTACAAAGAGCATAAATTACCCTATAATTCAAATACTTGAAAAAATAGAATTAATATGTGAAGACATTACCAAGACAAAAGTAAACTATTTAATAAAACAAAAAATTAAAAATCCTGATATAAGGATTATTACAGCAAATATAGAATATTCTCCACTTGATAGAGAAGAATTTAAAAAACAAATTCCAGAAATGTTAGAACAAAAATTAATTAGAAGATCAGAAAGCCCACGAACATCAGCTTTTATAGTCAGAAATCATTCAGAAATAAAAAGAGGAAAAACAAGAATAGTTTATAATTATAAAAGATTAAATGATAACACCATAGATGATGGTTACAATATTCCGAATAAGGATGGATTAATTAGTTTAATCCAAAATAAAAAGATTTTTAGCAAATTTGACCTTAAATCAGAATATAATCAATTAAAATTAGAAGAATGGTTTAAACCATGGACAGCTTTTTCCTGTCCAGAGGGACATTTTGAATGGAATGTTTTGAGTTTTGGCTTAAAAAATGCTCCATCAGTTTTTCAAAGATTTATGGACTCTATATTTCTAAAATATGAGTTCTGTCTAGTTTATATAGATGATATTCTTGTAGCAAGTAATAATATTAAAGAACATGAATACCATTTAGAAATTATTTTTAAAGAAATAGAAAAACAAGGTATTGTAATTAGTAAAAAAAAAATGGAATTATTTAAAAGAAAAATATCATTTTTAGGATTAGAAATTGGAAATAGAAAGATTGAATTACATGCAACCACATATTGCAGAAAAACTATTAAACTTTCCAGATAAACTAGAAGGTTTAAAGCAAATTCAAGCATTCTTAGGATTGCTCAATTATGCTAGAAAATTTATACCAAACCTTAGTAAGCTTGCAGGACCTTTATATAGTAAAACTACTAAAAATGGACAAAGAAATTTTAATAGAGAAGATATTCTTTTAGTTAAGAAAATAAAAGAAGCAGTTAAAATAATTAACCCACTAGAATTACCTCTAGTAACAGATTATATTATTATAGAATGTGATGGCTCCAAAGAAGGATGGAGAGCTGTTATGTTATGCAAGAAAAATAAATATTGCCTCAAAAATGAAGAAAGAATTGCTGCATATAGCAGTGGAAATTTTGGAAAAATTGGAAGTAATTGGACTTCTTTAGACTTTGAAATACAGGCATTAATAAATTCATTAGAAAAATTCAAAATTTATTTAAATAATGAATTTACAGTAAGAACAGATTGTGAAGCAATAGTAAAATTTTTAAAAAATGATAATAGTAGAAAAGTAAATAGAACCAGATGGGTAAATTTACAAAACCTAATTCAAGGAAAAGGTTACATAATAAATTTTGAACATATAAAAGGAAAAGATAATAATCTAGCTGATTTACTTTCCCGTAACATTTTTAAATATTTAAATACAGGTCATGAGTCACAGAAAAGTCATCAGACCTAAAGGCAAGGAGAAAGTTGCTACAGAAAAAGTTTCTACAAACAATTCTCCAATGATAACATCTAGTGCAGAAAGTAGCCCTAAATTTCTAAAATTGGGACATACTTCTACTAATTCTCCCTGTTCAAAATTTACACAGATGGGAAGTGATTCTCAGATTTCTCCCAGTTCAAAATTCTTACAGATGGGAAATTTTTCTCAAACTTCTCCTATTTCCAAAATTTCAACAAAGGGAGAAAAGAATTTGAAAACACACTTTCAGTTTGGATCTGTTATGCTTTCTACTCACACAGATCAAAACAAAAAATTCAAACCTTACACTGGAATCGAGGTTAATCATCAACAACAGTGTTTGTTAGATAATTTGTGGCATATTCAAACTCTTCCAAACGCCACCTCTTTCAAAGTTCAAATTCTTAATGGCCTTAGTTTCTATTTTTCAGATTTAAAGGCAAAAAAGAATATTATCCCAAAAAGAAAATTTTCTCATTATGTTATTTACAGAGGTACAAAAGTAGGTCTTTTTCATAATTTCGATACAGTTAGAAAACATATTACTTGTCAAAACCCCATTTTTAAAGGATATTATACCTTTAAAGAAGCTTTAGATAATGCTAGAGATTCTTTAGGGTTAAACTTTTTCATTGAACCCGAAGAAGTCAAAAGTTTTTCACAAATTGTAGAAGAAAACCCAAGTGGGGTAATTTCAGCTCAATCCGAGATAATTCAAAAATTAGAAAAACAAATTTTTGATTTACAAAGTCAACTTTCTCTCACCAATTCAAAAATTCAAGAGAATGTTGAGGCCCTAAAATTCAAGGACCAAACAATTTTTACAATGAAAAAAGGGATCTCAAACCTTAATTCAAATTTTTTTTCCCTGAACACTGAGATCAAAGATTTTGAAATGAAAAAGGATTCTATTCCCCAAAGAAAATTCAAAAATTTCAAGGCAAGAGTGCTTGATCTCCCTTACCAAGAGGTCTTAAAACCACTTTTAGACAGAGTTCCTGAATTGGAACAAATAATTTCAACAAAGGCCTTGGAAGGAATATTAAAGGATTTTGAAAATCTCCAAAAGAAATTGGTAAAAATTATTTTTGGAGAAATTCATTTCGAAGGAGTAAAAGTAGTACAAAAGTCAACATACTACTTTGATTTTCAAGAATTTCCAGATGGAGTCCCTGGACTTTTCAAACTCCAAGTTGACCTAAATTCAACAGACATGAATTGTGAAAACATTTTAAAATTTTATCACAATGGCATGGTTGATTTTATTGAGTTCCGTCTTGAAGAAGAAGGCTCAAAAATTGAAGACATTTTGGAAAAATTGGGAGAAAAATTCTTGCTTATAGGAGGGAATATTGCATCAAAATCCCTAAAAGGCAAGGTATTCTGTAAAATTATATCCTCTCTTCCACAAGTTATAAATGGCTCTTATGTGCCAAGCAGAAAGAGGATTTTTATGGAAGAAAAAGACAGATTAAGAAATCATGATTCAACATCATTTGATTTCAAGGAAATTGAAAATTCCAAGGTGTATGAATACTATCAAGAAAATATGGGTTTCGAACTAATTTTCTGGAACCAGTACAAACTCCTTGGAGAAGGACATTTGTCGCAGCCCGGCTTAGAATTTAGATGATAAAGCCGGTGGGTCCCGCGACGTACACAATTTATGATTAACCAAAGGACAAGATAGCGACCCAACTATCAGTTAATAAGAACAAAGGACACTTATGCTCAATGATTTCTCAACTTAGAATAAATATGACATACATGTTTCAAAATCAACGAATACAACTTAATCAGCTCGGAATTCAATAGACCTGTTCAACCATATTATCAACAAGAAACAAGAAGACGACAAGCTGATTTTAGGATCAAGAAAGCACGATAAAGAAAACTGTTTCAAGTTCGACAAAGCTTTCTCAAACAACGAACAACTTATATATATATATATATAATCAAGTGGCTGAGTTTCAAAAGAACTTGACAAAAAGAAAAAGAGTTCGACTTTAACATCGACTCTAAAATCCAACATCATTATGCAATATCAAACTTCATAAACTTGCAGCGGAATACGAGAGAATATATGTATTAAGACATATATTCTAGGTCTAAACACTTCAAAAACAACTTTTCTTTCCAAGACGACAATAACAACAACAACAATACGTCCGACACTCGTCATCTTCATCCTTGCTAACTTACACGTTTTAAAAATAATATGCGGGGCTGAGTACTTTGTACTCAGTGGGCACACGCCAAAATATTTGAAATATTGCTTCTTAGAGTTAGAGATTTAACTTGCCATAAAGCATAAGCACAAGTAATTTTTCTCAAAAAACCAACCTGTGCATGCTCAACATTTTCTTTTCTGTAACTCATGTTTGTCTGGCCAGACATATACTTTAATATGTATGTACCAGATCTACAATCATATAATGATAGTGTTGAGAAGGAGGCCTCATTCTCAAACACTTGTAATCGTCCTCTCCTTTCGGAAGGCTCTCGATTACAAACTAGTGTACACAAATCCTACCTTGCGTAGGATCGAATTCGTTTTGCTATAGTAGATGGTATCATACAAAACATTTGGCAAGTTAATCAAATTAAAAACATCACATATATATAATCATATATATATATATCATTTGTCATTTCTTTGGTTAGAAAAGCCCACCTGATACACTTAAGCTTTTGTCTTAACTTTAACGCTCGCTAAATTTGTGCTTTACGCTTCAGCTTCCACTTCCACTTGCTCCTTTCATCGAAATGGAATAACGAACTTCAAAACGAGAATAATTTCTATCGAATAAACGACTTCGATATTCTTAACTTAATTCGCTTCGGAATTCTACGTCGAAACTCGAGAAATTTCTAACTTAATTTCTTAAACACTCTTAAACTAACTTGATCCATCATTAATCATCAAATATCAATCAACATCAAATAATCTCTTAGCACAACATTCATAAACATTCATCATAATCGACTAAGTCGATTTTAATCCGTCTAACGGACTCAGAAAATTCTCAATTTAAATCTATACATATTTTTCAATACAACACACATTTTTACACATTTATAACACACATTTACACTATTTAACACATAAACTCCCAAATCGGGAAAATCATCCAAAAATAGAAAAACTTTATTATTCTGAATTAAATTTTCAGAAAATCATATAACACCTAATTTTTATTAAGAAGTTCATAATTGCAATTAGTTTATTAATTAAAAATCAATTAATAATTTATTTATATATATATTTTTTAATTTTCGGTAATTTTATTTTTAAGATTTCTAAAATTATTTTCTTTTCCTTTTAATTTCTAACTTACTTATTTAAACATCTTAAGCTCATTTCCTCATTTAATTTCAATTCATTAAGCATTATACCTCCAACCTTAATTCAAACCGTAATTCGATTTTCTAGGATTTCTAGGTTTTAAAATGCTTATATTTTCTTATCTCTTGTTTAAACTTACTTCATTAACATCATATATCATCAAAATAATCATTAAATACATCATACTTCATCACATTGCAAAACCTAATTTATATTCTCCTATTTTTCGACATTTTTGATAAAATGAGATTGGTTGGGAATTTATACTCATTTCAAACATGAAACATTCTTAAAATACTTATCTAAGCTCATAATTAACATCAAATTATTCATATAATTCATGCATCAATTATTTTACATTTTCTTCTTATTTTCGAAAAAAATGAAAAATGTAGCAAGGGTTATCTCACATTTAATTTAGCTACATATTTGATCTTATAATCATATTCTAAGCATAATTCATGAAGATTAAAATATCATTCAATGCATGAATCAAAACCTAGCATTTTCTCTTAATTTTCGACTTTCTTCAAAAACTAGGTTTAGGGTTCTTCATGCTTAATTTAATCATACCAATGATCATCTAGACATCATATAAGCATCATACTATCATATCAAGATCATTCAACCATTTCTTAATTTCTTCAAAAAAATGATCGATCGTATATATATATATGAGCTAGGGTTTCTCATGCATCATTTAAACTCATAATTGATCATCTAATCATGATATAAACATTTTATAAACATCATACTAAGATATGAACATCATCCAATTACTTCATCAAATTCTCCCAAGAATTTCGATACATATATATATGTATATAATGGATGATTTATTCCATGGAAAGAAAGCTAAAACCTTCCAAGAACATAAATATTTACTTACTTAAATACTTGGAATGGATTACTAGAACTTGAATTCTTGAACTTGAGCTCAAAATAACACAAAAATTGAGAAATGCTTTGAGTGTGTGTGTTGTGTGTGTGCTGCGTGAGTTGAGAGGTGAGAAGAGAGAGATAACTCTCATATTATAGTCATAACCCTAGGTCTAGAGTTAGGTTAGACTTATTATTAAATTCTAACTTAGTTGCTAAGTTATGTAATTAATTAATTAATTAATTAATTAATTCAATTAATTAATAACAAATTAATCTTCTAATAAACCTCTAATTTCTCAACACAGTAATTTAGATTAAGGTTTCATGAACCTTACATAAAAATCTCACAGAAAGAATCGGAGATTTGAAACATTTTCAAATCGACCGAAACTAAATTTCTAACTGATAAATTACGTAAAATTTCACGCACCTAAATTAAATTCTTCTTTCAGTCAATTTATGACTAAACATTTATCATTAATTGATAAATGTAAAAACTTCTTCGTTTCGGATTAACCGAGATGATAAAAATAATTAAAAACTCATTTTTCCGGTAGAATATATCTGCCGGATAAAATTTTCGGAGCGAAAAATTTTCCTTTACTGAATCTTATCTTTCTTACTAAATTAATAAATCTTAATACTCAAGAAAGATGAAATACTACATTAATTAATAAAACATTATGCATATAATTATTAATTTAAATTGATTAATTAATTCTTTAATTAATCAAACATTAATCAGCTAATCATAACGGCTTTAATTAAAAAGCTCTTGAACTATAAAAATTATTAGAGTTTCTCCAACTCGAATATAAGCTTTCTTTAAAAATTTCCGGAAATAAAATCCGAAAATAAAATAAATTGCCGGAGAAATTTTATGATTTCCGGAGAATTAAAATCTTTCAACATAGCATATATTTCTCAAATAACTTCAAAGATATAAGCACATAGTCATAAACATCTTCATTATCTCATCTCGGATTAACCGGAACGAGAATAAATCTTAAATTATTAAAATTCGGTAAATTAGGGCTGCCGAAAAATTTTAATTGCCGGAACTTATTTTCTTTCTAAGTTCTCACAACTTAATTCTTTTAGACGAGCTCTTAATTAATTACTACGATTGGTTATGAAAAAGCGGGGTACTACAACATTTCACCCAGATCTTTGGGACAGAAAATTGGAAAATGCTTTTACCATTCAGCGGTGAAGGCGAAAAATTAGAAGACGAAGAACACATTATGAATACCGAAGAAGTGTTTGCTCTTCATCAAGAAAGTGATACAGAAAATGACGAAGAAATTCCAGAGACTCACAGGGATTTCTAGAAAGGATATGACGAATGCAATGACGAAAATTGTCACTAACATTTGTCAAAAAGTTTTTAACTTTTTGAATTTTTTGGCCACGATTATTGTTATTTGGCCACAATTACCGGCTTTATCTTTCTTTTTGTAGTGTAGTCTTTTCTTTTCTTTTTTAGTCTTTTCTTTAATAATTACTTGTAAGACTTTGTGGTTTTTTAGACTAGTAGCTTAACTTTTATTTATATGATAGATTGGAATTGTCGGCCAATTTTTGGCTATAAAAAGAGCATTGCTCTTTCATTGTAAAACACCGAAGAAAAAATACAACCCTCTTTTATTCTAAATCAAGAATGAGTTTCTAAACTCTCATCTTCTTAGTTTTTAGCAGATAGTTATTCCTTCCTAGTTCATATAATATATCCCAGTAAAAAAAAAAAAAATCTCCGCTGTGTAAACTCTTCTCCATCTCAAAGATCAACCTGGAGTATCAAAAGGAGGGGTATGGTGTGTTTTTTAGGGATACACATTAATCCACAATAAATAAAAGAAAAAGATTTTACGAGATGGAGGAGCTTTCCAGAAAAGGGCAGCACTCCAGGTTGATCTTTGAGATGGAGAAGAGTTTACACAGCGGAGATTTTTTTTTTTTTTACTGGGATATATTATATGAACTAGGAAGGAATAACTATCTACTAAAAACTAAGAAGATGAGAGTTTAGAAATTCATTCTTGATTTAGAATAAAAGAGGGTTGTATTTTTTCTTCGGTGTTTTACAATGAAAGAGCAATGCTCTTTTTATAGCAAAAAATTGGCCGACAATTCCAATCTATCCTATAAATAAAAGTTAAGCTAGCTAGTCTAAAAAACCACAAAGTCTTACAAGTAATTATCAAAGAAAAGACGAAAAAAGAAAAGAAAAGACTACATTACAAAAAGAAAGATAAAGCCGGTAATTGTGGCCAAATAACAATAATCGTGGCCAAAAAATTCAAAAAGTTAAAAACTTTTTGACAAATGTTAGTGACAATTTTTGTCATTGCATTCGTCATATCCTTTCTAGAAATCCCTGTGAGTCTCTGGAATTTCTCCGTCATTTTATGTATCACTTTCTTGATGAAGAGCAAACACTTCTTCAGTATTCATAATGTGTTCTTCGTCTTCTAATTTTTCGCCTTCACCGCTGAATGGTAAAAGCATTTTCCAATTTTCTGTCCCAAAGATCTGGGTGAAATGTCCTTCTCCAAGGAGTTTGTACTGGTTCCAGAAAATTAGTTCGAAACCCATATTTTCTTGATAGTATTCATACACCTTGGAATTTTCAATTTCCTTGAAATCAAATGATGTTGAATCATGATTTCTTAATCTGTCTTTTTCTTCCATAAAAATCCTCTTTCTGCTTGGCACATAAGAGCCATTTATAACTTGTGGAAGAGAGGATATAATTTTACAGAATACCTTGCCTTTTAGGGATTTTGATGCAATATTCCCTCCTATAAGCAAGAATTTTTCTCCCAATTTTTCCAAAATGTCTTCAATTTTTTAGCCTTCTTCTTCAAGACGGAACTCAATAAAATCAACCATGCCATTGTGATAAAATTTTAAAATATTTTCACAATTCATGTATGTTGAATTTAAGTCAACTTGGAGTTTGAAAAGTCCAGGGACTCCATCTGGAAATTCTTGAGAATCAAAGTAGTATGTTGACTTTTGTACTACTTTTACTCATTCGAAATGAATTTCTCCAAAAATAATTTTTACCAATTTCTTTTGCAGATTTTCAAAATTCTTTAATATTCCTTCCAAGGCCTTTGTTGAAATTATTTGTTCCAATTCAGGAACTCTGTCTAAAAGTGGTTTTAAGACCTCTTGGTAAGGGAGATCAAGCACTCTTGCCTTGAAATTTTCGAATTTTCTTTGGGGAATAGAATCCTTTTTCATTTCAAAATCTTTGATCTTAGTGTTCAGGGAAAATTGTTTTGAATTAAGGTTTGAGATCCCTTTTTTCATTGTAAAAATTGTTTGGTCCTTGAATTTTAGGGCCTCAACATTCTCTTGAATTTTTGAATTGGCGAGAGAAAGTTGACTTTGTAAATCAAAAATTTGTTTTTCTAATTTTTGAATTATCTCGGATTGTGCTGAAATTACCCCACTTGGGTTTTCTTCTACAATTTGTGAAAAACTTTTGACTTCTTCGGGTTCAATGAAAAAGTTTAACCCTAAAGAATCTCTAGCATTATCTAAAGCTTCTTTAAAGGTATAATATCCATTAAAAATGGGGTTTTGACAAGTAATATGTTTTCTAACTGTATCGAAATTATGAAAAAGACCTACTTTTGTACCTCTGTAAATAACATAATGAGAAAATTTTCTTTTTGGGATAATATTCTTTTCTGCCTTTAAATCTGAAAAATAGAAACTAAGGCCATTAAGAATTTGAACTTTGAAAGAGGTGGCGTTTGGAAGAGTTTGAATATGCCACAAATTATCTAACAAACACTGTTGTTGAGGATTAACCTCGATTCCAGTGTAAGGTTTGAATTTTTTATTTTGATCTGTGTGAGTAGAAAGCATAACAGATCCAAACTGAAAGTGTGTTTTCAAATTCTTTTCTCCCTTTGTTGAAATTTTGGAAATAGGAGAAGTTTGAGAAAAATTTTCCATCTGTAAGAATTTTGAACTGGGAGAAATCTGAGAATCACTTCCCATCTGTGTAAATTTTGAACAGGGAGAACTAGTAGAAGTATGTCCCAATTTTAGAAATTTAGGGCTACTTTCTGCACTAGATGTTATCATTGGAGAATTGTCTGTAGAAACATTTTCTGTAGCAACTTTCTCCTTGCCTTTAGGTCTGATGACTTTTCTGTGATTCATGACCTGTATTTAAATATTTAAAAATGTTACGGGAAAGTAAATCAGCTAGATTATTATCTTTTCCTTTTATATGTTAAAAATTTATTATGTAACCTTTTCCTTGAATTAGGTTTTGTAAATTTACCCATCTGGTTCTATTTACTTTTCTACTATTATCATTTTTTAAAAATTTTACTATTGCTTCACAATTTGTTCTTACTGTAAATTCATTATTTAAATAAATTTTGAATTTTTCTAATGAATTTATTAATGCCTGTATTTCAAAGTCTAAAGAAGTCCAATTACTTCCAATTTTTCCAAAATTTCCACTGCTATATGCAGCAATTCTTTCTTCATTTTTGAGGCAATATTTATTTTTCTTGCATAACATAACAGCCCCCCATCCTTCTTTGGAGCCATCACATTCTATAATAATATAATCTGTTACTGGAGGTAATTCTAGTGGGTTAATTATTTTAGCTGCTTCTTTTATTTTCTTAACTAAAAGAATATATTCTCTATTAAAATTTCTTTGCCCATTTTTAGTAGTTTTACTATATAAAGGTCGTGCAAGCTTACTAAGGTTTGGTATAAATTTTCTAGCATAATTGAGCAATCCTAAGAATGCTTGAATTTGCTTTAAACCTTCTAGTTTATCTGGAAAGTTTAATAGTTTTTCTGCAATATGTGATTGTAATTCAATCTTTCCATTTCCAATTTCTAATCCTAAAAAGGATATTTTTCTTTTAAATAATTCCATTTTTTTTTTACTAATTACAATACCTTGTTTTTCTATTTCTTTAAAAATAATTTCTAAATGGTATTCATGTTCTTTAATATTATTACTTGCTACAAGAATATCATCTATATAAACTAGATAGAACTCATATTTTAGAAATATAGAGTCCATAAATCTTTGAAAAACTGATGGAGCATTTTTTAAGCCAAAACTCAAAACATTCCATTCAAAATGTCCTCCTGACGGGGAAAAAACTTATCCATGGTTTAAACCATTCTTCTAATTTTAATTGATTATATCCTGATTTAAGGTCAAATTTGCTAAAAATCTTTTTATTTTGGATTAAACTAATTAATCCATCCTTATTCGGAATATTGTAACCATCATCTATGGTGTTATCATTTAATCTTTTATAATTATAAACTATTCTTGCTTTTCCTCTTTTTATTTCTGAATGATTTCTGACTATAAAAGCTGATGTTCGATGTGGGCTTTCTGATCTTCTAATTAATTTTTGTTCTAACATTTCTGGAATTTGTTTTTTAAATTCTTCTCTATCAAGTGGAGAATATTCTATATTTGCTGTAATAATCCTTATATCAGGATTTTTAATTTTTTGTTTTATTAAATAGTTTACTTTTGTCTTGGTAATGTCTTCACCTATTAATCCTATTTTTCCAAGTCTTTGAATTATAGGGTAATTTATGTTCTTTGTAATATTTGGTCATTTTTCTAATTCGTGACCTAAAAATTTTCCTAAATAAAACATTGTTTCATTTTCTATTTTATTTATCCTGTGACTTTCTTTATTTTGAGATTTTTTTAAAAAATCTAATTCACCAGTTCCACCACGCTTTCGAGCGAACTCTGATGTCTGACTATATCTGTTTGTAGGAAAACTATAAACTTGTTTACTAAGAGTAATATGGTTTTTTGCTATTAAATAGGAAAACTATTAAATAGTTTACTTTTGTCTTGGTAATGTCTTCACCTATTAATCCTATTTTTTCAAGTCTTTGAATTATAGGGTAATTTATGCTCTTTGTAATATTTGGTCCTTTTTCTAATTCGTAACCTAAAAAATTTCCTAAATAAAACATTGTTTCATTTTCTATTTTATTTATCCTGTGACTTTCTTTATTTTGAGATTTTTTTAAAAAATCTAATTCACCAGTTCTGGTATTGCTGGTAAACAATAAAATATTGCACTGTTTTGACTCATATCTACTTCCATTCCGGAAATAGTTGCTTTTTTCATATTTGTACTCCAAGATTTATCCATTAATATTGTTAAAACTTTAGTACCTAACTCTTTTCTTCCTAATCCTTTTATTCATATAACAACTAATCCAATATGGACAAATCGTTTTCTGGAATTTTTAATTTTTATTATTGTTTCTGGTGATATTAAGTCTATAATTTGAGTATTTTCAACTATTCTTAGACTTTCTTCCCTACTGCTTCTTATTAATACTGTGTTAATATTCATCATGCCTGTTTGATATAAAATTCTTAGATATTACTCCACCCATTTATAAACATTGGAAAGCTAGAAAATGAATTGTTTTATAGGAAGATCTAGAACAATACAAGAAGGAAGAAGTAGTACGTCAAATATTAATGACATAGTTTCTAATACATTTTTAAATAGAATAACTACAAGAGGATCAGGAAGTAATTCTTCCGAAAATATTGTTCAAATTGAAGATGAAATTAATATAGACAGAAATTTAGAATTATACAATAATCATCAAATTGATATTTTAAATCCAAGAATTTTATATAAACTAATTAATCCATCCTTATTCGGAATATTGTAACCATCATCTATGGTGTTATCATTTAATCTTTTATAATTATAAACTATTCTTGCTTTTCCTCTTTTTATTTCTGAATGATTTCTGACTATAAAAGCTGATGTTCGATGTGGGCTTTCTGTTGTTCTAACATTTCCGGAATTTGTTTTTTAAATTCTTCTCTATCAAGTGGAGAATATTCTATATTTGCTGTAATAATCCTTATATCAGGATTTTTAATTTTTTGTTTTATTAAATAGTTTACTTTTGTCTTGGTAATGTCTTCACCTATTAATCCTATTTTTCCAAGTCTTTGAATTATAGGGTAATTTATGCTCTTTGTAATATTTGGTCCTTTTTCTAATTCGTGACCTAAAAAATTTCCTAAATAAAACATTGTTTCATTTTCTATTTTATTTATCTTGTGACTTTCTTTATTTTGAGATTTTTTTAAAAAATCTAATTCACCAGTTCCACCACGCTTTCGAGCGAACTCTGATGTCTGACTATATCTGTTTGTAGGAAAACTATAAACTTGTTTACTAAGAGTAATATGGTTTTTTGCTATTAAATAGGAAAACTATTAAATAGTTTACTTTTGTCTTGGTAATGTCTTCACCTATTAATCCTATTTTTTCAAGTCTTTGAATTATAGGGTAATTTATGCTCTTTGTAATATTTGGTCCTTTTTCTAATTCGTGACCTAAAAAATTTCCTAAATAAAACATTGTTTCATTTTCTATTTTATTTATCCTGTGACTTTCTTTATTTTGAGATTTTTTAAAAAAATCTAATTCACCAGTTCTGGTATTGCTGGTAAACAATAAAATATTGCACTGTTTTGACTCATATCTACTTCCATTCCGGAAATAGTTGCTTTTTTCATATTTGTACTCCAAGATTTATCCATTAATATTGTTAAAACTTTAGTACCTAACACTTTTCTTCCTAATCCTTTTATTCCTATAACAACTAATCCAATATGGACAAATCGTTTTCTGGAATTTTTAATTTTTATTATTGTTTCTGGTGATATTAAGTCTATAATTTGAGTATTTTCAACTATTCTTAGACTTTCTTCCCTACTGCTTCTTATTAATAATGTGTTAATATTCATCATGCCTGTTTGATATAAAATTCTTAGATATTACTCCACCCATTTATAAACATTGGAAGGCTAGAAAATGAATTGCTTTATAGGAAGATCTAGAACAATACAAGAAGGAAGAAGTAGTACGTCAAATATTAATGACATAGTTTCTAATACATTTTTAAATAGAATAACTACAAGAGGATCAGGAAGTAATTCTTCCGAAAATATTGTTCAAATTGAAGATGAAATTAATATAGACAGAAATTTAGAATTATACAATAATCATCAAATTGATATTTTAAATCCAAGAATTTTATATAAACTAATTAATCCATCCTTATTCGGAATATTGTAACCATCATCTATGGTGTTATCATTTAATCTTTTATAATTATAAACTATTCTTGTTTTTCCTCTTTTTATTTCTGAATGATTTCTGACTATAAAAGCTGATGTTCGATGTGGGCATTCTGATCTTCTAATTAATTTTTGTTCTAACATTTCTGGAATTTGTTTTTTAAATTCTTCTCTATCAAGTGGAGAATATTCTATATTTGCTGTAATAATCCTTATATCAGGATTTTTAATTTTTTAGTTAAGAAAATAAAAGAAGCAGTTAAAATAATTAACCCACTAGAATTACCTCTAGTAACAGATTATATTATTATAGAATGTGATGGCTCCAAAGAAGGATGGGGAGCTGTTATGTTATGCAAGAAAAATAAATATTGCCTCAAAAATGAAGAAAGAATTGCTGCATATAGCAGTGGAAATTTTGGAAAAATTGGAAGTAATTGGACTTCTTTAGACTTTGAAATACAGGCATTAATAAATTCATTAGAAAAATTCAAAATTTATTTAAATAATGAATTTACAGTAAGAACAGATTGTGAAGCAATAGTAAAATTTTTAAAAAATGATAATAGTAGAAAAGTAAATAGAACCAGATGGGTAAATTTACAAAACCTAATTCAAGGAAAATGTTACATAATAAATTTTGAACATATAAAAGGAAAAGATAATAATCTAGCTGATTTACTTTCCCGTAACATTTTTAAATATTTAAATACAGGTCATGAATCACAGAAAAGTCATCAGACCTAAAGGCAAGGAGAAAGTTGCTACAGAAAAAGTTTCTACAGACAATTCTCCAATGATAACATCTAGTGCAGAAAGTAGCCCTAAATTTCTAAAATTGGGACATACTTCTACTAGTTCTCCCTGTTCAAAATTTACACAGATGGGAAGTGATTCTCAGATTTCTCCCAGTTCAAAATTCTTACAGATGGGAAATTTTTCTCAAACTTCTCCTATTTCCAAAATTTCAACAAAGGGAGAAAAGAATTTGAAAACACACTTTCAGTTTGGATCTGTTATGCTTTCTACTCACACAGATCAAAATAAAAAATTCAAACCTTACACTGGAATCGAGGTTAATCCTTTGAACAAATAATAAATAAAAAATTTACTGAATTAAATATACAGGAACAAGTTGATGATATGATAATTGAATGTATGACAGAATTAAGTATGAATTATGAAGAGTCATATGTTGAATTAGAAAAATACTTTAATTTACCATTAGTAAGTGATATATGAATGGTAAAAGTATGATAAATAGTAAGGGAATAAAAATGATAGATCCCATAAAAATCAATCCAGAAGATCTTGCTGGATTAGATTGGTCATTAGAAAATTTTAGTATTAATGAAGATAATAAGATTTTAGTTCCACAGAAAAGGGAATTTCTAATTTAATAACTCTACATTGCAGAGTTTGGCTAGATCAAAATACTTATATACCATTAGCAGCCACACTTGATACTGGAAGTACTAAAAGTTTAATAGGATATAGTCTAATTCCAAAACAGTATCATAAAAAATTAACTTATAATATAGAAACAAGAACTGTTGAAAATAGAATTATTAAAATAACACACCAAGTTGAAGCATTAGGAATTCAATTCCTAGACTTTGCAGGAAATTTTAGTTCTAAATATATATATATATATATATATATATATATATATATATATATATGCCCCTCCAAAACTCAAGCGCTAGGATCCAAGCCATATCCCCAACTCTTGGCCTCCATTTTCTCTCACACACACCTCCATCATCTTCATTATCTACCGACCAACCTAGAGAGAGAAAGTGTGCTTGGGGGAGAATTGGGAAGAAGACAACAAGGATTTCAAAATTGGAGCTCAAGATCACCAAGGATTTGTCTATGAATCTCTTGTTTTCTTGTTTTTCTATCTTGTTTATCTTTGTTGGTGGATATTTACTTTTAGTTATGATTAGCTAAATTTTCCTATTCTAGGGGTTGGACTAGATGAATTTGTGATGGATTGATCTTTATTTTGATTAATTGTTGATGGGATCTAATATTTCTTTGTATTTGTTGATTTGGTTGAATATTTGAATGTTTTTGTTGTGTTGATTTGAGGCTCGAGAGAGGAGGAATCGAAACTAGAACCAAACACGAGGCACAATATTGCAATAGCCCGAGAGGGTGAGTGGTGTTGTGAGGGCATTTGATCCAAAAAGCCGTTAAAAGTTATAGGCTAGCTTAGTGACTGGAGACGGCATAACTAGCTTGTAATCTACAACTCGAGTCGCCCGAGAGGGGGCTAGAGTGGAAAAGAGATCGCCTTAGATAATTAGGATTCTATCAATAATTAATTAGTAAAGTGATTTCTAATTATTTATCCATCGAAATATAGGATAGCTTCGTTTCCATATTCCCCTCCTGTTTATTTAGTTTCATTATTGTTAATTATAGTTTATTTGCTTTCTTTAATTTAGTTAATTAATCTCTTCAAGTTAGATTAAAATAACTTATTAGTAGTATTCATAAGACTTTCGAACTAGTCCTCGTGGAATACGACCTTGCTTGTCGAATATTACAATTGTCCGTACACTTGCGGGTTTTATTTGCTTAAAAAAAAATATGCGAACATCTCATACGATCTATTCCCTATAATTATATGTATATTTAGTAATAATGATTAAAAAAAATATTCAAAGAATCAAATACATAATTAATAATTTTATAAATAAGAATAGAACATATTATATGATACGATGCACAATAATATAGAACACATGGAATAATCAAATAGAAACTTTTCCTTGCTTAGAAACCAATTTTGGACTGTTGATCTTTTATGATCTACGATTGTTATTAAATGATGCATTATTATAATATTGAAAATGTAAAATAATAAAATTATAAATATATAAAATGTACTATGCATAAGTCATAATTGTATAAAAATATGCATAATTTCTAGGTTTCTAAAGTGAAAAAAGTTTCTACAATAACTAAACCCGATAATGCTATACCACATCTCTTGTATTAAAGACTTTTTTTTTTTACTAAAATGAAAAAAAAATAATATTCCATTTGTCTCATTATTAATGTCCTGTTTCTTTTGGATACGATTATTAAGGAAAAGTATAAAAAGATAGAAAATGATAGGTCCCACTAATTTTAAAAAGTTAATTACTGTATTTCTTTTTTGATGGTCCCTGAGCTGGGTCTTTGGTGTAAAGGGGGGTGAATACACCAAAGATAGATTTTTTTTTTAAACTTTTTCGTAAGTTTAAAACAGAGTGTGAGAGCTCAATTATGAATCCAGCTGAGGAATGTCAGCTGGGTTAATAACTCAGCTGGCGGTGCGGAAAGTGGTGGTTTTAAAACTTAGTTCGTTTGCTTAGAAAAATTCAGCTTGAAAATATTATCTTTACGTTTTCAGCTTAATCAAGTTATGCAATTTTCAGAGAACACACAGCTGTCTTTGGAGAGCAGCTGCGTATGCAGTTTTGATAAAAATGCAAAGTGCCAATGGAGTTAGGATAAAGACTGAAAATAACAAGAAAGAAAATAACACGAGATTTTACGTGGTTCAGAGTAACACCTCCTACATCCACGACCAGATTCACTGGTAATTCACTACCACTTGGTTTCCAAGTACCAAGCAACTTCACAACTCGAACCTGAGTTGTGTTCCAACAGTTTACGGGCACTGTCAAAGTCTAAACCTTTCAGTTTGCTGGTACTGAGAAAACCATACAACCACTTGAATTTCGCTCTTCAAGCAAGCGAAACCTTAACCTAACCTTTCTGGGTAAAGAGGGGTTTGGTTTGGGGTTCCAACTATGAACGAGTTCTTACAATGAAGAACTTAGAGTTAGATGAACTCGTTCAAAATCTAGGCTTTAAGATATACAATGAATTCTGCCTAGAAATCAGACGAAAAACTGGGCAGTTTCTGAACTAGAGACACTTTAAGATAAAGTGTTCGTTTAACCGATTAGAACTGCTAATGAGCTTTTGAAGGCCTGAGAAATTCAGAAAATGAAAGCTTGTAGAGAGTTTTTCGTATTTGATCCTGAGGTTGAAGACGGGTATTTATAGGTAGAGATCCAAGACTAGCCGTTGGAGGAGCCGTTTGAATCTTACCTACTCTTCTTAAATTCATAATCTGCCGTTGGACGTTTCTACACCTATCTTCATCAATGTCACATCCTAGTTCCTGAGGTCTAGGATGCTGATTTGTCGATCTCTCATTGGTCGAGGTATATTGACTTCCTCTAACACCAGGATCTTTGCCTTCAAGCTATTTTACGAATCTTGGAGCTGGATCTGATACTCTGACTTGAACTGATGTTTTCAGAGTTATCATTCCTTTGGTCTGTACAGCTAGATCAGCTGTGTCTTGCTCATTTAATCTTCAGCTTGATCCTGCTTTGTTTTGAACTCAGCTCAGTTGGAAAACTCAGCTGATAGTTTACTCCTGCTGTAACCACAGCTGGATCTAGAGCTGGCAAATTTCCGGGCCGGGCCGGGCCGGCCCGAGCCCGGCGGACTTTTTGGAAAAATCGGGCCGGGCCGGCCCGGCCCGAAAATTCACCGGGCCAGAAAATATGGAGCCCAGCCCGGCCCGAAAAATCAGTTTATAGCATATTTTTACCGGGTCGGCCCGGCCCGAAAATTCACCGGGCCAGAATTTGCTGAGCCCAGGCCGGCCCGTCGGGCCGGGCCGGGCCTGTTTTGACAGCACTAGCTGGATCTCATGCTGTCTTGAGCTTCTACTGTCTTGAGCTTCTTGAACCTGTAAACGTAGAAAATCTAGAGCTCAAACAGGTGAGCTGGAAAACACTACTTAGATTTATACGATCATCTACTAGGTTGGAGTCAGTTGGGTTTTGGTATTAAATCAAAACTTTATAATTTTCCCAACACTTTTTTGGAACATGACATTATTAGTGGACAAACAAAAAAGGAAAGCATGATATTAATAATGAAAGGCAAATTCTTTACCAACAAGACGTGTCCAAAAATCTAATTCATGATATAGATTTTCCACCCGGATTTAATGTTATACCACATCTCTTGTATTAAATATTTTTTTAATAAAATGAAATAATAATAATAATAATAATAATAATAATAATAATAATAATAATAATAATAATAATAATAATAATAATAATAATAATAATAATAATAATAATAATAATAATAATAATAATAATAATAATAATAATAATAATAATAATAATAATAATAATAATAATAATAATAATAATAATAATAATAATAATAATAATAATAATAATAATAATAATAATAATAATAATAATAATAATAATAATAATAATAATAATAATAATAATAATAATAATAATAATAAAGGCAAATTCTTTGCCAACAAGACGTGTCCAAAAATCTAATGCATGATATAGATTTTCCACCCAGATTTGTTGGTTCTTTTCATAATCACTCCATAATTTCTTTTTTCCACATTTCCCCCCGTGCACGAAAACACACTCATCCTCTATATATGCCACAAACACACACACACGTACATACGAAAGGGAGAGGGAGAGAGAGAGGGAGAGAGAGAGAGAGAGGCCATTCCCATTGTATGTATAGGTAGCAATGGGGTTGGCATTTATAGGTGCATTATTAGCCGTTGTGATATCATTATCCGGTTGGACGACGAACGTGGATGCAAAAATTGCGCAAAAAGGGTCATGTGATATATTTAAGGGAGATTGGGTTTTGGACGATTCGTCGTTGTATCCTTACTATGAATCGTCGCAGTGCCCATTCTTTGAAGACCAGTTCGATTGCCGCCTTAATGGCCGTCCCGACACCAACTACACCAACTACAGGTGGCAGCCCGCCGCCGGATGCCTTTTGCCCTGGTATATCATCATAATTAATCTGCCTTCATAATATATCTCATCATTAATTAATTAATTCACAGATTCTAATATCTTATTATTTATTAATTATATTACAGAGTTTTTGATGAATATATGCATGATTTGTCTGTTAGCTTTGTGGTACCACGTTGTTTTCATGTGGTGTTCCAGAGAAACAGCTATGCAATACTTTTGCTTAATTTGCATGACAAATTTATACGTAGCTAAAAATAAATAATACTAGCTATATTGTCTGGTACTGTTTGAAATCTGTCTGCGTGATTTATTTATTCCGTGATTCTCTCTCCTCTTCTTTTCTTTAGGTTATTAATTTAGTTCCTTAATTATATTTTCAAATATTAATTTCAATGAATTGATGAAAATTTCACGTGCCTCCACAAAATTTCATGTAAAGCGGATAAAATTACGAATTTGAGCTACATATATACATGTTGCTTGTTCCTCTCTCTCTCTATTTACCTGCAGTTACATTTTCATATTACGTCCATGTTACATTTATCAATGCATATATCTAAGATGAATGGTGTTCTTCACTATATATAGTGAAATGATATCCAATACATATGATGTGCATTGCTAATAATAATATTACTGACATGGTGTGCGTGTGTTAGCATAATGGTAGAGTGGTTAATGCTCGTCCAAATATCACGGGTTCAAGTCCACCGTCACGCGGCCTTTAAAATTTTTTGTAATGTTTGTTCAAAAATAATAATACTGACATGTAAATCAAATAAAAGAATTTATAGGAAGGAATCTAGTTTGAGATATATAGTATCTATATCCTTATATTTAAACTTTCATGCATGTTTGCTAATATGGGAGTCTTCTGTGAGATGGTCACACGGCTCAAACCCCGTGAGACGGCCTCACAAAAGTTTTTGTGTTTCTTAAGAATTTACATTGATAGGGTAAGCATTTAGTTTTTAACTGTAACTTAGTCTTACGCCAATATTCTTTATTAAACAAGGTTTCTAATAAACAATCCTTATTTTTTTAAGTCAGATTTTCATTATAATTGAATATTTTTATTCAAATGTCATTTTGATTTTATTTCATTGAGTACATAATATTTAAGCCAATTAATATGAAGGTAATATATTTTTTTTTCGTAAATATGATTAATGTAATTTTTTAATGGATTGTGTGATTTTAATCACATTGCATGCATGCGATAAGTTTGTAACTGATCAAACACGTAGTTTTTCCAATAGAATTACTTGGAGCACATTAATTTAAGACTATTTGCAATATAAATTTATAGATTTCATTTGTCATCAATTGTGTATGTTTTTATTTTTACCTTTTCATTATTATAACACTTTTTCAATCACCGATTAATCTTAGTAGATCTAAATTAAATTCGTAGAATTATAGAACATATTATTTGTACCCTTAAAATTATAAATATAGTTGGTATATATATGAAAGAAACATATATTTTGACATTCTAATGATAATTTAGTTATTACATGATGTCATATTCTCAAAGAATCTGCTAGCATTTATTTGCTCATACGATTTTAGTTTGATTTTCATACTTGTAAAAAAAAGATTTTCCTTTTCAAAATTTATTATTATTCGTTTTATTTATTTATTTATACGCATGCATGGTTTCTTGGATAGTTGGATGTTTAGAAAAAATAAAATACTATCACCATCATGATATATAAACTGTTAAGTATAATATTTAAATAATTTTATTTAATCTTCTCAGAATTTTTTAAATAGCTTTAGCTAGTAATGCTAACTTTATTTTATTTTTTATTTTTCATTCTTTATTTTCCGCCTATTAGAATTTAGTGGCATTAATTAATGTCGTAGTTTTCCTTTTCAAATGTGATGGCTCTCTTAAAATGGACAATGACATTGCTTTGGGACCATCAATATCGTGCTTTCTCAATAATTGTTATTAATTATTGGTAATTTCTCAAAACCATTTATCCCATAGGAGTGAGTAGCAAGTTGGTTGTTCGTCTATAATCGTTACTCCCTCTGTTTTTTTTTTAAGTGTCCTATTGAGAAAAATTACAAAAATCAAGAAAGCATGATATATTACTTTTATACCCATATTTATTATTTTCAAAGTCTAATAATTACATTTTCCAATAACTTTTTTGAGGGTAAAATAGGAGTTTTGTCATTATTTTAATCTCAAATTCCGCAATAGGACACTTAAAAAGAGACAAGAATTTTTTCTCAATAGGACACTTAAAAAAAATGGAGGGAGTATTAATTACTGGTCTTTTAACCATAAATATATAAATTTTAGCTGTTTGTGGAGGAATAGCCGTGCACGTCTTCAAATTAATTAAGATATACATCAATTTCTGGTATAACGTTCTTTTCATCATCTTTCCTTAATTTCTGTCCACATATTTTTCTTTTTAATTTCTTTTTGTCCTTACAGTTTGATATTGATTGTGTATCGATCGGTCTTACAATTAATTATTAACAGCTCATAGTAAAAGTCTCTCGTCATGTATGATCCAAAGAAGTAAAAAAATAATAATAAAAAAAATAATAAATCCAATGATGTAAAGCTTACTAGGCATGGCTGATTTTAGAAGCCTCAGTTACTGGTTATGAGTCCCTTACTAGTTGATGGAGTGAGCGATCTCATGATTTAATGAACATATTAAGTTCGAATTTTGTCAAGACCTTTTAGATTGATCGCTACTCGTGTCGTGAATAACAGTTCAATTAATCCACTGTATTTCTAGAATCCTTTTCAAAGTTTAATCATAACTACTATATGTGGGGATGTATACTTTGGTAATTAATTTCTTTTGATTTATATCCAAATTACTTACTTATAAGTGCGTAAATTAAGTTCAATTATTAATTAATTGTAGGTTCAACGGTGTGGAATTTTTGATAAAATTAAAGGGTAAACAGCTAATGTTTGTTGGAGATTCACTGAGTCTGAATCAGTGGCAATCTTTGACATGCATGCTTCATGTAGCTGTACCCAAGGCAAAGTACACCTCAAACACAGTAAAAGGCCTCTCTACTTTCACATTCCCTGTAAGCTAGCAGATTAATTACTCTCTCTCTCTCTCTCTCTCTCTCTCTCTCTCTCTCTCTCTCTCTCTCTCTCTCTCATTATATTCTAATGTATGTATGTATGTATGTATATTTACGTACGTAGGAATATGATGTGTCGATAAAGTTCTTTCGAAATGCATTCTTGGTGGATATAATGAATGAGAGAAGAGGGAGAGTGCTGAGGCTGGATTCCATAAGTTCAAGTGCAATTTGGGGAGGAATGGACTATGTTATTTTCGACTCTTGGCATTGGTGGCTCCACTCAGGCAGGAAACAGCCGTAAATTAATTACCTCCCTAGCTCCTCTTCCTCCTCTTAATTAATTATTATTTTTAATTCCTACAAATTAATTATTAAATTATTCTTACATGTATAGTATTTGTTTTGTTGTGTGTGATATATATATGGATGGAAGGATCAGTTGGGATTGGGTTGTGTATGGGAATACAACGGTGAAAGACATGGACCGTATGGTTGCATATGAGAAAGCACTCAACACATGGGCTAAATGGATTGATTCTAATGTTGATCCATCTAAAACTCAACTCTTCTTCCAGGGTGTTTCTCCTGATCATGACAGGTATATATATTATATATTATGTGTAAATTAATTATCTTTATTAATTAATGTTTTAATTATATACTCGTATGTTAATAGCTGCACGGGACATACCGCACCACTGAAAAGACCAGGAAGCCCTCATCCAGCACAACTGGTGCTGGAGAAAGTTCTGAGAGCAATGGGCAAACCTGTCTATTTACTCAACATTACTACGCTGTCACAGCTGAGAATAGATGGGCACCCATCAGTTTATGGGCATGGAGGTCATAGGGATTTGGACTGCACCCACTGGTGTCTCAGTGGGGTTCCTGATATTTGGAATGAATTTTTAAATGCATTCATTAATTAATACTTAATTTACTAGTATGTAATTAATGCAGTTAATCTCAACTGCAACACTATTATTACTATTATATATATGTGCCGAATTGATAAAGAATACACATGTTTTTTATTGAAATATATATTGTGTACTAGTAGTCACTCGAAGGACGATCTCATTATGATGAGACGAAAGAAAGTTACTTATAATTATTAATTATTATTTGTATGCTTTGTTTTACATGTACTCCACAATTTATCATTGATGATTGAATATTACAGAATAGAGATCTGATGAGAATAGAGTTCAATAATATTTTTTAGCAGTACTCAGGTGCGTTTTCAATAATACTTTGTTTAACATGTACAATTAATTTATCATTAGCGTAATTACTTTGTTGTAGCTTTATTGTGCTTCTTGTTATCTCCCGTTTCTCTATATATGTATGTAGTTTGTGCTAACAGCATCTCCAAGAGATCCATAAAAATAGCGCTGACCCGACCAGACTCATATTTCTTTTTAATTTTATAATTTTCTTTTAAATTTGATAAATTGAGGGGTCGATTGCAATTCTTCACGAATTTTGGGATTCTATAGACCAAACTTGGAGGAGGTGTAGATAATTTGATCAAATCTCAGCGTGGTAAAATGTTTTCACTCAAATGGTAGGGCTGGCAAAGTGGGCCTCCAAGGTACCCAAAATATAGGTCGGGTTGGGCTTGAAACATAGAGTCCGAAAAGAAATGGGCCCTAAAAAGCTCGCCCAAATAGCCATTCGGAGCCGAGCTTCGAGCCAAAAAAATCTAGCGCTTTTGGGCTAAAAGTCTGTCCAAGTTTTCATTATTTATTACTCCCTTCATTTTAATTTAATAGACTAGAATGTCTCGCACATATATTAAGAAAGTGTATTGCATATAATAAAATTGGAAAAAGAAACTAACTTTTTGGACGTATTTTTGTCAAATTAAATAGGAGAGAGAATGGAATAATAACTTTTTGTGACATAATGTATATTTTATGAGTTACGTTGAAGATATATATTATGTATGGTGAGTTATTGTAATTTCTATTTTAAAAAATGTGCCTATTGAAATGAGATTGAAATGGGAGTACATTTTATATGACTTTAACAAATGATATAATAAAACATATGGTGCAGTGGTTGCACCAATAGTCAACCAACGGGATGGTTTTGGGTTTCCCATGAATATCACTCTATTTTTAAAAGGGGTAATGGCCTGTAAATTTCTCAACTTTCAGTAATTTCTGATTTTGCTCCCCACTTAAAGATTCTGCCTGTAAATTCCTCAACTTTCAGCAATTTCTGATTTTGCTCTCCACCTAAAAATTCTGCGTGTAAATTCCTTAACTTTCAATTATTTCTGATTTTGTATCCGACGTCAAACTTTCCCCAAATTAATGCTGACATGATTTTGAGTTGGTCAATTCGACCGATAAATAAAACGACGTCGTTTTAAAATTTATTTAAGAAAAAATAATAAATTAGATTTGGATCGGGCGGTTTCACGGTGGTGTTCTTGGTGAGGGGTTTGGGGGGCAGTTTTGGTGTCGAAGAAGGGGATTGTGGCGGCGATGACGAAAGGGGCACAACGTAGTGACGACGAAGGAAATTTGGATGGGAATGAAGAGAGAGAGAGAAGAGAGATAAAAAGTGAGAAAATCTGGCAAAAAATCTAATTTTTTTTTATTAAATAAATTTCAAAACAACGTCGTTTTGTTTATCGGTCGAATTGGCTAACTCAAATTTTTTGGCGGTCATGTCAACATTAATTTGGGGAAAATTTGATCTCGGATGCAAAATTAGAAACAATTGAAAGTTGAAGAATTTACACGCAGAATCTTTAGGTGGAGAGCAAAACCAGAAATTGCTGAAAGTTGAGAAATTTACAGGTAGAATCTTTAAGTAAAGAGCAAAATCAGAAATTACTAAAAGTTGAGGAATTTACAGGTCATTGCCCCTTTTTAAAATGGTAGTAATATATAATTATTAATTAAGATGGACATGGGTTTGGCCCGGTGTTGGGTTTGGTTGAGCTTGGATTTAAGCGGCCCAACACTTTTGTGAATTTGATTATAAGTAAGGAATGGTTCAATTTAAAAATTCTAACAAAATAATTTAAAAATTCTAACAAAATTAAGCAAAATTAAACCGACCGACGAATCATTCCTTTTATAATGAGAAAATAATTAAGATGGACTTAGGATTAGACGGCTTCGGCCCGAGCTGGGTTTGGTTGGGCTTAGATTTAAGCGGCCGACGCTTCAGCCAGAAATTTGGTTTAATTTAAAAAATTCTACTACAATTAAGAAAAATCAAATCTACCGATAATTGTTTTGAAAATATAATTAATCGAATTGGTCTGTTAGATTTATTTTGCAGATTTTAAAAAATCAAGAGTATCGGTTTTGTCTTGGTATTTATTTATGAAAAAACCGACTATTAACCGATCATATCAAGGGAAGAGATATAGTAAAAGTCTTTTCTCGTAAGGAAAAAAAAAGCGATTTCGATGATTGATCTTCGTAGATCTACGGTTGTCATTGATCGGTACATTAGAGCATCCATAACAGTTTAACATTTTAGACCGGTCTCTCAATCCATATATATTATTAAAACGATTGCGGATTCGAGCCCTCCACTTAATTTGGGGTCCTACGTGGCGTAACCTCCATTCGATATTTGTATTTATCTTAAATCCTCATTTTATTCATATATTCTATTGATTTATATTTAATATTTCAAAACTTCCATAATTAAATATGCAATGAGAATATATCCAAAACATAGAAATCTTTTCCATAAGTAAATATATACAATGGAGTAATTAGCTTCAATTTCGTTATCTAATTAAATCATATATATATATATATATATATATATATATATGGAGTGGTCATAGTGAAAAGAGTCCTTAAAGTAAGAAATAGGAATAAATCCCAACCCTTGATCCACAATAGATGGATGGCTAGATCTGAAGAGGGTCGGATCCGGGTCGGACCCGGATCAACCCGTTGACTTTTCAATTTTTTTTTTAAGTTTCGAAATTTTTTTTTCTAATTTTTTTTTCGTTGTTTTAATAAAGTGTGGTGCATCTCAATACACTGTGTGGTCCATCTCATTTCATGTTGTGGTGCATCTCATTACACAGTGTGTTGCATCTACACATTGTGGTGCATCTCATTATACATGGTGGTGCATCTCATTACACATAGTGTTGCATCTCAAAATGCATTGTGGTGCATCTCATAATACATGAAGATTTATCTCATACACTATGTGTGTGTGTATAACTATATCAAAACGAGAGAAAATCTTGGGGTGATTTGGTATGATGAATTTTTTTTTTGTCTCCGCCTTCGGCTCCGATTTT
This sequence comes from Agastache rugosa, assembly GCA_031470985.1. Taxonomy (NCBI): domain Eukaryota; kingdom Viridiplantae; phylum Streptophyta; class Magnoliopsida; order Lamiales; family Lamiaceae; genus Agastache; species Agastache rugosa. Next base: position 26,986,486 of record CM062601.1, read on the forward strand.
AATTTATAGATAATGATATTGGCAACATTAATGTTTTTAGCTTGCTCCGAGGCCTTCGGCTCCCCTCGCTCGACTCTTGAAAAAAAATTCAAAAAAATTAAAAATAAAAATAGTGAAAAAGAATATTAAAAAATTAAACATGGTGCATTCCAATACACTTAGTGGTGCATCTCATTGCACAGTTTGGTGCATCTCATTGCATAGTGTGGTGCATATCATCTGACTCTTAAAAAAAATTCGAAAAAGAAAAAAAAATGAAAAGTCAACGGGTTGACCGGGTCCGACCCGGTTTGACCCGGATCCGACTCGGTTTGACATGGGTCAGATCTAGGGCTGTAAATGAGTCAAGCCGTTCGTGAGCTACTCGGCGATCGACTCGAAAAAAGCTCGTTCGGCACTCGACTCGATAACTAATCGAGTCGAGTTTGAGCATGAAATCGAGCTCGATAAGTTTATCGAGCCGAGTTCGAGCATCATATTGCTCGACTCGACAGGCTCGCGAACATGCTCGGCTCGTATTTAATCGAGCATGTTCGCGAGCTTACAATCGAGTATGCTTGCGAGCCTACAAATTAAGTTTTAGTCGAGCTTGTTCGTGAGTCTAATAATCGAGTTTTGTACATAAAATTTAAAATTAGCTTTAAGCGAGCTCGAGCTCGATTAACATGTATCGAGCTAAATTTAAATATAATCGAGTTCTTGACGAGTCTGGCTCGAGCTCGAACTCGAATACCTCGTTATCGAGTATTTGATGAGTCGAACTCAAGCCGAACTCGAGCTCGCTAATTTTGAATCGAGTCGAGCTCGATCACGATGGCAGAAACTCGACTCGAGCTCGAGCAAGCAAATATTTAATCGAGTTGAGTTTGAGCAGACCAATACTCGACTCGATTCGGCTCGTTTACAGCCCTAGTCAGATCTGACCCTCCATCCCTTATAGATTTATGGTGGAGATCTATTCCTATTTCTTAGGTTAATATCCATTCTTATATGATGCTTTCCCTATATATATATATAGAGAAATGATATGCCGCTCACCTTCCGTGAGCATCTTCCGTGGACACCGATCACCGTTCGTCCATATTCGCATCATTCTTTTTAATTTTTTTATTGATTTAGATTCTAATACCCTAAAAATTAATATTTGAATCATTAAATATACAAAAGACATAAAAATCAAAGCTCAATTTATTCATTTTCCCTCGAACTTGAAAGAAATGAATAATAAGACAAATCGAGCTATAATTTTATGTATTTTTGTATATTTAATAATTCAAATATTAATTTTTGGGGCATTAGAATATAAATCAATAAAAATATTAAAAAGAATGATGCTAATATGGACGAACGGTGATCGGTGCTCACGGAAGGTGAGCGGCATATCATTCCTCTATATATATATATATATATATTAGGTTATTAAGATAATATATACATGCATATATATAGGATATAATTTATACCTTCTATTTCTATTTTTTTAATCTTTGATCTATGTCATCTTAAAAATGTCCCACATCGGAATCTCAAAATTAAGCGTGAACATGTAGTAGAAAATAAAAGAAAGAAGATTGAAGATATGATTGAGCTTTGAGCATAATTTTCTCGGCCTTTTGGCTAAGATCAAGTGTAGTATTATTCTTATCATAATATTAATATTTAATGATGATATGTGAACCACTGTTTGGCACTATATTCATCCATATTTATGGTATATCAAATAATCAATAATTATTAATGATTAATTAATATATAATTATTAATGAGGTTCCATGATCATGCCGCTTCGAAGTTTCAATAATAATACTAATAATCAATAATCAATTTATTAACTATGGCTAATTATATTGCATGTCAATGTTTTTGTGCATAAAAATAATAAATAAATATATTATTAAAACGATAAATCTATTATTAATAGGAAAATAAACGTGCCCTTCCTAGGTGCTCAATTCCGATTTTCCTTTATTCTGGTAATTTGTCTAATTTTAATTCATATATTCATATATTCATATATTCTAATCTAATAATAATTTTTATTTTATTGGATATATTAACATCTACCCCAATTCCTATTTTTAGGAAAATAAACGTGTCCCCTCCTCGTTGCTCCATTCCAATTTTTCTTTATTTTAGTATTCGTGCATTATTAATTCATATTCATATATTATAATTCTAATATAATAATTTTATATGAATATAACATGCCCCTTCTTCGGTGCTACATCCCAATTTTTCTTTATGGAAAGTTTTGATTAATTTTGGAGTATTTTTTTTTTTTTTTAGTAAAGATTAATTGTGGAGTTGAATTGTGGAGAACCAATAATTGTGTTTCTATATTTACAAGCTAAGTGCTCCGTTCCGATTTTCCTTTCTTCTGGTAATTTGTGCAATATTAATTCATATATTCACATATATATATATATATTCTAATTCGAATATATCATTATGATTATTATTATATTCATTATATATGTATTTAATTAATATTTATAATCTATTTGTATTTATCTTTCTATGTATAAGGTCATTAACTTCTAATAAATTATTAAATATTGTAGTATTGATCTATCCATGTTTAGATATTAGAAATAAAATTATTTTTAAGTTCGTTTATAAGTAGGGCTAATAATTAAATTTAAAGCAACAAACTAATTTAAAAAAAAAGTAAATTAACATTTTAAGAGGTCAATAGAAAATTTGTAAATGGAAATCCCTATGAAGACTAAATAAATATTTTTAATCAACATGTCTATATGAAATTCTCTTTATTTTTCATTCATGTTTTTCTAAAAACTCCGATTAGTGCTTGCTAGAAAATATATATATATATATATATATATATATATATATATATACATTGAATCAAATGTGGGATAGATAGCTAAAAAAAGAACAAAGAACTTGAAGATGTAAACATATCTTTTTTGGCGTTTTGGCAAAGATTAGGGATATCGATTTAGCATGAACCAACGAGACGGTTCAAATAGACTTAAAAAGAAGGATTTTACTAATTTTAATTAATATTAATTTAGTTCAGATTTTTATCGAGTAATTTAGCATAAACCAACGAGACGATTCAAATAACATAGAAAGGAAAATTTTTACTAATTTTAATTAATATTACTTGTAGTGTTCATATTTTTATCGAGTATTATCCAATGAATTTGAGATGAGTATGTACAGTAAAATCACTATTTTAACCGAGATTAGGACGGGAACATGTAGAAAAATTCTAAACAAATTTAGATTTAGAAAATACTTCATGAATGAGTACCCAATCCATTGTCATTCCAAATTATAAATTTAGATACGTGAAATAAAATTAATTTTTTAAGTTTGATTAATAATTAAGGCGAACAATATCACAACTTCTAACTAAGATATAAAATTATTTTAAAATTATATACATATAAATTAAAACATAAAGTTATTTCTCGTCGAATTTCGACGGGCTACTTACTAGTTTTTAATTAATTCTTTTTGTACTTTTGTAGGGTCTCAATCATTGAGAGACCGGTCTCAAAATCCTCTGCAATGGTAGCGGTCTATTTACCCGGTCTCTTAAAACAAGCTGGAAGGACAAGAGAGCGATACGTGGCGGAGGGGAGAGAGAGAGAGCGTTCAGTCGTGACCCCGGGCGCAAACGCGACCGAGGGCGCGACCGTTGCTCGGTCACCAACGATGTAGACCAGCACACGCCTGGGCGCTAGAGGAGTGATCAGGGATAGTGATCGGGGATTGAACATGAAGTGCATTATTGTAACAATGCATTGTAATAAATAAAAAATGCACTATTCTGACAATGTACTGTAATAATACATAAAATACATTACTTTAGTACATAAAATGCATTATTATTATTTTTTTTTACGGAAAAAATGTTTTGTATGTAAACCAACCCCTCATATCAATACCCATTACAAATGATTATTTAATAATTATATATGATGTACATATTAAATTTTATTAATTATGGGGTTTATTCAATTGGGATTGTGCATTAAAGTTTTACCATTTTGACTTAAAAATATGAAAAAGATACTTTATGATTTGTACTTTTTCTAAATGGTATGTTTTGAATTTATATTCTAAGAAATGAAACATTATAAATTTCTCTTATTATGATTAACCATTGGATAATTAATTGAGCGATCCGATTTTTAAATTAACCGTATGACAACAGTTTTAGTTTTATTTTTTATTTTTAGCAGTAGTTATATTTTTTTTATCGCTTAACTAATTAATATCCGTATGATGGGACATAAGATTACATGTGTTTTCCTATTATATTGTTGAGTTTAGCCTCCTAGTACAATTCTCGAGTCTCGGCTCTACAACCACTTCATATATGTCAAATTCGAATTCTACCAATATCTTATAGGTCGATTGAAATAGTCGGTTAACCGAATCATGCTCAGCCATACTATAGTATATTTCTAAAAGAAATACATCAATGAGTAGTAGATGTTAGAATGTAAAAACACATGTTGAGAAATAAAATTTATCTCCTAATAAATGGCATAAATGATGTTGCTTTTTGTGTACACTTGAAATATCAAGTGTAAAAAACATGACTTATAAAAATATAAGTGGAATTTGAACCTGAAATATCAAGTGTAAAAAACTGTCTATAAAGATATCATTGAAATTCGAACTTGAGATGAGATCACTGATATAAAGCATTTATTGCATAGCATGGTGGTCCACCACCAAATCCAATAATTCCCTTCAATGAGGTATGGTACTTGAATAGTGGCACTTGGCTCCTTTCCTTATGTGAAAATATAAACGCTTTTTTATTTCTGCTGTGAGCAGAATTACACAATCTGCATAAAATCTTGTTCACATTCTATCATTAAATATCTGCATTTTTCGAGCAAAGTTCTAAAAGGCAAATCGTTATGCTGGCTGTTGCAAGCTCGGTAATGAAAATGGAAAAATTGTTAACTGTTATATTTGTATCTTCACTTTACTTGACTTTCCTCGCAATGCCCGTTTTAGCTGCTGCACTCCCTGGACATCAGCTCCTCCAAGATGAAGGTACTCATAGATTTATGTAAATTTATGTTTTGCAATTCATTTTTCAGTTGACACTGTTTCGTGTTAGGAAATAAACACACAATCACGAAATCAAAAATACAAGAATTATTTACCCAGTTCGATACGATGTGTATCTACGTCTGGGGGCGATGCCAAGCCAGGGATTTTCACTATATTTTCGGATACCAATTACAATGAGAGAACAACTATATATAGCAAACAATTGAGCCCTAATCCTAGTAAAACTAGGAAACCGCATAGAGCCCAAAATACACTTGTACGGCAGCCCAAAAATCGTGGATAGCCGGAATCGTGGTATGATTCACTTCCTTTCAGGCTCCATACTCCAACAATCTCCCACTTGGAGACTGACACTTCCAAGTAAAACATATCTTTTTCTTCTGCTCCATGTATCCGCTTAGCATCGCCTAACCTTCTCTTCAAGTTCCAAGGTTAATTGAAGCTATGCATAGCTTCAATTTCTCTAAGGTTATCACCTTAGTAAACATGTCGGCTGGATTAGCACTTCCAAGTATCTTCTCAAGTTGCAAGATCTTCTTCTCTAATAGGTGTCGAATGTAGTGATACTTTAACTCCACGTGCTTTGTCCTTGAATCAAACGCCGGATTCTTTGCCAAGAATATAGCACTTTGACTATCACTATAGAGAGTGCTATTCTTGTTCTCCTTTCCAAGTTCACTCAAGAAATTCTGCAACCACACCATCTCCTTGCTTGCTTCCGTCACGGCTACATACTCAGCCTCCGTAGTAGACAAAGCAACGACCTTCTGCAACTTAGAAGTCCAAGGAATAGCAGTACCACCATAAGTAAACACATACCCAGTTGTACTTCTTCTCCTATCAAGATCATTGGATGCCAAATCTGCATCAACATAACCTGCCAGCTCAACACTCTTGCCATCGAAACATAAGGCCTTCTCCGTGGTACCTCTCAAGTATCGAAGAATCCACTTGACTGCTTTCCAATGTTGCTTGCCCGGATCATCCATGAACCGGCTCACTACTCCCACTGCATGCGCAATATCCGGCCTCGTACACACCATGACATACATTATGCTGCCAATTGCTGAAGCATAGGGAACTTTCTTCATTTCGGCACGTTCCTCCTTTGTACTCGGCGACTCTTTCTTCGACAGCTTAAAGTGACTACCCAAAGGTACACTCACCGGCTTCGAATCATCCATGTTGAATCTTTCCACGACCTTCTGAATGTAAGTGGCCTGCGAAAGATATAATTTTCTTTCCGCCTTGTCTCGCTCGATTGTAATGCCCAAAATCTGATTGGCCTCTCCAAGATCTTTCATGGAGAATCGTTCGGACAATTGTTTTTTCAACTTATCCATCTCTTTTGTATTAGCTCCTGCAATCAACATATCATCAACATATAACAATAGGACAAGATAGCTTTTGTCAAACCTCTTGTAATAGCAACAATGGTCAGCGTGGCATCTCTCATATCCAATTTCCAACATGAAACTGTCAAACTTCTTGTACCACTGCTTTGGAGCTTGCTTCAAGCCATACAAGCTCTTCTTCAACTTGCACACAAGATTTTCCTTTCCCTTCACTACGAATCCCTCAGGCTGTGTCATGTACAAGTCCTCCTCCAAATCACCATGAAAGAACGTCGTCTTTACATCCATCTGATGCAACAACAAGTTTTCTGCAACTACCATACTCAACACCAAACGAATAGTGGTCAGTTTCACAACAGGAGTAAACACATCTGTATAATCAATACCGTATCGTTGCTCAAACCCCTTTGACAACCAACCTAGCCTTGTAGCGCTTGCTACCATCAGCTTCAACCTTGATTCGATAGACCCACTTGCAGTGCAATGCCTTCTTACCTTTTGGGAGCTCCACAAGTTCCCAAGTGCCATTTAGGAGAAGAGATGCTAGCTCATCATCCATAGCAACTCTTCACCTTCGACTATTACTACCCGTTCCTGTCTCTGCATAGCATTCAGGTTCACCACCGTCAGTAAGTAACAAGTAAAAGTTAGAGGACGAGTACCTATCTGGTATACGTCGCTCTCTAGCCGGTCTTGGCAGCAAATTATTCGGTGGTGGGGTGCTTGGCTCTTCTTCAAGCACCTCTTGAACATTCTGACTCTGCTTGCTCCCACTTAAGTTTGAGATGTCTAACTCGACCACTTGGGGCTCAGAATTATCAGAGCTCGATGCCTTCACTCTGTTCTTATACAAAACCTGTTCATTGAAAACCACATCTCTACTATGAATAACCTTTCAGTTCTGTTCATCCCAGAGCCTATAACCGAACTCATCACCTCCATAACCAATAAACGTACACTTAATAGATTTAGCATCCAACTTACTTCTATCAACAGAATTAATATGAGCATAAGCAACACATCCAAAGATATGCAGGAATGATAGGTTTACCTCTTTTTCCGTCCATTCTTCCTCAGGTATCCGAAACTCCAACGGAACTGATGGACCTCTGTTGATTAAGAATGCAGCTGTGTTGACTGCATCCGCCCAAAATGTCTTCGGTAACCACTTTTCAACCTCATGCATCTTGCCCGCTCATTCAACGTCATGTTCATGCGTTCTGCAACGCCATTCTGCTGTGGAGTTTCTTTCACGGTCTTCTCCATGCGAATCCCATTCTTAGCACAATATTTCTTGAACTTCGTAAGTTCATACTCTCCTCCATTATCGGACCGTAGACACTTCACCTTCAGCCCCGTTTCAGTTTCTACAAGGGCTTTCCACTTCCTGAAAGTATCAAACACATCAGATTTATTCTTAAGAAAATAAACCCATACATTTCGAGTGGAATCGTCGATGAAGGTCATATAGAACTCCGAGCCTCCTAGGGACTTCACAGGCGCTGGTCTCCATAGATCACTATGGACTAACTCCAACTTTTGCGTCTTCAAGGTTCTGCCACCTCTCGAGAAACTCACCCTTTTATGTTTCCCGAACACGCAATCCTCGCACAAGCCACCTTCAACAGTTTTCAGGCCGGGCAGCTTACCCTTTGAACGCATCATATTCATCACTTTCTCGCTCATGTGGCCAAGTCGACAGTTCCACAAATCTGCATTGTTTGTTTCACCTGCAAGATCAATGCAATCCTTGGAGTTAGTTGTCATGTACAACGTACCCTCCTTCTTTCCTCGAGTTACTACCATAGCTTTTTTGGTTATCTTCCAATTGTTGCAGCCAAACGTCACTATGTAGCCTTCTACATCAAGTTGTCCAATCGAAAGTAAGTTCCTCTTCAGTCCGAGAATGTGTCTGATTTCATTTAGCTTTAGCACGGATCCATTGGATGTCACTACTCGCACGTCTCCCTTTCCCACGATTTTCAAAGGCTCATCATCAGCAAGATGTACCTTACCAAAATCACCAGCGACATAGTTCTCCATTATACCAACATTACTGCATGAATGGAACGACGCTCCAGAATCCAGCACCCATGACTCCATCAGACTGGTCACACTCAAGACTAACGCCTCACCATCATCTTCAGACGTGGTAGTGTTCGCTGTCTTCTTATCTTTCTGATCCTTATTCTTGTTCTTCTTTGGTGGTGCTTCACACTGATTTTTGAAATGACCGTACTCGTCACAGTTCCAACACTGGATTAAACTCTTATCCTTCCTGGATTGGCTCTTTCCTCTGGACTTTGATCTTCCCCGATTCTGCCTTTCCTTCGATCTGCCCCTAGTTTCCGTATTCAGTGCTGACCCCGAAGTAGAAGATCCTGATTCTCTCCGACAAATTTCTTCGCCAATCATCAGATCCCTTACTTTGTCAAACGTCAGTTTTGCCTCTGCGGCGCTAACTGCTGTCACTGTGCCAGCCCAACTTTCTGGCAGTGAAGATAGCAAAATTAGGGCATGAAGTTCGTCATCAAATTTGATCTCAACCGAGTTCAACTGCGCGGTGATCATGTTGAACTCGTTCAGATGTTGCTGCACCGGTTTACCCTCTGACATCTTCAGATTGAATAAACGCCTTATTAGATGTACCTTGTTTGTTGTTGATGGCTTCTGATACATCTCCTCCAGGATCTTCAGCATCTCCATCGTCGACTTTGCTGCAGTCGTGTGATAAGCCACGTCCTTGGACAACGACAAACGAATCGCGCTCATTGCCTTACTGTCCAGCATCTCCCACTCCTTCGGATCCATCTTCTCCGGTTTGGGTTTTGGGGGCTGATACAAATCTTTACCATAGAGATAATCCTCGATCTGCATCTTCCAGAAACCGAAATCAGATCCATCAAACTTCTCGACTGCAATCTTTCCGTCGCTCATCGTGATTGCTCCCACTAAACCCGAAGCTCTTGATACCAGTTGTTAGGAAATAAACACACAATCACGAAATCAAAAACACAAGAATTGTTTAACCAGTTCGATACGATGTGTATCTACATCTGGGGCCGATGCCAAGCCAGGGATTTTCACTATATTTTCGGATACCAATTACAATGAGAGAACAACTATATATATAGCAAACAATTGAGCCATAATCCTAATAAAACTAGGAAACCGCGTAGAGCCCAAAATACACTTGTACGGCAGCCCAAAAATTGTGGATCGCCGGAATCGTGGTATGATTCACTTCCTTTCAGGCTCCATACTCCAACATTTCGAAATTCGATTAATGGCAGTGGAAGCACTTAAAGAGATAGGGAGAAAGTTGGGGAAGAAAGATTGGGATTTTAGCAAGGATCCATGTAGCGGAGAAGGCACCTGGACTCCCAATGCCGTGAAAAACTTTGAGAGTTCTATCACTTGTGATTGCTCTTTCGATCACAATACTACTTGTCGTATCGTTAGCATGTATGAAATCCAAATCTGTTTTTCCCTTTTCTTTTCTGAAAAATAAATGGTTCTAGGGTCTTATTAGTTACATGTGTTATTAGGGTGTGGGGATGTGTGTAGTGTCTTTTATGATTTGGGATTTGTGCTCTAAACACTCTCTGATTTTGTACCTGTCAGTTTCTCCGGCCAGGGTGGGTCGGATTGCGGTGCTAAAGGAACTTCAGGTCTATATCTGAATGAGAAATCCTCTGTGAGACTGCGACAATTGTTTGGGATACAGTTTAGAGCATAGTGTGCTGTAGGTTGACCTATCTAACTAAAATTTGGATGAATATAGTTATTCTTGTATAGTAATTAAGATGTATGCAAGAATTTGAATACTCTAGTAGAATGAGTAGATTACTTTGAGCGTTTGGTTGCATCATGCATGCAAAGACATCCTGGATAGTTTTGTTACTTCCAGTTCTGACAGTATCAAATGTTAATTTCAGAATTAAGTTTATAGGTTTCTCAGATCAACTGGAATGCCATTATGCTACAACTATAGAACACATTTCAGAAAAAAGCTGTTTCTAACTTATGTATGCCTCTCCATGTTCTGGGATCAAGATGAATTATATATTTAAGCTATGTATTACGATAAATTATCGATTCAAAAGTTCAGTATGTAAAAGCTGATAATGCATGTTGCTTAATTGCAGCTTTTTTCTATCAATCATTTCCAATTTAATTACTGCAGGTCCTTGAAAGGACAGAATCTTACAGGAGTTGTTCCTCCAGAATTTACCAGGCTCCTCTACCTTAAAAGTTTGTAAGTTATTATTTTTAAGATCAAAGCTATTCTATCATTTTTTTAAAAATTGGTTTGTGTTTGATGAATTATAATTCCACTTTTCTTCAAGCATTGAAGTTGCTCCATCTGTCTTGTGCAGGGATCTTAGTCACAATTGTGTAAGTGGTTCTATACCTCTTCAGTTGGCAAATATACACTTGGCTGAACTGTAACTCTAAGCTTTCTGCTCTTTACTTCATCTGTATGCCACAGGCGTACTTCATCTACACATGTCCTAACTGTTAATAACTACTCTGTTTGTGATAAACATATGCAGGATTGTAATGAACAACAGATTGTCTGGTCCATTTCCAGTTGTCATTACCAAAATTACCACCCTCGTAAACCTGTACAATAATATTCTGCAACTTTTCTTTTTCCTTCTCTTTATTATCTCAACTTGGATGTGGCACCATTTTTTTTAGTTCTCCAATATTCTGATCCAAAACTTGCCACTCTGTACTTGTATGCTGCTAGTAGACATACGTTGGTCATTATTCTTGAGTATTTATTTTTGTTCAGCTAGTTTACATTTTTGTTCTATTTCTACTTTAAATTGATATTGAAATTATTGATACATTATGCGCAGGAGTCTTGAAGGCAACCAATTTTATGGGTCCATTCCTTTGGAGATTGGACTCTTGGTCAACATGCAGAGACTGTAGTTTTCTTTCAATATTTGGCATTCTGATAATTAAAATTAGTTCCTTCATCTACAAACTACTATGAATCCTAACTGGTTTGTTTCAATCGCTTATTCAACATTTTCAGTGTTCTCTCATCCAATGCACTTACAGGAAACTTACCCATGGGATTAGCCAAGATGTCTAAGTTAGTTGATTTGTGAGTACCTCATACAATTAATTCAATTTCCTTTTTTTTTTTTGGTTGTAACTTGTGAAAAGCTAGATGCAATGAGAGTGAATCATTCAATTCCAGTTGTTATGGTACAGTTATAAGTACTTTTAATATGTAAGGTTTCCCACCCCGGTACTTTGTTTGTTCCTTGCCTTCCATATATGATTAACAGACAAGAAAATTCATAAGAAAGCTGTATGCTGCACTTTCTGAGGATGCAAGATGATTTTTATTATCTGACACAATTTCCTTTTTGCAGTTAAATCTTTCTCTTCATATATCATTGCATGTCCACATATTAAGCTTTGTTTGTTTTTTTATTTTTTCTTTTGCAAGGATTTGTATTTTACGTTGGAGTTCTTCTATTATGTCGGAGGTTAAGTGACAACAACTTCACCGGAAAGATACCGGATTTTATCAGTCACTGGAAGCGGATTGAAAGAATGTAAGCTGCCTTATCTTTTGTTTAGAGGAGCATTAGGCATTGTTGGTCATATCATTTTTTTATGTGAAAATTTGTATGGAAATGAGAATATGTTTTTGAGTTTTAAGGTTTTATTTCTCAACATGGTTAATATTGGGCTTGTCACAGACACATGATGGGCAGTTCCCTTCAGGGACCAATCCCTTCTTCGATTTCCGCTCTTACAAACTTGACTGACTTGTAAGTAGTTTATTATCTTTGCTTTTCTTTTTTGGGTTGTGGGATAATAACTTATCCTCTTACGACATTTCAGGAGGATCACTGATTTGAAAGGCGAACAATCGTGTTTTCCTCTCGTAAGCAATATGAAGTCCATCAAAATTCTGTGAGTTTTATTATAATCTTACCTCTGCTCTTGGTTTTAATTTTATTGATTTAACTTAAGATCATTTGGAATCAACTCTGATCAGGATAATGAGAAACTGCTTAATACAGGGAGAGATTCCCGAGTTTCTCGGAAACTTGGAAAAATTGAAGACTTTGTAAGTGTTTTGAGACTTTCCAATCATTATTTCCATTTAGCCTTCACATTATGAAATTAGATTTTAATTTTATCATTATAAAATTTTGGAATGCTTCTATTGTTTAACTGGCGATTTTGGTGGCATCAACACAAGATAGTCGAGCTGCAAAAATTATTTCATACATGATATAATTTTAAGTATTATTTTGTTAAATCTGAAGTTTTCGACCTTTCTAATGCTTCTAATAATATAGCAGGTAATTCCCTATGACGGGTTTTAATATATGATATATGAAATTGATAATAACGTTGTAACAGTCTAAACTTTTCCCTGGTAGAATGACCTGATATCCTGTGAAACTTGAACTGCCTAAGTACTTTGTTTACTTATACTTTGCAATGTAGGGACCTTAGTTTTAACAATATGATCGGAGAAATTTCAGCTTCTTTCGTTCATCTTGCAAATGCCGATTTTATGTAAGTTCTTACTCTGTTTAGGTTTTCTGCTTTGTGGGCGCTTAATTTTCATTTTGAGTATTTTGTTGCTAAATCAACAACTATTGTTGTGTGCTCTAGATATTTGACTGGAAATAGACTTACTGGACAAGTTCCCGGGTGGATTTTATCAAGAAACAAGAATGTGTGAGGATCTTTCTTCAATTTATATGTTCTTTAGTACATCACCTTGTAGTGGATTTCACCATTTGGTTGTGGATGAAAAATCTTTTGTTTAGTTAATCTCTTTAGCAATTTAACTTATATTATTATGATATTGCACAGAGACATCTCTTATAACAATTTCACATTGGACAACTCTTCACCGATTGAGTGCCCACGAGGGAGTGTGTAAGTATTTAATTTTGTGTTTCTGTTGATGATCGTTTCTACGACCATATTTCAATCTTATATCTTGTGCTTATGTTGCTCCAGAAACCTGGTTGAGAGCTACTCATCAGCCAATACTCAGTTGTAAGATTACGTGTTCTATATTTTTTATTAGACAAATTTTGACTCAAACATTGCACACTCTTTAAAGAACTCAAGATCCATATCTGATCTTTATTTTCCAGTTTGTCAAGTGGTGGAGTTCACTCATGTTTGAAGCAAGATTTTCCATGCCAGGATCCCAGAGAACAACGTGAGTAAATCGTCAACTTCTGAACTATTTCAAATAAGCATATTATGGTCAATTAAGGAGAATCCTTTGTGTTTTCTCAAAAAAAAAAGAAAAATGAGAATCCTTTGTGATTAATCAATGAGCTAGCATTATATCATTGACTACTTTAAGATGAAATTGAGCATGTAGAATGTTCCCTATGTTTTCAATTGTTAACATAAAATAACTATTATAGAGTTTATATGTATTTGGGTTTCCTTGTAGGGGATCGATTGTCACCCAGTTTCTACTCCCTACATATATGGGAGCCTCTCTACTCGTTAATACATACAATAAAGAAAGTGTTCATGTAATGGTAGTTTTTACTATTTGCTTTTCTTCAGATCAATCTATCCTGCATTTCTATGTCAATTTAATTTGTAACTCAAATTTCATAATTAAAAAAATACCAAGTCAAGGAAAATAGTAAAAAAACAATTAGTTGTTAAATTTATGTTATCAATGACATTGTAGATACAATCTCTGTTTGTTCTCTTCAAGAATGAGACATTTAGAGTTAGATATATTAATGATAGAATCTATTACATGTTCTCTGTCAATGTTACTCAGTCCTCACATACAAATCTTTTTGGACTTTGAGTTACAGTCCTTTAAAACCGTGCTAGACGGGGTTTGTTTTTCTATTCTTATGATTTTAAAGTCATAATCTAGGTAAGATTATAATTGCTTCTGTTTCACATATTAGAGATGCATCAACTTTATGGACTTATTTAGACCAGAAGAGTTACCATTTCATTAGATGTCTGTATCTTTCATACACTTAGAATAGATTATGACAAATCTTTTCTCTCCTGTCTGTCAACAGAATACTACTCACTTCACATTAATTGTGGTGGCAACCAAAAAGCCATCAATGATAAGACAATTTACGAAGCTGATTTAGTAGCCAGAGGTACAACAATGTTTTACTCGAGGCAGAATTGGGCTTTTAGCAGCACTGGGGACTTCATGGATGACAATACTGACTCTGATATGTACATTATGACCAATAGTTATGCTCTACATAATTTCACTGACCCGGTATCAGAGCTTTACACAACAGCTTGTCTATCTCCTCTCTCTCTCACTTACTATGGCCTTTGCCTCATGAACGGAAACTACACAGTGGCCGATCCCGACAAAAATGAGGCCCTGGGCGAAATTATAAAAATGGGCCCCCAATGTACTATCATACGCAATACATTGAAAAACAAAAAAAGTTCATTATTTATAAAAAATGACTTCTTCTAGCCTTTTTACTTGCAAAATCATCTACAATGTCATTCAATGTCATTCAAATCAATGTTATCTAAAATCTCTTTTTCTATACATAATATTGCCAAGCCATTTAATCTATCTTGGGACATTGACGATCTCAAATATGTTTTCAATAATTTTAACTTTGAGAAGATCCTCTCGGCCGACGCTATAGTAACTGGCATTGTCAACATGATTCTATAAGCAATTTCAGCATTTGGATAACAATCTGCACTTTTCATAAATTCAAGAATTTCAATAGCAGATATTGTCTCATTTGGCAAAGTCATTTGTAATATTTTTAATTCTGTAAATAGATCATCTAAGTCAACATCAGATAAATTATCATGGGTAAGAGTAGATTTCAGATTAACACAACTTTTTCTCAATTCATCATTATCCAACGATTTTAGAACTTTCGAATCAAATAGAAAACCAAATATATGTTCAAATTATTTCAATTGTTCAAATCTAGATTTTAAAGAAGCAATTGCCATGTCCACAACAACTACAAAATACTCAATTCTAAATGACTCTTCCGGTGATAATGAAACTTCAACATTTTCCCCCTCATCAAATTGTTTTTTTCTAGTGATGCGACGTTTTGTTGGAAATATTGGCTCTATATTCATATTAGATGCAATACTTTTAGCAATATCTAAACTTGAATTAAAACCATCATTTCTATACTTTTCAAAATATGAAATTAAACCTTCTAATTGTTTAATGACAGAGTTAATGCACATAGATTTTGATTGCAACTTTTTACTCACCATGTTTACAGCAGATAAGATTTCATACCAAATAATCATACCAAGTAAAAATTCAAAATTTTTAATTGATGTAGCTAAAGTTTCAGCTTCACTTTTTGACTTTGAATCGTCACAAATATCACATAAATTTAACAAAGCATCTCTCAATTCAACACATTGAAATCTAATTGCTTTAACACTATTAATACGACTTTCCCAACGTGTATTCGACAAAGATTTTACAGTCAACCTTTCAATATTATCAAGTAAAACTTTCCACCTTTTAGTAGAACTTGAAAATAATGTATATATGTGTTGTACTATTCCAAAAAAAGAAACTGCTTTCACACAAGAATGTGCCATATCACTTAGAGTTAGATTAAGACTATGACAAGCACGTGGCATGTATAACGCTCTCGGATTAATTTCAAGCATCCTCTTTTGAACTCCTTGGTGTTTTCCTTTCATATTAGAACCATTATCATAACCTTGACCTCTAACATCTTCAATATTAAGATCAAGTGATTTTAGCACGTTTTGTAATTCAATAAAAAGTCCTAAACCAGACATATCATCCACTTTTATAAATTCTAAAAAATATTCTTCTATTTTCACTTTGCTATGTGACATATCAACGCATCGTATTATCAAAGTCATTTGCTCTTGGTGACTTAAATATGATGTACAATCAAGAATTACTGAAAAATATTTTGCTTCCTTAATTTTGTTAATGATAGTATTTCTAACTTTATCAGCCAAAAGAAAAATTAAATCATTTTGAATTTTATGACCAAGATTGGTGAGGGTGGTTTTGGTCCAGTTTACAAGGTACATGCTGTTTTCTCTAGATACTTCCTGTTCATTAAATGATAGGTTTCCAGCATATTGCAGACTTGTACAGTTGTGTGAACCTCTCATAATGTAGATATCATCGTGTCTCCTATCGAACCATCATGCAGGGTCTATTATCAGATGGAATCATAATAGCAGTGAATTGAAGCAGCTCTCGTCTAAGTCTAGACAAGGAACGCATGAATTTGTCAATGAAATAGGAATGATTTCTGCACTGCAACACCCTAACCTAGTAAAGCTTTATGGATGTTGTGTTGAAGGAAATCAATTAATACTAGTGTACGAGTATCTGGAAAATAATAGTCTATCATGCGCCCTTTTTGGTGAGGATCATACTCTAATTAGCCAAGATTTCTGTGTTTAATACACGAATCCATTTGGTTTACATTAGCAAGCTTATAAGCTTCTGATTTAATTTTTCAAGAATGAAAATTTGCCTCCGCATAGTTAAGAGGATTAGCTTACCTTCATGAGGAGTCAAGACTCAAAATAGTCCAAAGAGACATCAAGACTAGCATGTCTTACTGGACAAAGATATGAACGCAAAAATATCTGATTTTGGCCTCGCAAAGCTTCACGAGGATGAAAAAACACATATCAGTACAAGAATTGCTGGAACTATGTAAACTTTTTTTTCTAAAATTTCCAAGATCTTACCTTTCTGTTTCCAAAATTACATTTGTGAGTCTCATACACGCACACTCACCGATAAAGGCAACGTGTATGTGTTAAATATAGCCTAACATGTTCTGTAAACACCAAGTATTGACACTAAGACGTCATTTCTAATTCGGAATGCAGAGGATATATGGCTCCAGAATATGCAATGCGCGGTCATCTGACTTATAAAGCAGACGTGTACAGCTTTGGCGTGGTAGCCTTAGAAATAGTCAGCGGCAAGAGCAACACAAACTACATGCCAAAGGAAGACTGTCTGTATAGTACTACTCAAAATTTGACTTTGTTTCTTCTATAATTGTCTCCTTGTTTCACTATTCAAGCTCATCCATCGACAGCCGGTTAGTTATCACAGTGCAATCAAACTGCTCATAAACATAATGTCAAGTTTGGGTGATAGTTTAGATAGATAAAGCTGGTATACGCTAATTTACCACATACTTTGATGGACTGAACAAGTTTGAGCTCGTTGCATCATGTAATCCTTCAAATACTCAATCAGATTGGTATTCTGAATCTAATCTATTTGCTTTCATCAGGCCTACTTTTTGCACGAGAGAGGAAACTCAGCCCCAGCTCTGAGGCCAACGATGTCTCAAGTGGTGAGCATGCTTCAAGGCCAAACTGCTGTTCAAGATCTAATCTCCGATCCCGGGTTTTCGACCGGTGATTTGAAATTCAAGGCCATAAGAAAACACTTCTGGGAGAGCCATAGTGTAAGTCACAGTTTGACAACTAATAGTTCATTCATGTCAAAATTAGACACGGAAGAGAATGGCTAAGTCCATGCTAGATTGCGACACGTGGAAGAGGCCACTAAAAAATTATTATTTACTAAACCTTGGTGGTTTTGCTCATTTTATTCCCTGGTTTTTAATTGAACACAGCAGTATTGACCTATAAAGTAGTTTAGACCATGTAGGTATAATTTATTTTTTTTATCAGCCACAACTCGGCTCCTGAATCTTGAAGCATATTTTGAAAATTTTAGTATCGCCCCAAGTTGATAATAAGATCCATCAGATTTGTAATTAATATTGAATCGTCGTTATTAATCATAATCTCAATGTTATAGAAAAATTTTGAATTCTGAAGAGATAACATATATAGAGGATGGAGGAGAGAGAGTTGAGTTTCAGATGCGTCAGAACATTAAAGTTAATTTCCTTCCGGCTAGGCTTGAGCCAATGCTTTCGGCTGGCTTCAAAAGGACCCATCAAATGTGATAACTCTTCCCTTATAATGTTTCTTTTTTTTTTTTTCAAAGACTTCCCTTATAACTTCTAATTGTTGTTACCTTTTAAATATTGTTTTTTTTTATAAATAGGAAAATTGAAAATTTTAAAATTAGGAATTATATTCAAATAGAAATTATAATAGTTGGAAATCTCTTATAAGAAAAATAACTATCGGCAACCATAAAAAAAATAGTAAAATTATCGACTAATATCGGCAAACATAATTTTCATGAAATTAATTTATTTTTAATATTATAAAAAATTATGAGATTCACTCTTATGCTACAATCGTCTAAAATGTCAATCCTTTTTCGATAAGTTTAATTAATGATTAATTGAGCTTCAATTAGTGATCAATTTTCGCAATTGGAAGTGATCATTGGATCACTAAATCTATAGTTTTGCTACTAACTTTTCCGGCCAACATAAGAAGCCATGTCGTATTTTCACTTGCCAATGTATACATTTAAATGAAATATAGTTGTCAATATATTTGGAGTTCGCCATTTCACTTGCCAATGTATTAGGAGTTCATCATTCCATTTGCCAATGTAAGGAAAAGTAATCGTTGATCAATATCACTTGATCTCTAATCAAAATTTCACTACCTAACGAAATCAAAATTTCATAATTACTGTGATCATTGATCGGATCACAAGATCTCAAACTCAATTGTCATAATTGGAAGCGATCGTTGATCGGATCGCAAGATCTATAGTTTTACCACTAACTTTTCCAGCTAATGTAAGAAGTCTTGGCGAATGCACGTGTTATTGCAAAATATAATTCGACTTTCCAGTTGTCAATATATAAATTTAAATAAAACATAGTTGCCAATGTATTTTGTATTCGTCATTCACTTGCCAATATATTTGGAGTTCACCATTCCATTTGTCAATGTAAGTAGAAGTGATCGTTGATAGAGTTGTCAACTGGGCCGGGCCGGCCCGGCCCGGCCCAGACCCGCATAGGCCCAACAGAGTATAAGCCCAGCTCGGCCCAGGACCACAATTGAAATGGGCCGGTCCTGGGCCGGGCTTATTAAAAAAGTTGAAGCCCAGCTCGGCCCAGGACCATTTATGTAGTGGGCTTGGTCTGGGCCTGGGCCTGGGCCTGATGTAAACTAATGAAAACCCTACTCCCAAACATATTAGCCGCTGCTTATCTTTTTCACATTGTATTTCACTATTTCTCGAAATTCGACAACTGTTCAACCCTCCTTATCCCGTCCACTCCACGCCATCTCCTTCTTCTATATCATCAAAAATGGTAGCAAGATTATAGTCCACCGTACCACCATACCTCATATTGTCGCTTCATCTCTTTCCTTCATTTGCTTCATCAGAGTCGCACAACACGAAATAAAGGAAGTTTGAGGATGTGAGCAATTTTTGTACTATTAAAGAACTTAGACTTGCTTCTTAATTCACTGCAAGATTGTGAAAATGGGTAGAAAGTCTGGTAATCGTAAAAATTGCATTAATTAGCTCATTAGAAAATTTTAGATTTATGTGCATTATTAATCACAATCTATTGACCGCCCATGGTTTTAGTTTAGATTCCTGACTTTTCTTTTTTATTATAAAATATAATATAGTATATATTATAGATTATAAATTATAAATATTAAAAAATATAATATTGAATTGGGCCTAATGGGGGCTTGGTCCGAGCCTGGTCTTGGGCTTCAGACGGGCCTGGGCTTGGTCCGGGCCTGGGTTTCAAAATAGGCCCAGATGGAGCCCAACTCAATGTGTAAGCCCAGCCTAGCTAACACATCTTCTCTAACGGGCTAGTCCTGGGCCGGCCCATACCGGGCTTGGGCTGGGCCAGCCCGCCCCAGTTGACAACTCTAATCGTTGATCAAATCACAAGATCTTCAATTCATAACATTGGCAATATATACATTTAAACCACAACATCGTTGCCAATGTATTTGAAGTTTGTTTTCTCACCTGCCAATGTATTATTAGTTCATCATTCCATTTGCCGATGTAAGTGGAAGTGATCGTTGATTGATAAAAGATCTCTAATTGAAATGATACAATTTGAAGTGATCGTTGATCAATATCTCAAGATCTCAAGTCGAGATTTCATAATTCGAAGTAATTGATGATCGGATCATAACATCTCTAATTGAAATTATACGATTTAAATTGATTGTTGATCAATATCACTTGATCATTAATCAAAATTTCACAATTGCTTGTGGTCGTTGATCGAATCACAAGATCTCAAACTCAATTTAATTAACAACTGAAAGTGAAAGTTTATCGGATTAAAAGATCTATAGTTTTATTTCAAACTTTTTCGGATAACGTAAGAAGTCTCGGCGTATGCACGTGTTATTGTAAATAATATTCGTTGTTCCAGTTTTCAATGTATACATTTAAATAAAATATAGTTGCCAATATGTTTGAAATTTGTTATGTCACTTGCCAATGTGTTATTAGTTCATCATTCCATTTGCTGATGTAAGTGGAAGTGATCGTTGATTGATAACAAGATCTCTAATTGAATTGATACAATTTGAAGTGATCGTTGATCAATATCTCAAGATCTCAAGTCGAGATTTCATAATTCGAAGTTGTTACAGTATTTAATGTATATATGTATCTTACCTTATTTAGAGTGTAGCCCTAGCCCTAGTAGTTTAGTATATATATGTGTCTGTATCTTCTATTCTACATATAGAATAATACTCTCTCTTTTCTCCCCAATATGTTGTATATCCCTTTTCTCTACATGGTATCAGAGCGGGAACGATTCCTGCTCTGACCCGCGTTACTCTTTCCCACGATACCCCTGATCGAACTCTTCTAAAAAAAAATTAACCCTAATTTTTTGTGAGCCACCACTCATTTCTCCAGCCGCCGTCGCTGCCAGGGTCTTCCCGCCGCTGCCGCGCCGCCTTCTCTCTCCTGCTGCTGTTCTCCAGCCGTTACATCTCTTTCTAGGGTTTGATTCTCTACCCTAATTTGTGAGCCGCCACTCTCTTTGTGCGCCGCCACCCTCTATTCTACAGCCACAGCCGCTGTTCTCCAACCTCTACTTCATATTATCTTCTCATAGGGTTTGATTTTCAATCCTACTCTTTCTACATCATGGATGATTCGAAGTCTGCTACTCTAGGAACCACCATCAAATTGAATGGTTCCAATTATCTTCTATGGTCTTGTGCCTTTCTACTGTTCTTAGGCTCTCAGAAGAAAAAGATACATGTCCTCAACGCTCCTATTGATTCTCAGGATGCCAAGTATGATGCGTGGTGTGCCGATGATTGTGCTGTCATGACATGGCTTTTGAATAGCCTTGAGGATTCTGTCAGTAAGAACATCATGTTCATGGAAACCGCTAAAGAAATGTGGGATACATTGAAAGAGATGTATTCCAACGAAAAAAATGTCTCTCGTGTCTTCGAATTATATGAGAAACTTTTCTCTCATACTCAAGATAGCAAATCAGTCAACGACTACTTCTCTACACTCAAAGGACTTGCTAATGAAATCCTCGTCTACCATCCACTATCCTGTTCTGCCACCGAGCGAGCAACTCAATGGGAAGAATTCATGGTTGCCAAGTTCTTGTCCGGTTTGGATAGTGATCTTCGATCAGTTCGTGACAGCCTATTATCTAGTGATAATGTTCCCTCATTATCCAATGCCCTATCTCGTGTACTTCGTGTGTCAACTGGTCATGCAGACGATGTTGTTCCTCCCAATTCTTCAGCCATGGCTGCTCGGGGCCAAAATCTTAATGTTACTGGCTCGTTTCTACCTTTCAACACGGCTGTCCACAGTCAAAATTATGCTCACGGACAGAATTTCAATGGTGGTCATGGTCGTGGCCGAGGTGGAGGTGGACGTGACCGTGGTGGACGAGGTCGCGGTTCTGATCGTCGTTCTTGTCCGGTTTGGATAGTGATCTTCGATCAGTTCGTGACAGCCTATTATCTAGTGATAATGTTCCCTCATTATCCAATGCCCTATCTCGTGTACTTCGTGTGTCAACTGGTCATGCAGACGATGTTGTTCCTCCCAATTCTTCAGCCATGGCTGCTCGGGGCCAAAATCTTAATGTTACTGGCTCGTTTCTACCTTTCAACACGGCTGTCCACAGTCAAAATTATGCTCACGGACAGAATTTCAATGGTGGTCATGGTCGTGGCCGAGGTGGAGGTGGACGTGACCGTGGTGGACGAGGTCGCGGTTCTGATCGTCGTTGTGAATATTGCCATCGTACCAATCATACTTCTGAGAACTGTTGGAAAACTTTTGGCAAACCAGGTCAACCAGGTCGGGCGAATGCATCTGTTCCTGAGCCCCGGTCCGCATTTAATAATGTGGTCTCAATGTCAAGCACTCAATATGACAATCTGATCCAGTCAATCAATTTGTCATCCACTGCTGCATCTACTAGTGCTGCTCTATCTACTAGTGCAACTCCATCTACTAGTGCAGCTTCTCCTATCGTTGCTTCCGCAGGTGCGTTTGTAGTGTCTCATGGTAAGTCTAAGCCTTGGCTGGTTGATTACGGTGCCTCTGTTCATATTACTGGCACTAAATCTCTTTTGACATCTTTTACGCATGCTTCCTTACCTTCTGTTCGTGTCGCTGATGGCACCTCTTCTCCGGTGACGGGGATTGGTGTTACCCGCCCCACTTCTCAACTGACCCTTGAAAATGTCATGTTTGCTTCTAAATTTCCCATTAGCTTATTGTCCGTTAGTCAAATTATCAAAACTCACAGTTGTTTTATCTCGTTTTTTCCTACCTATGTTATCTTTCAGGATCTGCAGACGAAGAAGACGATTGGTGGAGGACATGAGCATGATGGTGTCTACTACTTGGATTTTTTCCTCAAGTCCCTTCGCGCGCTCTTTCTGCCACCGTATCTCCATATCAGTGGCATTGTCGTCTTGGTCATCCATCTTCCTCTAGTCTTCAGCGTTTAGGTCTTGTTTCGTCTGTTGAATTTCATTGTGAGTCTTGTGAGTTGGGCAAGCACCATCGCACATCGTTTCCTTCTAGAGTAGATAAACGTAGTTCTTTTGCTTTTGAGCTTGTTAATTGTGATGTTTGGGGTCAGAGTCGAGTTGAGTCTAGGGGGGCTTCAGATATTTTCTGGTTTTGATTGATGATTATTCTCGTATGATATGGTTGTATTTGCTTAAAAAGAGAACCGAAGTCCCTACTGTACTAAACTCTTTTTATCAAGAAATAAAAACTCAATATTCGGTCGACTTACGTATTCTTCGCACTAATAATGCTCTTGAATTTACTCAAAAGTCTATTTCTTCTTTTTGTGATTCCCGGGGCATAATTCATCAAACTTCCTGCTCTCATGCTTCCCAACAAAATGGTGTTGCTGAACGCAAACACCGTCATATTTTGGATGTGGCTCGTTCTCTTATGTCTCACATGCATGTTCCTAAGTGGTTATGGGGTGATGTTGTCCTTACTGCATGTTTCCTTATTAATAGAATGCCTTCTAGTGTTCTTCATGGCAATATTCCTTTCTCATGTCTTCATCCTGATAAACCACTGTACCCTATTCCTCCTCGCATCTTTGGGTGTGTTTGTTTTGTTCATGATCTCACTCCTGGGTTGGATAAGTTGTCTTCTCGTTCCATTAAGTGTGTTTTTCTTGGGTATTCTCGCACACAGAAAGGATATCGATGTCTTGATACACTTACCAAGCGACACTATGTTTGTGCTGATGTTACTTTCTTTGAGTCTCAACCATACTTCTCTCATTCTAGCATACTTCTCTTCTTCTAGCACCAGTGTCTCCTCCTGCTCGACCCCTACAGGTCTATACGCATCGTCCTCGACCTGTGCCTCATATCGAACTTGTCTCTGTACCGGCCTCATGTTCTCAGCCTGAGTCATCTTCTCCTGCAGATTCTGAAGATCCCCACCTGCCAACACTGATGATTTACCTATCGCCTTGCGCAAAGGTACACGTACTTACACCACTAAACACTCAATGTCTAATTATGTCTCTTTTTCCTGTTTGAGTCTTTCTTTTCGTGCTTTTGCTCTTTGTCTTTTGTCAACAGTCATTCCAACTTCTTACCTTGAAGCACTCAAACATCCTCTTTGGCGGGCTGCTATGCATGAGGAGATGCGTGCTCTTTTATCCCGTGACACTTGGGTCCTAACAACTGCTCTTGCTTCCGCTGTTGTTGTTGCTTGTCGTTGGGTATTCGCGATCAAGTTTCTTGCTGATGGTACCATTGACCGGTACAAAGCCCGTCTTGTGGCTAAAGGGTTTACCCAGACTTATGGAGTTGATTGCTTTGAGACTTTATCTCCCACTGCTCGTTTGAACTCCATTCGCACTTTGTTCTCCTTGGCTATCAATCTTTCTTGGCCTATGTATCAGCTTGATGTGAAGAATGCTTTTCTCTATGGTGATTTGTCTTAGACTGTCTATATGGAGCAACCTCCGGGATTTGTTGCTCAGGGTGCGGATGCTACTAAAGTCTGTTGTCTTAAGAAGGCTATCTATATATGGCCTTAAGCAAAGTCCCAAGGCATGGTTCGACAAGTTCAGCAGTGTTCTCGGTCATATTGGGTTTAAGCAATGCAAGTCTGACCACTCTGTTTTTGTACGCCATCAAATATCTGGAATTGTCGTTCTCGTTGTATATGTTGATGACATTCTTATATCTGGCAGTGATGTACAGGGAATTGAGGACACAAAGAAATACTTGCAAGAACAGTTTGTTATTAAAGATTTCGGACGTCCTAAGTATTTCTTAGGAATTGAAATTGCTCACAGCAAGTATGGAGTCTATCTGTCTCAGCAGAAATATGCTACAGATTTACTTAAAGAAACCGGATTGCTTGGGTCTAAGCCAGTTGATACTCATATGGATATTGATCCGAATGTTTGGGATGATAGTGAAGATTTCTTGGAGGATAAGGCTAAGTATAGACGACTTGTTGGGAAACTCATCTACTTGACAGTAACCCGACCTGACATTTCTTTTGCGGTTGGTCTGGTTAGCCATTTCTTGGATAAGCCTAAACAAGTTCATTGGGATGCTGCTATTCGAATTCTTCGATATATCAAGAAATCTCCGGGAAAAAGATTGTTCTTTAAGAAGAATGGTCACTTGAAGATTGAAGGATACTCTGATGCTGATTATGATGGATCTAAAACTGACCGGAAATCTACCTCTGGATACTGCACTTACTTGGGTGGAAATTTAGTAACATGACAGAGTAAGAAACATCTCTAATTGAAATTATACGATTTAAATTGATTGTTGATCAATATTGTTGGGAAAATTTATAGAGTTTTGATTGGATACCAAAACCCAGCTGACCCCAACCGAGTAGATGATCGCACAAGCCTAAACGATTTTCAGCTCACCTGTTTGAGCTTATAGAGTTTCTTAGTTTACAGGTAGATTCGCTGAAGACAAATTCGAAGACAAGACGAGAAGACACGGCTAAGCGAGACGGCTCAAGATCTCGGCGGAGCGGACTACGCGTAACAAGACCAAGCAGAGTTCAAAGATCCTGCAGTATCAAGACCCAGCTCAGTGACGGAAGCCCAGCTCAGTGTCAAAGACCCAGCTCAGTGTAAAAGACCCAGCTTAGTGTCGATGACACAACTCAGGTCTAAACAGCTCAGGTCAGTGACACAGCTCAGGTTGAAGACACAGCTCAGGTTGATGATACAGCACAAGTCTAAGATACAGCTCAGAGTCGAGACGCAGCAGAGTCCAAGACGCTGAAGACACAGCAGAGACGCTTGGCAGCTCGAAGACGAAGACCTTCTCCAAGACAAGATCCCAATGTCAGAAGATCTTGTCTGACGCAGTCAAATCAGAGAAGGAATAGCCTCTGCAGATGCAGACCTACTTCGTAGGTAAAGGCCAGAAGTCAACAAGAGTAGGTAAGATTCAAACGGCTCTCTTTCAACGGCTAGTTTGAATCTCCACCTATATATACACTTCCTCACCATTGAAGAAAAGAAGCTGACGGGTGAGGCTGGCAAGACGACTGAAGAAATAGAAGAAAACAGAAAAATGAACAACGATCTACAAAGCCAAATCTTTCTAGAACACCCAGCCAGTCAGCTGTGTTCTTAGTTGTTCACAGATTCAGTCATAGGCAGAATAGATCAGAATAAATATCTTAAGCCTAGTCTGAACGAGTTCATCATACACCTTGTTCTTCATTGTAAGAACTCGTTCATAGTTGGAACCCCATACCCAAACCCAAACCCAGAAAGGTTAGGTAAAGGTACGCTTGCTCGAAGCGCGTAATTCGAGTGGATAGGTTCTTCAGTACCCGGAAACTGAAGGTATTGGCTTGACAGTGCCCGCAAACTGTTGGAACACAGCTCGGGTTAGAGTTGTGAAGTTGCTTGGTACTTGGAAACCAAGTGGTAGTGAATTACCAATGAATCTGGTCGTGGACGTAGGAGGGGTTACTCCGAACCACGTTAAAAATGCTCTTGTTATTTATCGCTTTGTTTTATGCATGCTACTAACTCTCATAAGCATACATTTCAATCTGCATAATCTGACTAACTGAAAAGTGAAACAGAGCTTTGCAATATATTTGAAGCAACAGACGGACTTTCCAAATCCACCACATTCCGCACACAGCCAGCTGTGTCGATCAAGCTGCCATCCAAATTTGGATCGAACACGACCTCTCTCAAAAGAGTTTTAACTTGCAAAAGTTTTTAAACCTTGGTGTATTCACCCCCCCTCTACACCAAGGTATCCGTCTTGGGACCAACAATTGGTATCAGAGCAGTGGTTCAAAAGATCACTGTATCTGTCAAGTCAGCTTCATTACTGATAGTGGTCACCTGAACAGATCCTTCAAAGTTACAATTTTTTTTAAAAATCATTATATTGCATACTGTCATGGAATCTTCTCTGTGCAGGAATCTTCCAACATTCTCAGTCGATGATTATCAGATATGGAAGTTCAGACTCAAAAGCTTTCTGTGCGTGCAAAACGACATGATGTGGGATGTTATCACAGACGGACCCATCATCATCATGAAATCAGAAAGACAAGCAGAAACCTTACCTGGAGCTGAACCAGTACTCCGGCAAGTTGTGAAGGCCAAAAGGGAGTACTCTCCAGAAGAAAGAAGACAAGCTGGATTGGATAGCTTTACTCGCAACGTCATCTCCTCAACGGTGACGGACGCTTATCTCAGCAAGATCATCAACTGCGAGACAGCTAAGGGGATGTGTGACACTCTAGCCAAGCTGTGTGAAGGCTCAGAGGAAATTCAAGAGAACAAATTCTCAGTTGCATGCCAGAAGTTCGACAACTTCAAGCAACTCCCCTACGAGTCCATTGATCAAATGGAGCTCAGATTCTCCAACCTCATCATCGAGATCGAGACGATCCGAACTGGGAAATATACAGTTCGAGATAAGAACTTAAAAGTTCTTGCAAGCTCTCTCCTCAGAATGGTGTACACACAAGGTGGTTCACCAAAGCAGAACTGATCTTGGCAACATAGAGACGGAAAAATTGTTCTCCATCTTGAAAGCCAACGAATTTGATCTGGGGATCACAAGCGGAGAATCATCCAGCCGGATGAATTAAACGGAGCTGACTCCCAAGGAAAAAGAGACAGCTCTCAGTGCAGAGTCAAGAAGATCAACTCAATCAGCTCAGACTGAAAAAGTCAGAAAGAAGTTCAAAAATATGAGCAAAGAAGAATTGCACGAAGAAGTTGCCATGCTTGTACGGAGCATCAATAGGCTGGATCACAGCAAGGAAAGATGAGGATGATTGCTCTGATTAAGATGTCTGAAACATCTTATTGATTCAACCAATGAAGAAAATGAAGAAACCCAGCTAGCTGACTGGGACCAACTGTGAAATAAAGACAGCTGGATACAAAACTGAAAATTCAGCCAGTCATTCAGCTCAGTACATTGGTCTCAAGAGAAGAGTAGAGAAGCAGTACTTGAACCAGCTGGATTAGGGACAGCTGTCTACTTGCTATACAAACTGAGACTTCATCAAAGAAATGAGTTGATGATGAGAAAATCCGCTCAAACGAAGTAGGATGCAGCTGAAGAAAATGCCACCTACTATCATTTCAAGATTATCCATTGTTGGGAAAATTCACATCGAAGCACAATCTGCTGAAATCCAAGTCAAGTTGATGTGTGTGAATTATGTGGACTGCTCAAACCGAATAAAGAAAAGCTCATCCAGCTGATGGGAAACAAACTCAGCTGGATCCCAAAACTTAGAAGGATTTCCCAGCCAAAAAAAAAGTAAATCAAGCTCCGCTGGACATCAGTCGAAGAGCTAAAGGGAACTCAGCTGACTAAAATTCAAGAAAAATCTACAAATACTCAGCTGAGGAGAACTGTCAATCAAGCAAAGGAGAAGACCGCTGTAATATCAGATGGATACTATGTCCAAGCTGACCGTTCAAGAAGGGAAACCAGCTGAGGGGGAATCAAGCTCAGCTGGATAGCTAAACTGAAGGAGTAACTCAACATTAAGAAACACAGCAGAGGTATCAGCTGACTACAAAGTTCAGCTGACAGGTTTGCAGTCTTTCATTTACTTCCCTGAGGAATATGCTATTTAAGGATAAAATTATTTGAATTTAAATTCAAAATTCACAATCATTCCTTAGAAGGATTCGTCAATAAGCCATCCAGCAAATCGAATCCCATCGCATTTAATGAAAAGCATGCAGGGTACTGTAGCTCGGGAAAGTCGAGGGAGAAGTCAGAACGTTTTGACTACCTCACGCGCGCGTGACCTACAATCTACATACGCACGTCACTTAACGTGTTGCGCAAATCTCTCCCAGCCGCAGATCTTGAATTCAAACCTAAAGATCTCAATCGTTCATCAAGATAGACGGTTGATATATATATATCAAAGATATGCAAATCGTCGCCACATTTACTTATTATCTCTGAAATTTTTCTGCAAATCAAGTTCTTGTTTATCTCTCTGCAAAACTTTTTTCTCTTGTACTTTTCTAACTCCTCAATACAGATAAATTCAATGGCACCAAAGAAGATAACCCCAGGAGCGAACCAATCAGAGAACCTCATGTCAAAACTGCACTTTGAGAGTTGCTTAACTCTCAAGAACTACAAGAACTCGGAGTTCCAGGAGGTGCTGGATCTCATCGATAAGGCAGGCCTACTTCAATGGGCGACGGCGCGTCCGAAGAACATCTTCCGCCGGGAAGTAGCAGAGTTCTTCATGGAGATGACGAACAGAGAAGAACGTCTCCGCTCCAACATCACCCTCCAACTCAAAGAAAAGACAGGGCACATAACTCCCTGGGACGTCGACATCAACATCAACCGGATATTGAACAAGCTGTTCGGATTGAAAACTCTTGGGGACCGCTCCCCAGACAACTACACCAGAGAAGAGATCCAGGCCGAATTGGATCAGATGCTGTTCAAGCCGGAACCCTACAGGGCAAGTATGTCCAAGCTACTGCTGAAGCCCAAATTCAGACTGCTTCTGGATATCACCCAGAAGTGTATTCTAGGTATCGCTGGATCTCAAGGAGAAATCAGCATACCCAAGCTGAAGCCCATGATAGCCATCCTCAGGAATGATCCTGTAGATTGGTTCTCCTACTTTATGGGAAAGTTGGAGAAGGAGTCGAAAAAAATTCACTTCGAAGATGACAGCTTCACCAAATTCAGCTGTAGGGAGACCATCTATTTATGCACCAAGGCGGCGTGCATAATAGAACACTACACCACTGGACGACAAATCAAGTGGAAAGACACAGAAGAGTTCCCTGTGTCCAAAGTTCTGTTTGAAAAATAAAGTCAACTCTCTGACTTGATGAAGAAAGTAGCCCCTGAAGGGAAGAAGAAGATGCAGAAGGCAAAACAGCAGACTGCCTCTCCCTCTCAAACTGGGAAAAGAAAACAGCCGGAGGAAACTCAGCCAGCTGGATCTCCACCTGCCAAAAAGAAGCTCAAATTTAAGGCAGCCAGCAAGCCAGCTGAGGACACAGCAGAGAAGCCAGCTGGAACTGAATGGAGATCAGTCGCTGAGGAGACAGCACAGGATTCCTCCTCCAGCACAGATCAAGGAATGGAGTTTGTGATTGCTTCACGTGAAGCTGAGGAACCACAGATAGTGGTCCCCCACCCTGACCCGGAGGATGCTATTCCACTTCGCCAAATCCTTCAAGCATCCTCACAACCCGCTCCAGTTGATCTCACATCATCTGGATCTCCTCCTCAACAACACTCTCTTCTCCTTCCGCCTCAACAACACTCTCTTCTCCTTCCTCCTCATCCTCAGGTACTTCTCCAAGAATCCTCCCCTACTTCTTCGCACTGAAACCACCCATCTTTCAAAGACTCGGCTCACCTAAAGAGCTCCATCCGGCGACGCTCCTTTGCGAGTGGATGATGAATACCAAGCCGAACCATCAAGCCCTACTTCTTCGAGGAAATCGAAATCCTCGGTCCCGGAGCCGTTGCACGTGCGCCACGATCATGAGGGTCGAGGACCTCGGACTCCAAGGAATAAAGAGCGCACTGCAACATTATCCCTCTCTTGCCTCGCTCCCTCCTGCTTTAGTCGCTGTAAGCGACTTCAAATTTTATTTGGCTACCAAGATGGCCACTTGGTACGCAAATGAGGAAATGGTGGAGTGCTTCACTTTCGATAAGCTCAAAGCCGAAGAAGCGGCTGCGGGAGATATTTGGTTTTGGAAGTCTTCGGGATGCTTTTGAGCATCAAGACGAGCCGATCCGGATCTTCATTCGAAGGTTGAACGGGATGAAGTACCACGCCCGAGGAAGTCATTTCTCGTGCCAACTCCTACCTACACAATCTCGAATTTGGATCGTTCCGGTTGAAAGCGCCAATGAAGCTGTCCTGCCGACACGGGCGAGGCAATGATGATTGAAGAAGAGCCAGGCGATGCAACGGTTGAGCCAACCGAAGCCGCCCCACGAGTCCGATTGCCGATGACACTCGCTCACCGGTCGAGATCGAGGCGGTAAAACCCGACCAAGCCGAATCCGGGACCCGGACGGATCCTGCGTGATTTCGATGCAATGAAGGACGAGATCGCCAAACAAGTCGAGGAAATCCTTTTTCGGGATAGACTCGAATCAAATGTTGATACCCTTCGCGCATCACGGCTATAGAGTCGCAAGTCCGAGCAATGGACGAGTCCATTGACGACGTTCACGGATTCGCTCTGGATGCGGGAAAAGCACCGGCGAGATCTCAAACAGTCTCTCGTGTCTCAACATATTGATAATTCAAATCATCTAGAGAAGAGAGTCCCCGAGATCATCTCAAACCTCCAAGCTCCGCTGGAAAGCCGCGTCATCGATTTATCCAGTCAGCTGGACGCTCTCCAACAGCAGACTCTCTCCCACAGGCCGACATCCACCGGGTTCAATCTTTACAAGGAGCTGGACAATCGGTTCAAAGGCCGGAAGCGACGACGGCACGGCTCAATCTAGTCACAGCAGACAACTCAGCAAAGATTGCGGACATTGACAAAGCCTTGGCCCAGCTGAATGAGACAGTAGTCAACCTCTCCTCCACTCTTTTTGATAATGCCAAAAAGGGGGAAGGTAATGACAAGAGAAAAACTTCAAAGACGGGCAAAGAAATAGCTGTAGCTGAAGTCCAAGTGATGCAGACAGAGATTGACGAAGTTGTTCTTGTGGATGCGGAATGAACCATTTGGACGGAAAGGGAAATGGAGCGAGAATGATCATTCCTCTTGCCAAAGCTAGCGGAGCCACGCCGAACAGTTCAATGATATTCATTGGCTGCAACTTTGTAACTCGCGCAAAAGCAAGAGATGAAAAGCCTCATAGAACGACGAGAAGAAGAAAGAAAGTACGCTCAATGCCGAAGAAAAGAAGCAGCAGAAGAAAAGAGTAAGCATAAGAGCTGCAAAGAAAAAGTCTCAGATGCCGATGAACTGGAGAAGAGTAGATGAATGGATCCCAGAAGAGCTAAACGACGACTGGGAACATACAAAGTTTGAGTTCATCGAAGATTTCTATTATCTGGGAGCTTACCCAAATACGCCCCCAGATGTTGCTTTCATGATGCATCTAAATGAGCTTTTTCATCAAGACAGGATGACGGCAAAAGCATTCTTTAACGCTGCAAATACCGCGAAGATCCAGCTCACCGCTCCCCAGCTGTATCATATCCAGCCGCCGTTGATACCTGCAACTCAACTTCCTGACAAATCAAAGATTATTGCTGAAGTAAACAGATGGACGATCAGGAGGAAAATTTCCAAGGCAAACAACGAAGAAGAATACAGGAAGCTGGAGCAGATGATATTTAACCGATACAGGTTAAGAACAGATGAGCAGCTGGAAGAAGATAGAATGAAGAATCAGCAGCAGCAGCAGAAATGAAGACCCAGTTAACTGGGATTAAATTGTTTTTGTAATTTTTTCTCAGTTCGTTGATCCTGTATATCTTGTAATCATCTTTTATGGATTAATAGAACTGAAATTTTTTCTCAAGCTCACCCTGATGACAATAACTCTTTGTCCAGGCACTGAACTCTGAATTTAATCTTCTGCTGAAATCTTTTAAACCCACTTTCCCATTTAGGGAGAAGCAGGTTGTTTTTCTCAGTTAGGTTTTGGCATCATCAAAAAGGGGGAAATTGTTGGGAAAATTTATAGAGTTTTGATTGGATACCAAAACCCAGCTGACCCCAACCGAGTAGATGATCGCACAAGCCTAAACGATTTTCAGCTCACCTGTTTGAGCTTATAGAGTTTCTTAGTTTACAGGTAGATTCGCTGAAGACAGCTGAAGACAGCAGAAGACACAGCTAAGCAGACAGCTCAAGATCTCGGCGGAAGCGTACTGCGAGAACAAGACCAAGCAGAGTTCAATGATCCTGCAGTATCAAGACCCAGCTCAGTGACGGAAGTCCAGCTCAGTGTCAAAGACCCAGCTCAGTGTAAAAGACCCAGCTTAGTGTCGATGACACAGCTCAGGTCTAAACAGCTCAGGTCAGTGACACAGCTCAGGTTGAAGACACAGCTCAGGTTGATGATACAGCACAAGTCTAAGATACAGCTCAGAGTCGAGACGCAGCAGAGTCCAAGACGCTGAAGACACAGCAGAAACGCTTGACAGCTCGAAGACGAAGACCTTCTCCAAGACAAGATCCTAATGTCAGAAGATCTTGTCTGACGCAGTCAAATCAGAGAAGGAATAGCCTCTGCAGATGCAGACCTACTTCGTAGGTAAAGGCCAGAAGTCAACAAGAGTAGGTAAGATTCAAACGGCTCTCTTCCAACGGCTAGTTTGAATCTCCACCTATATATACACTTCCTCACCATTGAAGAAAAGAAGCTGACGGGTGAGGCTGGCAAGACGACTGAAGAAATAGAAGAAAACAGAAAAATGAACAACGATCTACAAAGCCAAATCTTTCTAGAACACCCAGCCAGTCAGCTGTGTTCTTAGTTGTTCACAGATTCAGTCATAGGCAGAATAGATCAGAATAAATATCTTAAGCCTAGTCTGAACGAGTTCATCATACACCTTGTTCTTCATTGTAAGAACTCGTTCATAGTTGGAACCCCATACCCAAACCCAAACCCAGAAAGGTTAGGTAAAGGTACGCTTGCTCGAAGCGCGTAATTCGAGTGGATAGGTTCTTCAGTACTCGGAAACTGAAGGTGTAGGCTTGACAGTGCCCGCAAACTGTTGGAACACAGCTCGGGTTAGAGTTGTGAAGTTGCTTGGTACTTGGAAACCAAGTGGTAGTGAATTACCAATGAATCTGGTCGTGGACGTAGGAGGGGTTACTCCGAACCACGTTAAAAATGCTCTTGTTATTTATCGCTTTGTTTTATGCATGCTACTAACTCTCATAAGCATACATTTCAATCTGCATAATCTGACTAACTGAAAAGTGAAACAGAGCTTTGCAATATATTTGAAGCAACAGACGGACTTTCCAAATCCACCACATTCCGCACACAGCCAGCTGTGTCGATCAAGCTGCCATCCAGCTGGATCGAACACAGCCAGCTCTCTCAAAAGAGTTTTAACTTGCAAAAGTTTTTAAACCTTGGTGTATTCACCCCCCCTCTACACCAAGGTATCCGTCTTGGGACCAACAAATATCACTTGATCATTAATCAAAATTTCACAATTGCTTGTGGTCGTTGATCGAATTATAAGATCTCAAACTCAATTTCACAACTGGAAGCGAAAGTTTATCGGATTAGAAGATCTATAGTTTTACTTCTAACTTTTTCGGATACAATTATTTAGTTTCATTGATTCTTCAGTCTATATATGACACATACAAGCACATGAAATTACCACAAAAATAACTAAATATCACTCACGTTTACTAAAAGAAATCACATTGCCAATATCACTCACGTTTGCTAGAGAAATCACATTGCAGAAGCCATTTATTTTGCGAAGTTATCATAGGTGAGTTGAAATTTCTTTGAAATGATGGTATCGAAAAGAAAAATATTGTACCGATCATATTTTTACTGTACCGATAGGCTACATTGATCACCTATCGGTACACTTAAAAGACCCATCGGTACAATTTTTTTTTCTCCACACACACTATTTAATTCAACCCTCTTTCATTCTATGCTTTGTTTAACAATACTATAGTTATTTTGTAGAAACGAAGTCACAAGCCCGACCCAAACCTGTCACGGATTTGAATGTTTCTACCCAAACCAGTCTCAAAATCATTTATTAATTTTCAAACCCGTCCCATTAGGATTTGGTAGAGTAGGGTACCCTTAAAACCCGACTCATTGTCATCCCTAACTAAATTATGTATTAGAAGAATTGTTATTCTCAATTATGTTTAGATATTAGAAATAAAATTATTTTTTAAGTTAGTCTATAAGTAGCGCTAATAACTAAATTTAAAGTAATAGACAAATTATGAAAAAGCAAGTTAATATTTTAAGAGGCCAATATAAAATTTGTAAATGAAAATTCCTATTAAGACTAAATAAATATATTTAATCAACATGTCTACATGAACTAAAAACTTCGATTAGTGCTTGCTAGAAAATATAAACATTGAATCAAAAAGAACAAAAAAAAACTTGAAGATGTAAACATATTTATTTCCGTATTTTGTCAAAGATTAATGATATCGATTTAGCATGAACCAACGAGACGGTTCAAATATACTTAAAAAGAAGGATTTTTTCTAATTTCATTAAGACTAACTTTGTTTAGATTTTTATCGAGTAATTTAGCATAAACCAACGAGACGGTTCAAATAACAAATAAAGAAGGATTTTTACTAATTTTAATTAATATTACTTTGAAGATGTAAACATATTTTTTTTTCTGCATTTTGGCAAAGATTAGAGATATCGATTTAGCATGAACCAACGAGACGATTCAAATATACTTAAAAAGAAGGATTTATACTAATTTTAATTAATATTAACTTTGTTTAGATCTTTATCGAGTAATTTAGCATAAACCAACAAGACGGTTCAATTAACATAGAAAGAATGATTTTTATTAATTCTAATTAATATTACTTGCAGTGTTCATATTTTTATCGAGTATTACCCAACGGATTTGAAACGAGTATGTACAGTAAAGTCACTATTTTAACCGAGATTAGGGCGAACATGTAGAAAAATTCTAAACAAATTTAGATTTAGACAATACATAATGAATGAGTATATTCGATCCATTGTCATTCCTAATTATAAATTTAGATACGTGAAATAAAATTAATTTTTTAAGTTTGATTAATAATTAAGGCGAACAATATCACAACTTCTAACTAAGATATAAAATTATTTTTAAAATGTATACATATAAATTAAAACATAAAGTTATTTCCCGTCGAATTTCGACGGGTTACTTACTAATATTTAATTAATTCTTTTTGTACTTTTTGTGGGGTCTCAATCATTGAGAGATCGGTCTCAAAATCCTCTCCAATGGTAGCGGTCTATTACCCGGTCTCTTAAAATAAGCTGGAAGGACAAGAGAGTGATACGTGGCGGAGGGGAGAGGGAGAGCTCGGTCGCGACTCTGGGCGCAAACGCGACCGAGGGCGCGACTGTTGCCCGGTCACCAACGGTGTAGACCAGCACACGCCCGGACGCTAGAGGAGTAATCAGGGATAGCGACCGGGGAGGTGACCCCATTGTAGATGCCCTTATAATTGAACATGAAATGCATTATTGTAACAATACATTGTAATAAATTAAAAATGCACTATTCTGACAGTGCATGGTATTAATACATAAAATACATTACTTTAGTACATAAAATGCATTATTATTATTTTTATTTTTTACGGAAAAAGTATTTTGTATGTGAACCAACCCCTCATATCAATACCCATTACAAATGATTATTTAATAATTATATATGATGTACATATTAAATTTTACTAATTATGGGGTTTATTCAATTGGGATTGTGCATTAAAGTTTTACCACTTTGACTTAAAAATATGAAAAAGATACTTTATGATTTGTACTTTTTCTAAATTGTATGTTTTGAATTTATATTCTAAGAAATGAAAAATGAAAAATTTCTCTTATTATGGTTAACCATTAGATAATTAATTCAGCGATCCGATTTTTAAGTTAACCGTATGACAACGGTTTTAGTTTTATTTTTTATTTTTAGCAGTAGTTATATATTTTTTTATTTTTATCGCTTAACTAGTTAATATCCGTATGATGGGACATAAGATTACATGTGTTTTCCTATTATATTGTTGAGTTTATTCTCCTAGTACAATTCTCGAGTCTCGGCTCTACAACCACTTCATATATGTCAAAATCGAATTCTACCAATATCTTATAGGTCGATTGAAATAGTCGGTTAACCGAATCATGCTCAGTCCTACTATAGTATATTTATAAAAAAACTACATCAATGAGTAGTAGATGTTAGAATGTAAAAACACATGTACTCCCTCTATCTCCAAATAAGTGTTCTGTTGAGAAATAAAATTTATCTCCTAATAAATGGCATAAATGATGTTGCTTTTTGTGTACACTTGAAAAATCAAGTGTAAAAAACTTGACTTATAAAGATATAAGTGGAATTCGAACC
Source organism: Agastache rugosa (assembly GCA_031470985.1). Taxonomy (NCBI): domain Eukaryota; kingdom Viridiplantae; phylum Streptophyta; class Magnoliopsida; order Lamiales; family Lamiaceae; genus Agastache; species Agastache rugosa. The sequence goes on from CM062601.1 coordinate 27,024,022, forward strand.
TGAAATATCAAGTGTAAAAAACTGTTGATAAAGATATCAATGAAACTCGAACTTAAGATGAGATCACTCATATAAAGCATTTATTGCATAGCACGGTGGTCCACCAGGAAATCCAATAATAAGATTAATAATTAACACGAACAATATCATAATTTCTAAATAAGATATAAAAATTATTTTTAAAATATATATATATATATATAAATTAAAACATAAATTATTTCCCGTCGAATTCCGACGGGCTATTTACTAGTTAATAATATTGTTTTTTTTAAGTCATAATATTGGTATTATTAGCTCTAGGAAAAATCCAACTAAAAAAAAATCTAATGTCAAACTTATCTTATCAGCCATATGAAATTCAACCCAAAACATGGCTATCAAAAGTTGTCAGGCAACTTTAAAAATATATGGAATCCTTCACTCAAAACCGGATTCCAAGCATAAAACACCTATGCCACGTGTCAAACATCCGGAGATCGACCTAATTAGGCCGAACCTAGGATGGATTTTTCCGAAGAGAATGACATTGTTTAAAAGTAGAGACTTAGAGGCACCAAGGTGTAATGCACAAGTACCTTGGATGTGCGATACTTGTAAAGTGTTTTAATTTAAAGTGTTGTAAATTTAAACTTTAAATTAAAATAATTTACAAGTATCGCACATCCAAGGTGCTTGTGCAGTACACCTTGGTGCCTCTAAGTCTCTACTTTGTTTAAACAAATGATCAAAACATGCATTAATTATATACTGTAATTTAGTTGGCAAACTACACTCCTTTATAGAATACTTGATCTATATGTCTTATCCCATACTTAGAATTATTTTATTTCTAACTAAAAGTTGGTTCGTGTAAGGCTTAAATACACGTTAGTGGTATTTATGATAACTAGTGTGCGGCATGTCCGTATGTGTCTGTAATAATTTAATTCAACTCGTGTTCATATTTATGAGAAGTCTTATTTTTCTTACTTCTTGTGTTTTGAGTTTTCCAATGCCTAGCCCTTGAGAAATCAAAAGGTAGATTTTGACGGGCTTAAAGAGAGAAACACTCTAGCTCATGGGTCACAATCCAATACTTTGGAACAACAACGAATTTTGCCAAAGCAATTTTGAGCAATTTTCGTTAGGTTAGATGTCGTAATTCATTATCGTTAGTAAGTACTAGATGTCGATTCATATGCCAATATGTTCATCTCGTCAAATATGTCAAAGCCTAGCCTTAGATTTCTTAATTCAAGAGCTCGCAGACCACGAGAATTTGAAAATTTGTGTCAACAAAAAATTCTGGCGAATTTTAGTTGTAAAAAATTGAAAAATTAAATGTAACGTTTTAAAATCAAATTGAAATTATAAATTTGATCAAAGTTGTTATTTTTATTTTATTTTCTTATGGAATATTAAGATGGGTTAACTGCCAAATAATTTATCAACAAAACCTATTAGATAGTTTGGGCGCCGAAATCGTATTTATGACAAACATGGATTTTTCACGTTGCTTAGTGTGCATTTGATGCCATTTGTGAGAGAAAATTCATGTATTTAGCAACTCTTTGCCTTAAAACTTTGCTTTGTGAGAAATTATGCTTATTTTGGGTATTTTGATGAAATTTCAGGAAAAATAGAAGCTAAGGTGGAGTGAGAAGAACTTGAAATGATGAAGAAGAGCTCGATACGGAGCCGTAGAAAGAAATGGGAGACAATTTGGAGTCCGGACGAGGAAGAACGAGCAAAAACGAAAAAATCGCCCGATGTTCACTAGTCATCACGGCCGCGGCCAGCGGCGTTACCAGAGTCAGCCAAGGCTTTTCACGCTTATGACCAGCGGGCGGGGCCGCGACTGGGGTCTAGCCCGCGGCGCGAAGCAGAAAAATGGGTTTCTCCAATTTTGTCCCCCCTTTTTGTTATTTTTTTTGACACTTCTTCTTACTCACATCCCCAACACCTATAAATACCTCACAATTCTCCTTTCCCTAGGTTAACATCCAAGCCAACAACCCTCAACTCTTAGCCTACATTTTCTCTCACACACACACCTCCACCATCTTCATCTTCCACCCACCAACCTAGAGAGAGAAAGTGTGATTGGGGGAGAATTGGGAAGAAGACAACAAGGATTTCAAGATTGGAGCTCAAGATCACCGAGGATTTGTCTATGAATCTCTTATTTTCTTGTTTTTCTTTCTTGTTTTTCTTTCTTGTTTTTCTTTCTTGTTTATCTTTGTTGGTGGATATTTACTCTTCATTATGATTAGCTAAATTTCCCTATTTTAGGGATTGTATTAGATGAGTTTGTGATGGATTGATCTTTATCTTAATTACTTGTTGATGGGTTCTATTATTTCCTTGTGTTTGTTGATTTGGTTGAATATTTGAATGCTTAGCTACCATTTGAATGTTTTTATTGTGTCGATTTAAGGCTCGAGAGAGGAGAAATCGATACTAGAACCAAACACGAGGCACAATATTACAATAGTCCGAGAGGGTGAGTGGTTTTGTGAGGGCATTTGATCCAAGGAGCCGTTAGGATTTATAGGCTAGCTTAGTGACCGGAGACGGCATAACTAGCTTGTAATCTACAACTCGAGTCGTCTGAGAGAGGGCTAGAGTCGCCCGAGAGGGGGCTAGAGTGGAAAAGAGATCGCCCTAGATAATTTGGATTCTATTAATAATTCATTAGTAAAGTGATTTCTAATTGCTTATCCATCGAAATCTAGTCCCTAAGATAACTTCGTTTCCATATTCTTCTCCCGTTTATAGTTTAATTATTATTAATTAGAGTTTATTTATTTTAATTTAATTTAACCTCTTCAATTTATTCGTGAGTCTAAATAGATTAAAATAACTTATTAGTAGTATTCATAAGACTTTCGAACTAGTACTCGTGGAATATGACCATACTTGTCGAATATTACAATAGCCCCGTACACTTGCGGGTTTTATTTGCTTGAAAAAAAAAAGGCGAACAATTTACAACGTTAAAGTTTTAATTAATTAACAATATAAATAAGGTTAATTAATACTTCATCCGTCCCACAATAAGTGGCCACGTTTTTTTATTGGGCATGAAAATTTCTTTCTCTCATAAAAAGATGTGCTTACCACTTTCTATGTTTTTACCGTTTAAACACATCTATACTTATATAAAAAGAGCTTTGTTTTACAAAATTTAGATTGTATATTATCCTTACTATATAATTTAATTTAAGGGTAATAGTGTAACATAATATATTATATTATAAAAAATATAATAATTCATTAGTAATTAAATTTACGTTATATATAGATTTTATATATGGTTAATATTTATCAATATCAATATATACAGACACTATGTGTTTCATTAATTTGTTGTTTCTTAAGGATTTCTTTTTTATAAAAGAACACTTATAATTTGTTGTTTAAACTTTAATTGTACTGATCGCATATAACTTTGATTTTTTTCTCTTTACTCTTTGTAATTGAAAATAGAAAATCATTGAACATAATAATTTGTTTTTGTCGCTAATCAATTATCACTATGTAATTTTTTTATACTTTTAAATTCTTAACCGTTAATAATATTTTCAACTATCTTAAAAAAATTTTAACTTAAAATCTTTTAGTGAATTACTTTATTTTACGGGAGTATATATACTATTATACTGATTAGTGATGGTCCTGAGACAAATAATATGGTGTAGAGGGGAGGGGGTGAATACACCAAGTTTAAAAACTTTTCAAAGTTTAAACTCTTTTGAGTGAGCTGGCTAAGTTCGACCAAACTGGAAGACAGCTTGATCAACACAGCTGGCTGTGTGTGGAATGTGGTGAGATTTTGGAAAGTCCGTATGTTACTTCAAATATATTGCAAAGCTTCGTTTCTCTTTTCAATTAGTCAGTTTATGCAACTTGAAACATATGTTTATGAGAGACAGAAGGAAACATAAATAAAGTTGTAAAGAACAAATCTATTTAATGTGGTTCGAAAAATGACTGCTACGTCCATGACCAGAAACCTCTGGTAAATCCACCACTAAATTTACTCGCAGTCAGCAAGCGTTGCAGCTCATTTTCTCGAGTTGGATACAAGTTTATGCATACTGTATCAAAATGTAACCAACAGTTTACAGGCACTGCTGTAGCCTAACCTGTAGTTTACGGGTACTACAGAACCTAACACTCGAATTAACCGCTTCGAGCAAGCAACCTTAACCTAACCTTATTCTGGGAAGAAGGGTTTGGGTTTGGGGTTTTCCAACTATGAACAATTTCTTACAAAGAAGAACATATGAGTGTGATGAACTCGTTCAAACTAGGCTTGAGATATTTCTATATTATTCTGCCTATGACTTAATATGTATGAACAACTCAAGAACTTCAGTTGTCTGTAAGTTCTTTTGATTTGGCTTTTTCTTGCAAATTGTTCATTTATCTGGATGTTCAGTCGTCTCTATTTTTCTGCACACTGATCTTGATGAAGACGACTCATATATAGGGAGAGATTAGAACTAGCCGTTGGAAAGAGCCATTCTGAATCTCTACCTAACTTCTAATATTGAGGTCCTGTCTTCGTCTGTATTTTTCTCGTATCGCAGGCCTAGATTTGACTTCTAGGTGCTGAGGTATCGAGTTACTGTTGGTCCAGGTCAACTCTGACTTCTGACACATGGATCTTTATCTCAGACGAATCTTCAAGTTATCTTCGACTCTACTGTGTTGTTGACTCTGAGTTGTGTCTTGAACTCTGCTGAGTCATGACGCTGAGTTGTGTCTTGAACTCTGCTGGGTCTTGACGCTGAGCTGAGTTGTTACACGAGCTGGGTTTTTGATACAGTTATGTCTTGATATTTGAACTTGATCTTTTTTGCTTTGAATATCATTGCATTGATTACTCGACTTGATTTACCCTGCTGTGTACTCAGCTTGGTCAGCTGAGTCTTTATTCTCTTGTTTGTTGTAATCTCTGTACAGCTCTACTGGGCTTCTCTGCTGTGTTAGCTTTGTTCAGCTGTGTTTCACGCTCAGCTGTGTTCTGCTCTTCACTCCAGCTATGTACCGGTAACCTTAGAAAATCTATAAGCTCAAAACAGGTGAGTTCGATAAACTTAGTTTAGGCAATCATCTACTCGGTTGGGATCAGCTGGGTTTTGATATCACTTCAAAACACTTAGAATTTTCCCAAAAATTAGTATAATTTTTTTTTAATAAAATCGAATTAAGACGAGTACCATCAACTTCAAACTTAATTCAATTATTAGAAATTCTATTCAAGTATAACCCGCATAAACGAGCTTTCTAATAATATATTTCAATTTAAATATTTATTTTTTTAAACAAATTATATTGTTCTAAATATATACTACTTCATTCGTCCACCAAAGATTTGCTATGTTTTGACAGATATGGATTTTAATAAGTTTGAGTTGAACGTATTGTGAGTAGAATAAGGTCCCACTTTTAATGCATTAGATTGAGTAAATGTGTTGTTAGTGGAATAAGGGTCCCACTTTTAAGGATTCTAAATTAATATGACGTGTACAATGATAATTTTTGTAAATAATGAGGTATGAGAGGTTAATAAGTAAGTAAATTGTGTGTGGTAAATTACTATAAATGGACATGGCAATTCTTTTATGGACGGACCGAAAAGAAAATTGTGGCAATTCTTTCGTGGACGCTAGAAATAACATATATCCTAAAATCCCACAACAAATAAGGTTAAGTAGATAATTAATATATCTTTAATTATTTAAAGTATATAAATTAAAGTTTGAGCTAAACTAAATGAGCATTTGTTTAATGATTTGATTAATAATATCTTTTTGTGTACTTATATTTATTAAAATTTTATAATAAAAATAAAATTAATAGTTTATACACTAAGAGAAATTTCGATATCTATAGAGAGTACATTAAGAGAAATTAAGATATCCATCAAGAGAAATTAAGATATCCATAGTTAATAAAAATAAAAATAATATTATTATTTACAATAAAATATTTTATTTAATTTTGATTTTTTATACGTAATTAATAATAGATTTTAATATTTTTTAGAAAGTTATCCTCTATTTAATTCAAAGTGTGTTGATAATAAAAAAGATACCATATTACTACAGTAAGAATGAAATGTAATATAAAATACACACAATAAAATTCACTTATTAACAGTCATACTTATTTATGTGTAATTGATCTAGAGTGTCTTAGAATAGGCAAAAATAAGTTAGATAAAGCAAAACTTTAGTATAATTCTAAAGCAAACTCTACAACCAGATTTTTACAAGAAAAAAAATGATAAATATTATGCCGCTTAGCAAGTTAACAATCACAATCTACCTTCTATTTTGATAATTTATATTTATATTACTACTGACAATTGTGTAAAATTAATAATGATATAATTAAAAAAAATATTATACGATACTACAAAATTACAAAACTAATCTTCATCCATCAATATCAAGAAAACAAAAAATTAATTAATCATAGCGTCAATCTACTAAAGTTTTTGTCCAAACTGGTTTCTAGGTATGATCAAACAATAATTAAGAATTACATGTAATATCTAAAATTAAGAAAAATATAGAATTTTGACATTAAATATGTATTACATATAACAATAAAGCTATTCATTCGGCCATACTGAGGCCAGCCACACGGTGGCATTCTCGTAATTATGAGCATTAAAAATATAATAATTAATAGTTCTAAATTAATTATGAATTATTTTTACATAATGACCCTTTCCCATTTTTTTCTAAAGAGAATATATTTTATTACTTTCAAATTTGAATTTGTAAGTATTCCATCTCCACAATAATTTTAGATTTTTTTTCAATAAAGTGAATATCAAATTCTTTAAATAATACACAAATCCTCAAATAACAAAAACTTGTTTATTATTTCATCTATAAACAAATATTAATTGATCGTATGGTTGAATCAAAGTTGCAAAGTTATAATCGAATCAAAGTTTTTCTTTAAAAAAAATTATTTATATGATTATAATTGATGGTCCCGGAACGAGGTCTTCGGTGTAGAGGGGGGGTGAATACACCGAAGAGAGATTTTTGAAAACTTTTATCAAATTAAAGCAGAGTTGAGTGAGAGCTCAGTTATGAATTCAGCTGACTTCTAAAGAAGGTGGTCAGCTGGACTGATAACTTAGCTGGCTGTGCGGAAAGTGGTGGAAAGAAAAACTTAGCTCGTTCCCTTTATAAAAGCTCAGAAAAACTTAGTTTCAGTTTTCAGTTAAGCAGGATTGAAAATAATGCAGCTGGCTGGGTCACACAGCCAGAGAGTTGAAGCTTTGAAAACTTGTGCTGTGCAAATGCGGTTAGTTCTTTAAGTAAATATATAATGCAAAGACTGAATAACGCAATAAAGAACACGGAATTTTAACGTGGTTCGGAGAGAGAACTCCTACGTCCACGACCAGGTTTTAGCTGGTAAATCCACTAAGGATGACCACTTGGTTTACGAGTACCAAGCAACTTCGCAGCTCTACCTCGAGCTGTGTTCTAACAGTTTACGGGCACTGTAGAAGCCTATACCTTTTCAGTTTTCGGGTACTGAATAACCTTACACTCAAATTTCGCGCTTCGAGAAGGCGTAACCTTAACCTAACCTTTTATGGGTAAAGAAGGGTTTGGGTTTCCAACTTTGAACGAGTTCTTACAATGAAGAACTTTGGAAGATAAACTCGTTCAGATCTAGGCTTTGGATTTACTAAGATTTCTGCCTATTGATCAGACGAAAAATTAAAGCAGTGTCTGAAGGTGAACACTTAAGAATTTAAGTGTTCTTTAAAGAGTTAGAAAACTGCTAGAGAGCTTTTTAAAACTTGAGAGATTCAGAGAGGTTGAAAGCTTATAGAGAGTTTTTCGTGTTCGATTCTGAGGTTGAAGACTGGTATTTATAGGTAGAGATTCAAACTAGCCGTTGGAGGAGCCGTTTGAATCTTACCTACTCTCTGATCTGTCGATCTGTCGTTGAGCGTATCTTCACCTGTCTTCATCACTGTGTCAGATCCTAGGTTCGCCTTTCTAGGATGCTGAGATGTCGATCCCTCATTGGTCGAGGTATATTGACTTCCTCTGACATCGGGATTTCTGTCTTTCGAGCTGGTTTTTGAATTTAGAGCTGGATTGGGTAAGCTGACTTGAAGTGACGTCTTCAGAGTTAGTTTCCTTTTTGTCAGCTCAGCTGACTTTCTTAGACTTGAGTCATCTCAATATATTCAGCTCAGTTGGATCTCCTTGGCTGGATCCATTCTTCTTTTCTTGAGTCAGTCTTACTCAGCTCAGTCTTTGAACTCTGTTCAGCTAAGAGACCTTTTCAATTGACTTTGGGTCCAGCTGATTACTCGGCTGGGTCTTCTTCTGTCTTCAGCTTCCTAACCTGTGAACTTAGAAAATCTAAGGCTCAAACAAGTGAGCTGGAAAACTTAACTTAGGTTTGTACATTCATCTACTAGGTTGGAGAGCAGTTGGGTTTTGGAATCAAATCAAAACTTTAGAATTTTCCCAACAATTTCCCCCTTTTTGATGTTGCCAAAACCTAACTGAGAAAAACAACCTGCTTCCCCCTAAATGAGAAAGTGGGTTTTAAAAGATGATAAGAGAAATTTCAGCAGGAGATTAAATTCAGAGTTCAGTGCCTGGACAAAGAGTTATTGTCATCAGGGTGAGCTTGAGAGCAAAATATTTCAGTTTTATTAATCCACAAAGATGATTACAAGAATTACAGGATTAACAAACTGAAACAAAACAAAATTAAATCCTAGTTGGCTGGGTCTTCATTTCTGCTGCTGCTGTTGATTCTTCAGCCTATCTTCTTCCAGCTGCTCATCTGTTCTCAACCTGTACCGGTTGAATATCATCTGTTCCAGCTTCATGTATTCTTCTTCATTGTTTGCCTTGGAAATTCTTCTCCTGATCGCCCATCTGTTTACTTCTGCGATAATTTTCGATTTGTCAGGAAGATGATTTCCAGGTATCAGAGGAGGCTGGATATGATACAGCTGGGGAGCAGTGAACTGGATATTTGCGGTACTTGCAGCGTTGAAGAATGCTTTTTCTGTCATCCTATCTTGATGAAAAAGCTCATTGAGATGCATCATGAACGCAACATCTGGGGGCGTATTTGGGTAAGCTCCCAGATAGTAGTAATCTTCAATGAACTCAAATTTTGTATGTTCCCAGTCATCGTTTAACTCTTCTGGGATCCATTCATCTACTCTTCTCCAGTTCATCGGCATCTGAGACTTTTTCTTTGCAGCTCTTATGCTTGCTCTTTTCTTCTGCTGCTTCTTTTCTTCGGCATTGAGTAGACTTTCTTTCTTCTTCTGCTGTTCTTGAAGGCTTTTCATCTCTTGCTTTTGTTGAGTCACAAAGTTGCAGAGCCATTGAGTATCATTGAACTGTTCTGGCGTGGCTCCACTAGCTTTGGCAAGAGGGATGATCATTTTGCTCCATTTCCCTTTCCGTCCAGCTGGTTCCTCTGCATCCAGCTCAGCAACAACTTCGTCAATCTCAGACTGCATCACTTGGACTTCAGCTACAGCTTTTCCTTTGCCCGTCTTTGAAGTTTTTCTCTTGTCATTACCTTCCCTTTTTTTGGCAAAATCAACAAGAGTGGAGGAGAGGTTGACAACTGTCTCGTTCAGTTGGGCCAGGGCTTTGTCAATGTCAGCAATCTTTGCTGAGTTGTCTGCTGTGACGAGATTGAGCTGTGTTGTGCTGTTGCTTCCAGCTTTGAACTGATTGTCCAGCTCCTTGTAAAGATTGAACAGCTGGTGAATGTCAGTTCTGTGTGAGAGAGTCTGCTGTTGGAGAGCTTCCAGCTGGCTGGATAAATCGTTGATGCTGCTTTTCAGCGGAGCTTGGAGGTTTGATATGATCTTAGGGACTCTCTTCTCTAGATGATTTGATTGATCAATTCGTTGAGAAACGAGAGCATTTAAGATCTTCTTTGGTGCTTTCCTGCATTCCCAGGCAAATCTGTGAACGTCATCAATGGACTGTCCATTACATTGGACTTGCCATTCTATTGCTGTGATGCGCAGAAGGTTGTCAACATTTGATTTGAGTCTATACTCAAAAAGGATTTCCTCAACTTATTTGGCGATCTCGTCCTTCATTGCATCAGAAAGCACATTAGGATCCGTTTGGGTTCCGGATTCGACTTGGCTGGGTTTTACTGCCTCGATCTCGACCAGTGAGTGAGTGTCATCGGCATTTGGACTTTGTGGGGCAGCTTCGGTAGGCTCAACTGTTGCATTAATTGGCTCTTCTTCAATCATCATTGCCTCAGCTGTGTCGGCAGGGACAGCTTCCTTGGCAGTTTCAACTGGAACGATCCAGCTAAGATTGTGTAGGTAGGAGTTGGCTCGAGAGATGACTTCCTCCGAAGGTGGTACTTCATCCTGTTCAACCTTCTGGATGAGGATTTGGATCAGCTCGTCTTGATGCTCAAAAGCATCCTGAAGACTTCCAAATCCAAATATCTCCTGCAGAGCTGCTTCTTCGGCTTTAAGCTTATCAAAAGTATAGAACTCCACCATTTCTTCATTTGCATACCAAGTGGACATCTTGGTAGCCAGATAAAATTTGAAGTCGCTGACGGCGACTAAGGCAGTAGGGAGCGAGGCAAGAGAAGGATAATGTTGCAGTGCGCTCTTTATTCCTTGAAGCCTGAGGTCCTCGAACCTCATGATAGTGGCAGCATGTGCAACTGCTCTGGGACTGAGGATTTCGATTTCCTCAGAAGAAGTGGGGCTAGATGGTTCAGCTTGGTATTCATCATCCAACTGCAAAGGAGCGTCAGCTGGATAGGGCTCTTTAGGTGAGCTGGGTGCTGAGAATTGGGTGGTTTCAGGTACTGAAGAAATAGGCGAGGATTCTTGGTGAGGTACCTGAGGATGTGGAGAAAGGAGAAGAGAGTGTTGTTGAGGAGGAAGGAGAAGAGAGTGTTGTTGAGGAGTTCCAGCTGATGTGAGATCAGCTGGAGTAGGTTGTGAGGATGCTTGAAGGATTTTTCGAAGTGGAATAGCATCCTCCGGGTCAGGGTGGGAGACCACTACCTGTGGTTCCTCAGCTTCTCGTGAAGCAATCACGAACTCCCTTCCTTGATCTGTACTGGAGGAGGAATCCTGAGATGTCTCCTCAGCGACTGATCTCCATTCAGTTCCAGCTGGCTTGCTGGCTGCCTTGAATTTGAGCTTCTTTTTGGCAGGTGGAGATCCAGCTGGCTGAGTTTCCTCTGGCTGCTTCCTTTTCCCTGCTTGAGAGGGAGAGGCAGTCTGCTGTTTTGCCTCCTGCATCTTCTTCTTCCCTTCAGGGGCTGCTTTCTTCATCAAGTCAGAGAGCTGACTCTGCTTTTCAAAAAGAACTTTGGACACAGGGAACTCTTCTGTGTCGTTCCACTTGATTTGTCGTCCAGTTGTGTAGTGTTCTATTATGCACGCCACCTTGGTGCATAAATAGATTGTCTCCCTACAGCTGTACTGGGTGAAGCTGTCATCTTCAAAGTGAATCTTCTTCGACTCCTTCTCCAACTTTCCCATGAAGTAGGAGAACCAATCCACATGATCATTCCTGGGGATGGCTATCATTGGCTTCAACTTGGGTATGCTGATCTCTCCTTGAGATCCAGCTATACCTAGAATGCACTTCTGGGTGACATCCAGAAGCAGTCTGAATTTGGGCTTGAGCAGTAGTTTGGACATACTCGCCCTGTAGGGTTCCGGTTTGAACAGCATCTGGTCCAGTTCGGCCTGGATCTCTTCTCTGGAGTAGTTGTCTGGGGAGCGGTCCCCAAGAGTTTTTAGTCCGAACAGCTTGCTCAACATCCGGTTGATGTTAATGTCGATGTCGACATCTCATGGAGTTGTATGCCCTATCTTTTCCTTGAGTTTGAGAGTGATGTTGGAGCGGAGACGTTCATCTCTGTTCGTCATCTCCATGAAGAATTCTGCCACTTCCCGGCGGAAGATGTTCTTCGGTCGCGCTGTCGCCCATTGCAGTAGGCCTGCCTTCTCGATGAGATCCAGCACCTCCTGGAACTCCGAGTTCTTGTAATTCTTGAGAGTTAAGCAACTCTCAAAGTGAAGATTTGACATGAGATTCTCTGATTGGTTCGCTCCTGGAGTTATCTTCTTTGGTGCCATGATTTCTTTTCTGTATTGAAGAGTTAGAAGATACAAGGAAGAGGTGTTTTGCAGAAACATAAGCAAGAACTTGTTATGCGAAAATTTCAGAGATGAGAAATAAATTATGGCGACGATTTGCATATCTTTGACATATATATATATATATATATATATATATCAACCGTCTATTTTGATGAACGGTTGAGATTTTGAGATCTGATTTCAAGATCTGCGGCTGGGAGAGATTTGCACAACACGTTAAGTGACGTGCGTATGTAGATTGTAGGTCACGCGCGTGTGGTAGTAAAAAATGTTCAGACTTCCGCCTCGACTTTCCCGAGCTACAGTACCCTGCATGCTTTTCATTAAATGCGATGGGATTCGATTGGATGGATGGCTTCTTGACTAATCCATCTAAGGAATGTCTAGGAATTTGAATTAAATTCAAATAATTTTATCCTTAAATAGCATATTCCTCAGGGAAATAAATGAAAGACTGCAAACCTGTCAGCTGATCTTTGTAGTCAGCTGATACCTCGGCTGTGTTTCTTTAGGTTGAGTTTCTCCTTCAGTTTTATTATCCAGCTGAGCTTGATTTCCCCTCAGCTGGTTTCTCTTCTTGGACTGAGTTCACGAAACTACTAGGTCTGGTTTCTTCCAACTTGATAATCAAAAGGTATCCAGCTGAGTCATTTTCCCCCTCAGCTGGATGAGGTTTCTTCATCAGGATTAAGCAATCCAAGCAATCCATACAGCATTTTGAATCTTGCTTCCATCAGAGGCTTTGTTAAAATGTCAGCTTGTTGGATGTCTGTGTGAATTTTCTCAACAATGACGTCTTTCTTTTCCACGTGATCTCTGATGAAGTGATGTCGAACGTCAACGTGTTTACACCTTGTGTGAAGGACTGGATTTTCAGATATTGCAATAGCACTTGAGCTATCACAGAAGATTGGAACTTGACCAGTTTTCACTTCATAATCATCCAGCTGATGCTTCAGCCAGAGAATTTGAGAGCAGCAGCTTCCAGCTGCCATATACTCCGCTTCAGTTGTAGAAGTAGCGACACACGTCTGCTTCTTTGAAAACCATGATATCAACTTGCTTCCTAAGGCCCGACATGTTCCTGAAGTTGATTTTCTGTCTAAACGATCTCCAGCAAAGTCTGAGTCTGAGTATCCAATCAGCTGCAAATTATCTTCAGCTGGATACCACAGCCCAACGTTCTGAGTGCCCTTTAGATAGTTGAGAATATTTTTTACTGCTTGCATATGTGCCTCCTTAGGATCAACTTGAAATCTGGCACACACTCCGACTGCAAATGCTATATCTGGGCGGCTAGCTGTGAGATACAGCAGGGAACCAATTATCCCTCTGTATTTGCTGGGATCCACTGGATTTCCTTCGGTTCCAGGTTCAATCTTCCAGTTGGTATTCATAGGGATCTTCACTGTTTTGCTGGATTGAATTCCATATTTGGCAATTAAGTCTTTCACGTACTTGGATTGATTTATGAATATCCCTTCTGTTGATTGCTTGACTTGTAGTCCTAGGAAGAAACTCATTTCTCCCATCATCGACATTTGGAATTGTTTTGACATCATCTCTCCAAATCTTTCACATAAGAAAGTTGATCTTGAGCCGAAGATGATGTCGTCCACATATATTTGGACAACTAGTATATCTTCACCTAACTTGATGGTGAAGAGGGTTCTGTCGACTGAACCTTTCTTGAATCCTTTGGACACAAGAAATCCTGACAGAGTGTCATACCAAGCTCGAGGTGCTTGCTTCAGACCATAAAGCGCATTCTTTAGCTTGTACACTTTGTTTCCTTCTACTTCAAATCCTGGGGATTGCTCTACATAGACATCTTCTCTGATTTCTCCATTCAAGAATGCACACTTCACGTCCATTTGGTATACTTTGAATTTGAGATGCGCTGCGTATGCAAGGAATAATCTGATGGCTTCCAATCTTGCTACTGGAGCAAATGACTCTTCATAGTCTATTCCTTCTTGTTGTGTATAACCCTTGGCGACTAAGTGAGTCTTATTTCTGATTATTACTCCAAGAGTGTCCAGCTTATTTTTGAATATCCATTTAAGTCCTATTATTTTGACTCCTTCTGGTCTATCGACCAGTTCCCAGACGCAATTTCTGAGAAATTCATTCAGCTCTTCTTGCATAGCATTTGTCCAGGGCACACTCTTTAAGGCTTCGATAAATGTTTGAGGCTCTGGAACTTGAGCTACATAACATGCCATGAGAGCTGTGTCTTCGTTGTAGACGGTCAGTTCTAGCTCTACTGAGACTTGAGCTTCATTATCTGCTTCTTGAGGATTTGATGGCGAGTTATGAGCAATAGAATTTCTTGTTCTAACTCTGTCTGATGGTTCTCCAATGATTGCTGAAGCTGGATGATCTTCGATCCATCTTCGTCTTCTTCGAATTTCTTCTTCTAGCTCATTGATGCTTGAAGTTGCTAAGTCACGTCTTGCTTGGAGATGTTCTGGTGTCATATCCTGAGACTCATTCTGATTTGGATTAGAATTAGATTGATCTTGAGTCGTAGACTGATTGAATCCAGCTGGAGAGGGAGCTGGGGAGTCAGCTGGGTCTTGATTTCCAGCTGGCGGCATTTCCCCTTGATCTGATACTGGGGATCCCTCTGGATCATCAGCTGGTTGATTTGCCTCTGCTGAATTGATTTGAGGTTCTCCTGGTTCATCATCCCAAATCAATGGTTCAGCTAGATTCCGGATTCGAATTACTTGAGATCTTGTTTGAGCTGGATCGGTGCTTGATGTTCCAGCTGTGTTTCTTTGTTTGATCGACTCTCTGAATTCGAAAGATGTTTCATCAAAGGTGACATGAGGGGTCACTTCGACTGTTTGTGTTCTCCTGTTGAAGACTCTGTAGGCTTTACTTACAGCTGAGTAACCAAGGAATACTCCTCGGTCAGTTTTGGCGTCGAACGTCTTCAGCTGGGTTTTTCCGTTATTTAGGATATGGCATTTTGAGCCGAAAACCTTGAAATACCCGATGAAGGGTTTCCTGTTATTCCATAGCTCGTACGGAGTCTTTTCTTGTCTGGATGTGAGTAGCGATCTATTCTAAGTGAAGCAAGCTGTGTTGATAGCTTCAGCCCAGAATTTCTTTGGAATGGCTGAACTTGCTAATATTGAGGTAGCTGCTTCCTTGAGTGTTCTGTTCCTCCTCTCAGCTACACCATTCTGTTGAGGTGTGCGTGCAGCTGAGGTTTGATGTTGTACTCCGTTCTTCTCACAATAATCATATATGGTTTCATTCAGAAACTCAGTTCCTCGGTCTGATCTGATTGAGATAATTTTGCACTCCTTTTTAGTCGTCAACCTTTCCAGCAGGGCCGACAGCTTGGATCTTGTTTCACTTTTCTGGTACAGGAATGAAACCCAAGTGAATCTGGAGAAGTCATCCACTACGACCAGAGTGTATTTCCTGCCGTTGAAACTTGCTGGTGTTACTGGACCAAAAAGATCCATGTGAAGGAGTTGAAGAACTCGATCAGTTGAGGGCGTCGGCTTGAGAGAAAACGAAATCTTTGTCTGTTTTCCTTGTTGACAAGCGCTGCAAATATGACTCTTGTCATAAACTTGATCTGGAATTCCATTAGCGAGCTGATTTCTAGCCAGCTTGTTGATTGTCTTGAAGTTGAGATGATTCAGCCGTCTGTGCCACAGCCAGCTGACTTCATTGCTGCTTTTTGATACAAGACATGTGTCTGGAGGGCTGCTGTTCCAGTCAGCAAAGTATATGTTTGCTTCTCTTTTCCCTCTCAGTAATACCTGCTTGGTTTCCCTGTTTTTCACTGTACATCCCTGTGCATCGAACTTGACAGAAAAACCATTATCGCAGAATTGACTAATGGAAAGCAAGTTATGTTTTAATCCTTGTACATATGAAACGTTAGATATTTTAACATTGAAGGTTTCAAATGTACCGTAACCTTTGGTTAAACCTTTGGAGTTGTCACCAAACATTACTTGAGGACCTGGACGCTCTTCGTATTCTTGAAGTAGATGCTTTAGATGAGTCATGTGTTTTGAGCATCCGCTGTCCAAGTACCACAGTGTTCTCATCGATTCCTCTACGATGCATCTTTCTCTTGCAGCCTGTCACAGAAATCAAAATTTAGGTCCCCAGTTGTGATTGGGTCCTTATGGGTTAGTTAGAGATCCATTTACGATCCAGATTTGTTTGATGACTCTGATTGGATCATTAGATCTGATAATTCTCCCAGCTGTGTCTATGAACACGTTCTTTGTGTTCTTTGTTTGACTCTGTTGGCTGGGTCTTGATCTCTGTCGTCTCCCAGCTTGATTTCTTGATAGTTCAGTTCTTCTTTGGTTTCCAGCTGAGTGTACAGCTGAGACATTTCTTTCCTTCTGTCTCTGCTGTCTAACTTGGTATCTCGGCTGGACTTGATAATCCAGCTGGTAATCATATGACTGATATCCAGCTGGATATCTTTTCTGATATCTCGGTTGATATCTTGCCACTTGCTGCTGATGATGCTGGTGTTGATGTTGTCCAGCGTCATTCCTTCGTTGTGGTTGAATCCAATGCTGTTTAATTTGTGCCTGGGGTTGCCTTACAGCTTGTCTTCTAGGACCTTGCTGTGTCTTCTGTTTCTCAGTCTGTAGTGCGGCTGGAGTTGGATTCTCTTTTGCTTTCACAAAAGTTACCTTGGTTCCACTTGTAGTTGCAACATTTGTTAGATCCTTAGACCCATCATAACCCAATCCCGTCTTTAATGCTGCTGGTCGTTGTACACTGATTATTTCATCCATCGTCGATGTAGCTTTGATGAGTGCAACCAGCTTTGTGGATAATGTGTCTTCTGACCTTTTTAATTCCAAGATCTCAGCTGACTTTTTGTCTGACTCAGCTGTGGATTTTTCCAAATTGTCCATCAGCTGCTTTTTCTCATAGTAGAACTCCTTCATCAGCTGATCCTGTTTGACTATCTTTTCCTTGAGTGACACTATTTCCTCTCTGAGCTGTGTAGCATCAGCTGCTTCTGATGCTTCTTTCTTTTTCAGTTCTACCTTCAGCTCAGCATTTTCACACATTATGACATCAAGAATTTCTTGTAAATCCTTGAAGTCATTCATGACTTTCTCCACCAGATTCCAATCAGGTTGTCCTTCTGATTCAGAGACCTGCGTAGAGTGTTCGTGTGATGGTGATGGGTTAGATACGTTCTGAATTTTAGAAGTTACCTCATCATCGTCGAGTCCTTCTGTCTGTCCCATGAAGCAAGCATCCCAGTCTTGATCATCACGGGCCATGAGTGCATCTTCCTCTGAGTCTGAGAAAGGCATATCATCATCTATTTTATTGCACTCGGACTCTTCATCAGCTATATAGGCTCTTCTTCTGTCAGCTGCCTTAGCTTTCAGAAGATTTTTTTCTTTCTTTGACAGTTTGGGACAGTCCTGCTTGTAGTGTCCCGGCTCCTTGCAATTGAAGCAGCCTTCCTCTGTCCGTTTTGAGGTGTCAGCTGATTTTTCATCAGCTGCTGTGTACTTGTCTCTGTACGTCTTGGCGAATTTCTTGTACTTGCCTTTGCTGGTGTTGAGTCTGTTATAATTTTTCACCAACATGGCAATTTCTTCGAGTAGCTCCTCTTTGCTCATATCCTTTTTGTCCTTCTTCTTCTTGGAGGACTCAGCTGACTTGACATGAGCTGACTTTTCAGAGTTGGCTCTGAAAGCTATTTCTTTTGGAGCTGGGGTGAGTTCTCCGTCATTCTGTCTGCTTGAAGATTCTTCTTGGGTGATCTTCAAGTTGTATTCGTTGGCTTTTAAGAGTGAGAACAACCTTTCTGTAGATAGATCACCCAAGTCACTTCGACTTTGGTGAACTACCTTGTAAGTGTTCCATTCAGCTGAAAGAGCTGAAAGAACCTTTAAATTCTTTTCCCGCTGGGTATATTTCTCAGTTTTGATTGTCTCTATCTCGACGACTATGTTTGAGAACCTTAGCTCCATCACTTCGATGGATTCATTGGCTGGCTGCTTGAAGTTGTCGAATTTTTGGCAAGCTATTGTGAATTTGTTTTCTTTGATTTCTTCTGACCCTTCACATAGCTTGGCAAGTGTTTCCCACATCTCTTTGGTTGTCTCGCACTTGATGATCTTACTCAGGTAGGCGTTCGAGACTGTTGATGAGATGGTGTTCCTTGCGAAGCTGTCTAGTCCAGCTTTCTTTCGTTCTTCTGAAGAGTATTCCTTCTTTGGCTTAAGAATTGGCCGGTATTCTGGTTGTCCTCCATCATGAGCAGGTACGAGTTCATTTTCTTGTTTATAAATAAGGATGGGTCCGTCTGTAATGACGTTCCACATCAAGTCGTGATGCACACACAGGAAGCTCTTCAATCTGAATTTCCAGATTGCATAGTCATCAACTGAGAAGGTAGGAAGATTCCTGTTAAGATAGGAATCCATGAAGAGATGTACAGAATGCACTAGTATGAGTTTTTTCTGAAAAGCGGATCTGTTCAGTTGACCACTGATACAGAGTTTCAAGATAGATCTCTTGATCCAGAAACAGCGATCGTTTGAACCACTGCTCTGATACCAATTGATGGTCCCGGAACGAGGTCTTCGGTGTAGAGGGGGGTGAATACACCGAAGAGAGATTTTTGAAAACTTTTATCAAATTAAAGCAGAGTTGAGTGAGAGCTCAGTTATGAATTCAGCTGACTTCTAAAGAAGGTGGTCGAGAATTTGGGACTCGATAACTTAGCTGTGCGGAAAGTGGTGGAAAGAAAAACTTAGCTCGTTCCCTTTATAAAAGCTCAGAAAAACTTAGTTTCAGTTTTCAGTTAAGCAGGATTGAAAATAATGCGGTAGGTATCACACGGCCCAGAGTTGAAGCTTTGAAAACTTGTGCTGTGCAAATGCGGTTAGTTCTTTAAGTAAATATATAATGCAAAGACTGAATAACGCAATAAAGAACACGGAATTTTAACGTGGTTCGGAGAGAGAACTCCTACGTCCACGACCAGGTTTTAGCTGGTAAATCCACTAAGGATGACCACTTGGTTTACGAGTACCAAGCAACTTCGCAGCTCTACCTCGAGCTGTGTTCTAACAGTTTACGGGCACTGTAGAAGCCTATACCTTTTCAGTTTTCGGGTACTGAATAACCTTACACTCGAATTTCGTGCTTCGAGAATGCGTAACCTTGACCTAACCTTTTATGGGTAAAGGAGGGTTTGGGTTTCCAACTTTGAACGAGTTCTTACAATGAAGAACTTTGGAAGATGAACTCGTTCAGATCTAGGCTTTGGATTTACTATGATTTCTGCCTATTGATCAGACGAAAAACTAAAGCAGTGTCTGAAGGTGAACACTTAAGAATTTAAGTGTTCTTTAAAGAGTTAGAAAACTGCTAGAGAGCTTTTTAAAACTTGAGAGATTCAGAGAGGTTGAAAGCTTATAGAGAGTTTTTCGTGTCCGATTCTGAGGTTGAAGACTGGTATTTATAGGTAGAGATTCAAACTAGCCATTGGAGGAGCCGTTTGAATCTTACCTACTCTCTGATCTGTCGATCTGTCGTTGAGCGTATCTTCACCTGTCTTCATCACTGTGTCAGATCCTAGGTTTGCCTTTCTAGGATGCTGAGATGTTGATCCCTCATTGGTCGAGGTATATTGACTTCCTCTGACACCGGGATTTCTGTCTTTCGAGCTGGTTTTTGAATTTAGAGCTGGATTGGGTAAGCTGACTTGAAGTGACGTCTTCAGAGTTAGTTCCCTTTTTGTCAGCACAGCTGACTTTCTTAGACTTGAGTCATCTCAATATATTCAGCTCAGTTGGATCTCCTTGGCTGGATCCATTCTTCTTTTCTTGAGTCAGTCTGACTCAGCTCAGTCTTTGAACTCTGTTCAGCTAAGAGACCTTTTCAATTGACTTTGGGTCCAGCTGATTACTCAGCTGGGTCTTTTTCTGTCTTCAGCTTCCTAACCTGTGAACTTAGAAAATCTAAGGCTCAAACAAGTGAGCTGGAAAACTTAACTTAGGTTTGTACATTCATCTACTAGGTTGGAGAGCAGTTGGGTTTTGGAATCAAATCAAAACTTTAGAATTTTCCCAACAATAATGCATCTGATGATGAATATAAAATATCTATGTCTTAAAGCAATATAATTATCTCTTCTTAAGACGAATAACATTGAATAAAATATTAATTGTAAGATATTTATCAAAATAAAAATATTAGCTTGTTTTTGAATGATTTAGAGGCAAAGAGAGAATAATTGTTTTACTATTTTTTTTTGTTACATGGCTAGGATATTTTTTGATCTATATCTTGAAATTTGCATAAATAAAATATTGGAAGAGTAAGGAAAATGAGGAAGGATATCTTACAACATAATCTCACTAAATTTTGGAGCCAAAATAACATTGGGGGTACTATAGTCATAATAATTTTAAGTCTTTTAAAAAAATCGATTATTAATTGAGTCGGTCTGATTTTATAAACAAAAACGTTGTGTGGTTATCCGGCCACACAACGACCGATCGTCCCGCCAGTGACCACCCTCCCGATCGCACCCCCCGGTCCCTCCCCTAGGGGCGCCATGGTAGGTCGCAACCCAGGTCGGGTTTGCGACCGAGCAACCGACCTGGGTTGCTAATATTTTCTTTTCATGTTTAATAAAAAAAATTCATGTAAACGGCTAGTTTTCTCAACGGCCATTTTTTTATTTTGTTTTTTTTTCCATATATCCTACCTATAAATACCACATCTCACTTCAATTCATTTCACTCATATTCTATTCTATTCACTCATAATCTTCTCTTCCATTCCTATCTTCTTCCATTTTATTTCACCATTTCTATCAAAAAATGGGTGACAAAGATGCTCAATTCAACAATTGGTTTGGGTATCAACAACTCCCCGGGTTCCCGTATATGCAAAATTCCCCGCAATCCAACGATCCATCCCCCAATTCTATCCCGCAATGTCAACTATTCTCGCCCTCGCCCGGATTTCAACCTTACTCGTTGTCGGGCGGTTTTCAACCTTTCTCCTGCTCGCCCGGTGGCGGTTTTCAACCTTTCTCCTCCTCGCCCGGTGACGGTTTTCAACCTTTCTCCACGCCGCCCGGTGGCGGCTTTCAATCTTTCTCCACGCTGGCCGGTGCATATTGCCAATTTCAATCTTTCAACCTGAACGACGACGAAGACGATGAGCAAGAAGAAAAGGAAGAGGAGCAAAATTCTCCTTCACCGTCGCCGCCTCCAACAAAGGGAAAGGGAAAAGGGAAAAAGAAGACAACAACAACCTCCGATAGTACGAAGGGGAGATATGTCAATTATTCCAACGACGAATTGGAGTGTCTCACCCGGTGCTACGTGGACATCGGTCTTGACCCCGTCGTTGCCAATAATCAGAAGCTAGGTGAATTTTGGCGAAAAATTTGTAAGCGCTACAACGAGATATGGCCTGAGGGCAGCACGGCGAGGGAAGCCGAACATCTTCGGCAGGCATGGAAACGCGCAAAGAAGGAAATTGGAAAATTCAATTCCGAATACGTGAAATTCCAAAGGGCGAATGGAAGCGGGCAAAACGACATCGATCTCATCCACCTGGCTGAGGATGCATTCTACAACGAAATGGGCAAGAATTTCACTAAACATAAGCCGTGGGCAATAGTCAAAGATCTGCCCAACTTTCTCAATCCAGACGTCGCGACACAACCGGCGAAAAGAACGAAGACTCGAGAGGACGGTAGCTACACAAGCCATTCGAGCAATCCGAGCAACGCGTCGTCTGCAAACGAGGAGTCTTCGAGGATTTCCCGACCGCTGGGACAGAAGTCGGCCAAAAAAGGAAAGGGCAAGGCCAACGAAGTCCAAGACCTCCACCTCATCACTGAAGAAATTAGAGAGATGAGACATGCAACTGAATTAGCGACCGCCTACGATATCTACACGAGGCCAACGAAAGATATGGACCCGGAGGTATTGGAAAATCACCGCAGAGTTTGCAGGATGCTCGAGAAGAAATTTGGTTTTTGTTCTTAATTATTTCGTAGTATTTAATTTTTCATTTTTAAATTTCAAATTGTATTGTAATTTTCCAATGTTTCAATACAATTTAGTTATTTCTTAATTATTTCGTAATATTTTAATTATAATTATTTTTATTATTCAAAATAAATATAAAATCTTAAAATAACATTAAAATATAATTAAAATAATGAAAGACCAGGGTGAGAGACCGGTCCCATTGCAGACGATTTAGAGACCGGTATCTCAATCATTAAGACCACACAAAAAATGCCCAAAATATAATAAAAGGGTAGGTCATCTATGCGGAAGGGGGTAATAATACAAAAAGGCTTCGCCCATGAACGCGAAAGACACCAGCACGCAAGTGGCAAGTAATTGATAATTTTGGATATTCCGTTCCTCTCTCTCCTCTCTCTCTCTCTCTCTCTCTCACACACAGAGACACAGACACAGACGAAGACACCTTTGAGAGCTTTTTCCGGCGCAATACGGTTTCAACAGAAATATCTAATCGGAAGTGTATACTGGTTGGCTGTACAATCTAGAAATTTCTTCGTTCTTGGGGAGAGCCTACAGGGTGTTCGATGAAATGCGTGTTAGAAAGTGTCGGACTGATCTAATACGTGCCCGGTCACTTCTCTGATTGCTTCCGATTTTGATGAATGGAGAGCCTAATCTGCTACACTTCTTCATATCCATTTCAGTGCAGTAACGTCACTAGATTCTCACATGGAGTAGCATTTGCATCGCGCCCCGGTAACAAGAAACATAACCATAAAAAGCTGCAGCTTCCGAAGAACCTTCGTCATCGCCGACGCACTGAGGCTCCGCCAGACTTCTACCCTCGCATTCATCGCGTCAAGGATCCCGTTCAGTGTGAAATTCCTCCATCAGAATTCGATTGTGATGGAAATGATGGCAGTGATAGTTATGATGGAAATGTAGTGTGGGAGTCGGATGAAATCGAGGCCATTTCTTCCCTTTTCCGAGGAAGAGTTCCTCAGAAGCCCGGAAATTTGATCAGAGAACGGCCTCTCCCGCTCCCTACTCCTCACAAGATTCGACCTTTGGGACTTCCCACATCCAAGAAACTGATCAGAACTCATATTGCTCTTTCAAGGCAGCCTGTGTCGAATCAAATTTATAAGAATCCAACTTTCTTGATCAGCTTAGCTAAGGAGATCAAGAACCTCCCCCCTGATGATAATGTTTCCACAGTTCTCAACCAATGGAGCCGGTTTCTACGGAAAGGGTCGTTATCTCTGACAGTGAGGGAGTTGGGACATATGGGACTTCCCAACCGAGCTTTACATGTCTTCAGTTGGGTTCAGAACCAGCCTCATTTGTTCCCCGATGATCGGATCCTTGCTTCCACGGTCGAGGTCATGGCAAGAGCGCACGAGCTGAAAATGCCCTTCAAATTGGGTAAGTTCCTAAGCTTGGCCAGCCAGAGCGTTTACGAGGCAGTTGTGAGAGGCTTCGTCAGAGGTGGGAATACAAGACTTGCTTGCAGGCTTCTCTCAGCTGCCAAGAATCGCAAGAGAATGCTGAGTCCTAGCGTGTATGCTAAAGTGATTCTTGAACTTGGGAAATGTCCTGATGATAGAATGCTCTCGTTGCCATTGCTGGAAGAGCTCGCGAGGAGAGAGGATCTAGTGCTGAACCAGCAGGACTGCACGGCTATCATGAAAGTCTGCACGAGGCTGAAGAAGTTTGATATCGTGGAGGCACTGTACGATTGGGTGAAGAAGTCCGGTAGCATTCCCGGTGTGGTGATGTACACGACTCTGATCCACAGTCGGTATCTGGAAGGTAGATACAGGGATGCAATGGCTGTTGTTTGGAAAATGGAGGCTTCGAATTGCCCGCTTGATCTCCCAGTCTATCGCGTGCTGATTAGGCTTTTCGTTGCTTCGAATGATATCTCGAGGGCAGGGAGATACTTTTCTAAGCTGAAGGAGTCTGGTTTGAGTCCGACGTATGATATTTACAGAGCAGTGATTGGGATTTATATGGCTTCTGGGAGGTTTGCAAAGTGTAAGGAAATATGCCGTGAGGCTGAGATGGCTGGATTCAAGATAGAGACTGGAGAGAATGTTGTAGTTGTTGGCAACTAGTGGTAGATTTGTGTGTGAAATATCATGGTGTAATCTGGCCATCTGAATTCTGTTTATCATTTCATTCAGTTCAACGTACGAGCCACAATTTGGATTTTCTTACTATAAAAACATTGAATGCAATAAGAGAAAAGTTATTATTTGATAAAAATTCTAGCAGAGTGTTGCTACATTTTTTGGCAGTGAAATGCTTATAGATATCATATCACTCTAAGATGACTTCAACCCCGACCGGTGATGAAAAACGAACCAACATCTTCAATACTTATTTCTACCGGTGAGTAAACAGACAATCGATCTGATGCAGAGAGTTTAAAAACTATGCTCCAGAACCGGACAAACGCCTCCTCGTTGCGTTGGAGACTGCCACTTGACCAAGTTTATCTTCTTCTTTTGAAACCATCCGTTCTCTTAATGGCATGTACTGCCGTAGCCAGACACCAGTGTACACCTGGAAATAAAAACCAAGATCAAAATGCAGTAACATTGTATAAAAAGGAGAAAGACGAGTACATACACCCTAACGACCATCAGAAAAAACGGGGCGTCCTCTGGGGAATTCTGATCATATTGGAAACCATAAAGCTGGGAAAAATGCAGTGTAACAAGTATTTTCACCAATTTTCAGTAAATCCATTCTCTTTCCTCCCCGGGACATATTACGTAATTAAGAAAGTAATGACGTGGGGAAAAACTGTGCTACATTCTAGTTTGCCGTCTATAACAAGGAGGAGAGAGCCATTTAGCTTCAATGCCCGAAAGGAAGAACTTAAGAAAGAGAGTCAGGCAAAGATTACCTGTGCTGGTCTCATTATCTTTGTGTCAGGATCATCCAGCGACTCTCGCCAGTGAGATAGATAGCCAGCCATTCGAGGAATTGCAAACAAAACAGGAAAGAACTCTGTTGGGAAACCCATAGCCCTGACCACAAAAATGGAGAATATATTACAAAGATACTAAAATGATTGAAAATGAAAATGAAGCCAAAGGGAATCAACATTCTAATAGTACCTATAAATTAAGCCAGAATAGAAGTCAACATTAGGATACAACTTCCTCTTCACAAAGTAATCATCAGATAAGGCAGCTTTTTCCAAGGCTATGGCCACCTGCAAATGACATTTAAATGATTGTTGAGATCCAGCCTTAGCATCTTAATTTACTCAAAAATCAGTTTAGTTCATGAAATTAACACATGATAACTATAATAGATCAGGAGTAAAAGAAGAAATTGCCAAAATTCACTGTAAACGGACTCACCTCTATAAGAGGGTCCCTGCCAACAATTGAAAATACTTCCTCAGCAAGATTCTTGATGACCTTCGCTCGCGGATCGTAGTTCTTGTAGACACGGTGCCCAAAACCAGACATCTTACGCTTCCTAATGATTATGACATTTTACTAAGACATAATGTAAAATCCATCCACACGAACCTTTTACTAGTTGTCATAAAAAGAAGGCAGCCATAGAAGGATACCGACCTGTTCTTTACGCCTTCAATAAAATCAGGAATATTGTCTATGCTTCCAATCTCACTCAACATTTTGAGCACAGCCTACAAAGTAAACAGGCAACAACACTTAAGATTTTAATGCAACTTGAACAATGTATAACCATACTACGATTCTGGGTTACCCTTACTAATTAATTCTTGTTTCATTGATTGAAAGACCAAAAACTTCCTGTGAAGCAGTTTCATAGAAGTAAATGATGAGTACCTCATTTGCTCCACCATGAAGAGGACCATAGAGAGCTCCAACTGCACCAGCAAGGGCTGTATACACATCAACACCACTGTAGAAGCAGATTTGCTTAAGTTACAAACAGAAGCAATTTTATTATTATTGTTCAAGAAGAGAATAAGATATAACCTTGAAGCAAGGTGCCTCGCAGCTGCAGTGGAGCAATTCATTTCATGTTCTGCATGCAATATGAAAAGAATATCTAATGTACGAGCAAGCCGCGGATTTGGTTTATAAGACCTATTGCCCCTGTTTTTACATCAGAACATTAGTTGGAAGTTGGAACATCACCTCTAGCTTCAAAGAAATTAAACATGTGCTGATGCAGTAAGACACTGCAGTGACTAAACTACACTGTAAACTAGGATATACTTACGTTTATATTAATCTTAAAGACTAAAACTATCTGGAAAAAAGAAGCAGGAATTAGCGCATACAATGAATCAAGCATATATAAGAAGTTCTCTGAGTATGAGAGGTTGCTGGATGGAAGGACAGGTGGCCTCCCTGCCATTCTCAAATACGCAGCTGCAGCAATCGTTGGTGCCTGAAAATAATTGATAGGCTTTTAATATTTCTTCCACAAGTTTTATGATCAGATGTACAATATTGTGAATATATCGAAGCAAATAAGCATGCAGACTGTAGACAATGGTATCACCTTCCCAAGTATGCGGACAATTTGTTTGTCTCTCACTTGCTTAGACTGGTATATATCTTGGCCCTATGTCAAAGATCATTGAAATGAATAAACAAACAGTACATTGTTATTACGATGGATGAATTCTGAATTCATAGACAACACCACCAAAAGTACCCGTTCTTCGAAATAAGGTATAACAAAAATAAAATAAACAATTTGATGCCACTGACATTCTTGAAGCTGATACCCCAAAAATCCAACAGAACTTACTGAGTGAGTCCATATTGCAGAAGGGTAAATATATCCAAGGTGGCATTAAATTGAAGAAAAAATTTATAACTCTATATCTAAAAAATAGTATATAAGAGGCTTACTCGTAAAGCTGGATTCGCATCTGGATGAAAGACTGAAAGAGCACTCATAGCACTAACAAGAACACCCATAGGGTGAGCATCATGGGGCATTGCTTGTATGATGTCCTGCCAAATATGATGAAATACCTTTAGAAACTCTATCTTCGTAATCTGATCAGGATTGAACAGTACTCTACAGTAGAAATTGGAGCAAGGTACATTCAATGCATATCATATCATAGAATTTCTACCCAAATCATATAACCAACCTCAAAAGCAAGGTACTTTGAAAAACATAATAGAAAAGGCAACACACACACACACACACACACACACAAAAGTATGTATTGCCAAGCAAAGTTTGAGCAGACTCTCAGCTAAATCAGGACTAAGAGGAAAGAGAATATCTGAAAATGAATGTTCCATTCAATATATGCAGGAAAAAGAAAATAACTTCGAGAAAAATACCAATATTCCTTGAGGAACAGCTGAATGCTGTGAAACAGAAAACTCCCAATCTGCCAACTGAGCTTCAGATGGTAAATTGCCATACACTACCACAAATAAGGAAATAAATATTCAAAATTAAATGCAGAAAAGGTGAAAGAAACAAATGTAGAAAACCAAATTGACTAGCCAGTAAATGGAACGAGTAAACTCCGTAAGCAGACATGCAAGTACCAACCAAAAGAGAGTTATGTATAACATATCATACAGAAGCATTGAGGACTATTACTTAATCAAAAGAATCTAGGAAGCAAGGTAGGGATATCTCACATATAAATCAACAAAATTAGGTGTTATATGGCCAATCAAGTAAAATATCTATAGTAAAGTTCGTAAGATGAGCCGTTCCTGCAACTAGGCGATTTCCTCAGATGCAAACACACAAGAAACCTGTAGCAAAAGTGTAAAGCTTACTCAAAAGATAAGCCACTTCCAGAAAGGAACTCCCCTCAGCCAGCTCCTCAATCGGATAACCTCTGTATCTAAGAATTCCTTCGTCGCCATCAATATAGCAGATCGATGACCGCACTGGGGCAGTGTTAAGGTAACCAGGATCGTACAGCTTGAGTCCTTTGTCATTCTTTCCAGTGCTTATCTGTAACACTCACTAAAATTATTAATCTGAATACAAATACTAGCAACGAAAGCCAATTAACCGTTGGAGAGATAAGGTTCATACATAGACGCACAGCCTTCCAACTTCTTCCCGAGAATAAGAATTTTAGCAGTAAGAATTCTTCACAAATAAATAGAATTTCAAAAAACTAAATAAAGTAATGACCTGGCGCTGATACGCTTCTTTCCAATTATAATGGATCATAATCAGAACGAAAATAGAAAGAGTAAAATTATGAAAGAGGAATACCTTCTTGAGGTCGGTGGCTTTGACGGTGCCTTCCTCGGAGACCTGAATCTGGTACTTCTTGCCAGTACGCTCATCAACTAGAGTTAATAATCCTTTCAGATACGGCGGCGGTGCCACGGCGGCAGAGCAGCTAGATGATTCCAGAATTCCGGAGCCAAAGGCGCCGGATTGATCAAACGAAGCTGAGAGGTGAGCAGAGAGCACCGCCAAGCGGCCTCGAGCGACGGTTGAATGATCGACATCTTCCATTTTTCCTTGAATTTTTCGCTCTCAATCGAACAATTCTAAGAAGAGCTTCAGTTTACCGGATCGCGTGCGCGTGTGTATGAGAGACAGAGAGAGAGAGGGGTGCTCCTCTCGGCTTCGCGCTTCAACAGATGGATGAGTTCTACTTCCAAAACCCGCCTTAAAAGAGGTAGAAAAATTGAATACAACTAACTCGATTTGGAGTAATATTTTTGAAGGCTTAAAACATAAATATTATTAATTCATTTGATGAGTTCATAATTTGTTCGGAATCGGAATCAGTGATAACAAGGAGAGTGTATCCAAGCATAAACCCGAGACAAAATAAAATCAAACATATTTCGATTAAAATGGTTCGGTTTTCGGTTCAATTCAGTTAATTTTTTAACCAATTTTTTTGAATGATTAGATCGTTTCTGTGTAATTACTTTCTCAGCTAAATCAATTAATTATATTCAAGGACTTGTTCCGACAAATTTCAGCGAATTATCCGAAAATTCACGCATAATCCAAATGTAACATATAATTGATTAGAAATAGATTGTGGTGTGGAGCCCAATTTGCAACATGGCGGATCTTTTTTTTTTTTTTTTTTTTTAAAGAAAAGGAATGGTGTCTTGGAATGCGCAGTATATTATCCTTATGATCTGATAAGGTCAGTCAGTTGGACGTTGGATTTCGCACCATTAATGATTCGTGCAAATTCTGTTTATCTTTCAATAAATTGGATTGAATTAATTACAAATGTATTAGAAATAGAAATTTAGTTATAAGGATAGGAGGCTTCTTTTTCCTCCTTTATAAATAGACTTGGATTGTATTTTGGAATTATCTTTTCACAATGTAATTCTAATAAGAAAATTTTCCCTGAACTCTTCTCTGCCTTATACAGCTACTGCATATTTACAACTGCAAATTCACATCTCTAACGGCGAGAATTCGCCAAAAACGCAAAGAGAACGAGCAATGGAATATTATTGCTCTTGATACCATGTTAGAGCATCTCCAAGAGTTTCTCTCCAACAATTACTCTACTTCCTACTCTATTTCAAAATAATCGTATTGTTTCTTTAAATTTACACACTATATTAATCTTATATTAATGATAAGGTATAAATTAATAAAAAATAAATCAAATAAAATTAAAATAATATTTTTAGTTATTTAAAATTAAAAGTTTCAATATTTCTATATAACCCAATGTACGAGCCTCATTAAAATAATATTTTTAGTTATTTAAAATTAAAAGTTTCAATATTAATGATAAGGTATGAATCTTATTTTTAGTTATTTATGTTGTTGGAATCTAGTAATTTTATATGCCAAATATTTTTAATATACTATATAGTATAATTTAATATCTAAAATATAATTAATGTCATATGTTTAATGAAGTACTACTATAACTAAATGTAATAAAAGAAAAGGAAAAACAAAAAAGAAAATTATAGAGAAATGAATAGTGTTCCTCTAGTATCTACTAGTAGAGAGATACTATTCATTTCTCTATCATAGAGTAAAGAAATAGAGTATTGTTAGAGAGAAAAGAGCCTCAAAAATAAATATGAGAGCTATTATAGAGCTCTCTTGGAGATGCTCTTACAAATGTTAATTTGCAGTAGAAGTTGTGAATATGCATTAGTTGTAGAGAGAACACTGAGAACGATTTTGGAGAATTTTTCTTATTAGAATTACATTGTAAAAAGATAATTCCAAAATACAAGAAGAATCCCTATTTGGACAATTAGCAACTAATCTAAAAACTAATCCTACAAATTTAACACTCCTCTTTTAGATGTGAGCAAAACAATTGCAAACCTCTTGCAAAATAAAATAAAAGCTACCAACAAATACTGATACCGTACCAATTACCATATGAGAAAATCAGCTTGTTCCATTCACCAAGAGATAATAAATAAATAAATAAATAAATAAAACAGTGTCTATCGCCCATCCATGTATCAACAATTATTATATACACAAAAATAAATAAATAAATCTTTCACAACGTTGAGTAAAAGTTGGCACTAAAAATTCTTAAGTATATTTGGAGTTAAACCGCAAAAATAATTTTTAAAATTCACATGTACGTTCGCACGCACACATTTACGTACAAACATAGATTTGATTTCCTTTTGCTAGCCCCTTCAAGATCACACTGGTGACGTGGCTTCTTCATAAATTTATTCCACTTTTACCTTTCGAATATGATAAAACTTCTCCAAAAATAGAGGAAAAATCATAAATTCAAATTTATTAAATAAACGAACTATTAGTTGTACATTCTGTTACTAAAAACCATGAATGAAAGAACTGGTATATCTTCAAACACTGAACACGTTCTTTCAGCATCAAACCTATCAATCTGTTCCTGCACCCACATTTGTACAAAAATGAGAACCACCAATGTAAACGAGAGGAGAGAACAAATTCCGAAAAGAGTAATACACAACGTTTCACCTGATCTAGTTCTTTGTGCAGTATGCAATGAAATTTACACTGATATCATCAGAAAGATACCATCGCCCTGTCAGGGGGTTGTACACGAACCCAGCCATCTCTTGGACCTGGAAGAGAATGGAAACGGCACTTCACATCTTGGGGGAAAAAAGATTACATAAAAGATACAGACATTTGCTCCTGACTTACAGAGATAGAAGATCGCTGAAGAATTAGGACTAGCTCTTCTGGGGTGAGAAAGCTCGACCATTCATGTGTGCCCGCTGGTAGCTGAGAGGTTTACACATGTTAAGACAGTAACATATATCACAGACCAGGAATCACAAGAGCTACAGATATTCAGTACAGTCTCTATGTATTTAAATTGCAAATTTGCAGGACCTACAAGTAACTTGAGCAGGCTTTAACTCCCATGAGATATGGGTTTCAAGATTTCTCATAACTAACAGCAAACATATATAATAACTCCGTCACCCACAAAATCTGAAATGCACACAGTAGTGCCTTTTCTTTTTCCCCTGGTATGCGCAAAGGAGCATATGGATGGAAATAACTCTCTGCAAGCCTTGATATATAATGAACAAAAATCTACTAAAAATATATCTGCACAATTTATGGAATGCCTAGGGAAAAGCACAAATACAAAAATGCGCAGATATGGAGCTCAAGAAGAATAGTGCATAAACTAAAATTCCACATAATTTGAGTTTATGAATCATAACGTGCCAGAATAATTATGAACATGTAATAGACATCCCCCGAGAAACCAAATCACTTGGAAGAGCTATCAAAGAAATATAGAGAAGAAAGATTGAAATAATTATGGCACCATTCCACTGTTTTTCTTTTCCTCTTATTCATGGCCAACCCCAGATCTTGTCTGACTGTTATCCTAGTATAACTTTTGGAGACACCTTGGACTCTTTAAGGGGAGAGACGTATTATAGATCAAAAGTTGAATAAGCAAGCCTTAACCACTTCAAGCAATATGGAAAAGTAGCATACCCAACGTAAGACATATTCTGCCACAATGATAGCTGTTGCATATGCTCTCATTGATCGATTAATTGTTGAGATCAAAGTAGCTCCACCCGATTTGGTCAAAGCTGACAAGGATTTGCAGAAATCAGCAGGATCTGCCACATGCTCAATTACCTGGATAGCATGTGATCAATCAGATGGACATCCGATATCCACAATCCAAGTAACATGGAAAAGTGACAAATACAGATTTGAATATCACATTCTAGAACAGTGCATCGGTTCAGTCAAGAATCATGAAACAGCAGACGATATGGCTTAGCTGAAAAATTAACAATTAACTGAAGACGGAATATCAAAATTTATCCTTTTATTGTTGACCATTGTAGAATATCCATTTGTAGCATAAATAACAAACCTCTAGCGCAAGTACAGCATCAAATTTTCTCTGCTCTTCCACCAATTTCTCTGTCAAACAGTCACATCAGCATTAGAAGTCCAGAAAGTAACTTGATAATTGAATCAAATTATAGATCTATAGAAGCATAGACATTAGTTGCCAGAAAAGGCCCATACCACATATAAACATCAGGGGAAAAAAGGGTAATTGATTAACAGCATGACATAAAAGTAAAACTACAGAGGCATGCATTTAACTGCCATCGGCATGTAGAAGAGAACAATTATAGTCTAGCATTCCTTGATATATAATGAGAAAATATTTTTCTTAAACTGTTGCAAATGATAGCAATAAATAAGTACATGAGCTTTATGGAGTCATAAGCAAATATAACAATACAAGTTTCCACAATCACTCAAGACAGTGACTAAAATATGTAAGATAAATAAAAATAATTGATAGTGTTTTAACCTCAAACTGAACATATAAGTATTGACGTATACCAGCTGTTGTACATAGATAGTCAATAGATGAAGTTGTTGGATCCAAATCCTGCAAAATATGTACACTCTCACAGACATAAACAATAGGATAAGTGTTTTTTTTTTTTTGGGTTATATAAATGCCATTCACTTTTAAAGAATTAAGGAAACAGATCGACAAAAAGGAATAACTTAAGTTCATTCATATAAATAAGATGAGCAGAATGCATATCAAGAAATTCAACAAGCTGGGAATTCAAAGTTATTATCATTCTTAAATCAGTTATTAGTTCCACAGATTCAGCTGAGTGAAATATTGCTGGATAGAAATGAATTTGCACCCACTCCATTAAAATTTTCTCAAATTACAATCATCCACCACTATCTTCTACTGATGTTGAATTGGTTTGCATACAATGTTTTAGTTGTCAAGCGATTCGTATATGGTTGCAGACAAAACTAGAGGACATGCATTTTTACAATAAAAACATTTGAGAGACAATGCCCTCGTAATTGTGCATGGAATGCACTGAACTAGTTAACTTCTCATTTTTCCTCCTCAAATAAGACATACCGCATGAAGCTGGGCAATTTTGATATTCTTTTCTACAGCATCAACTCCTGTAACACTTGCGCCCATGCGTGCCAAAGGCTGAAATATGATAAAATGAAATTCAAGGCCAGAAAAGAGTGATGTGAATGTATACTAGCAAACATTACACACACATGTTAAGATTTGCAAGTTTGCCTCCATTGACAACCAATTCAATGACAATAACTACTTGAAGCACAACAATCAATAAACTCCTAATAGCCCAGAGAGTAAGATCTCCAAATATCTATCAATGAATCATGCCATCTTTGAATAGTTAAAAAATTATACCTCGGATAGAATCCCTCCTCCACAACCAACATCCACAAATTTCAATCCTTCAAATGGCCTCGAACAACATGGATCCTTCCTAAAACATGTTGCATTAATCAGTTTCTATCTAATACATAAAATACACATATATTTAATAATTAATTTCTAAAAAAGTACTAATCATGTGCACACGATAATAACACATGTCACGAGAACTTTTATGTCCTTATCATGTCAACACGATAATGGCACGCCAACAACAAACATAAAAATTAATCAGTTATTTCAGTGTCGTGTCAATATCCTATTCCATATGATATTTCGAAAAAAGGTCTATCGGTACTCTTTGATTATCACAAAAAAAGAACCTCCAAAAACTTGATTATCACAACTACGAGAAAGAGAGAGTCTGTATAGCACAGCGAGAAAGCAAGCCTATGTAAACACAGAACAGCATTTCTGCTTCTGATTTTCCGAAATTTTCTTAATAAAGCATATCATTAACCGCACTATTCAAGCATCATATTCCCTAGAAGTAATTACATCAAAGGAAAAACAAATACAAAAACATTCTGAGCTTTTCCATAAGAAAGCCTACTCGTAGAAACAACGAAATTTGCAAAAGCAAACTAAAATTACCCAAAATGCCGGCACAGTGTCGATCGAATAAACGCAAGTCTCGTCGGATTCATCACATGCAACGGCTTAAACGGCCCTTCAGCATCCCACCTACCATCAATTCAACAGGAAACCAAACAAAATTGATAAAGCAACAAACATAATAAAGCAAAATCTTCAAAATTAAAAGAAAAGATTGAAAAAAAAAAAAACCATGTCTCAGAAATGGCGGCGAACTTCTTCAGCTCAGCTTCATTCAAAGAGCTTTTAGAATGTAAATTAGCCGCCGGTGGAGGAGTAGAAGCCGGAGCGGCCGGAGATGAAAGCGGAGCATCCGAATACAGCCGGGTTTGGAGCTTAAGTTGAAATCCATGACTCCGATAGTGATTCGCGGGCTGTGAACTCAGACAAGCGGGCCGGGTTAGGGTCCGGAGTCGGGCTAGAATTTGCTTAGAACTCATTGTCGTAAAAGAAAGAAGATACCGGAGGCTTTCTCGAATACAGCAGCGTGAAGCAAACTGTTGGGAAGAAAGAGAGATAATGGGCTGGGCCTCGATCTAACGATAAATGAAAGTGAGCCGGGCTTATTGGTTTACTGGTGGGCCTACTTTTGGAGCACGTGATAGATGATCTCTATTTGGGGCACAACACAAATTATCAAGTCGGCTTAAGCCCCCCCCAGCAAAAAAAAAAAGTGTTTTTTTTTTCCTTATAAATTTGTCAAATTGTTGATATTTTGTGTAAATTATTGTGCAAAAGTCCCCTTCAACGAATCGAATCGCAAAAAAATTATCTTCATAAATATCGAACTCGAAAGTTAGAAAATACAGCTCCCACCAAAAGCTTTTTTGTGTTCGCCCTGCCCACATATTTTCAATAAAATACCTAAATGGAGTATAAGATTAAAAAAAAGAAAAAAAAATCATTTGTGAGTACTTGAGATTCCACCCTCCCCACTCACACCAGCGACCCCTTAAATTCAGGTGTCGGTAAAATTTCAACTTGAACTAGTAGCTTATCCCAGAGACAAGAATCGATTTTTTGTCATATGAGATGGTGCAAGTGGTATGGATATTATAATTGGAAATGTTGGTATAACCGGTACATGTTGTCCAAAGTGAAGTAAATTAAAGATTAATTAAACTTTTGAGTAATAGTCGATAAGAGTATACATGAGATGGACATAGTCGTTGAGCCTCATATTCTATCTATAAATTATACTTATGCATGTTAAACGATATCATTGATACCTTAAAAAAAATGATCTCATTGATTTAAACAATATTCATGAAAAAGATAAAAAAAATAAAATAAAAATATAATGACTTGTAATAAAGGGCACGAATTGCAACTTAGACGTCACTCGTTAGTGGCAATTTAAAACTGAGCGAGAAAACATTTTGATTAGTTCAAAAAAAAAAAAACAGAGAGAGAGAGAGATGAAAGCAATTGTTGTTGTTAGTGGAAAGTACTAAAAACAAGCACAAGTCAGTTTCCTTTCCCCACGTGAGCTTCTGTACGCCATCTTTTGTCTCTCGTGTCTTGCCTTTTGACTCATTTTCATTTCTCATCAATTATTATTTTCCCCAAATTCAGCTCTCTTTTTTTTAAAAAAATTTAATACCCATATTTTTATATTTAATTTTTTTTTTTTCATTTCTACGTTTGCTTAAATTTGGCTGCGACTTTAGAAGTCACTTTTTCCTTAAAAAGTCAGACCATATTTTAATGCATATAAAATCAATCTTTCAAAAATCGGACCGAATTGACCGGTTCAATTGGTTGAATTGGGAATGGGCCTAATATTTGTCCAAGCAGCATCGGAAAACCATAGTCTTTAAAAATTGTTTTTAGACTGTGAATACTAGTAAAAAGATGGGTATCTGTTATGAATTTTATTTAATGTGTATTTTATATGAATTTTATTGGTTTAACATATGGATATTTCTTTATTTTGTCATGTATTTGATTTTTATTTTTATTTGTTCATTTGTTGAACAATTCGACCATAATTTAACTGATTGAACCATGATCCGAAAATCTTGTTGGTTCTACTTTTACTCCGGTTTTTAAAATATTGTATAAAATGGTAAGGATCAACTCTGTTTCTTGAATGCTGGATATGGAAAAACATATAAACTTGAATATGAAGTCGATAGATTTAAGGGAGGATATCTTTATCATGAAACTACTGTTTCTTGTAACATCGTTTTCATATTTTATTGATTGGACTATTCTACTATAAGGGCTCGTTTGCTACGAAGTATGGGATAATGCTTGATATGATTAGCTGGGATATCTTAATCCGTATAAAGAATTAATATTGTGTTTGGTATGATGTATTAAATTCTCTGCAAAATATATTAATTTAGGTAAGAGGGTGAAATTATAGTAATTTATTCTTATATTTAGTTGCAGTATTATTTATACCATCTCATAGATGGTATTAGATAATAACAACAATATGTATAATTCATACGGGGACGAATTTTATAAAGAGCCTCATACTTTATACCAAACAAGATATTAGGGTGTATAATATATATTATACACCCTAATCACCCCGAGCAAATAAGCCCTAAATATATTAATGATACCCTCATCTCTTATCTCTAAGACAACAATGTATGCATATAGTCATATACGCCCTTGTTTAATTTGTTCACATGCGCGTTTCAATTACTACACATCCTCTCTCTCTAGAACACACACACACACATCAATATCACTTTTTAATTTCTTTGCCCTCTAAGGTTAAAAGTGGTTAGCATTCATCAGTTTCCATTGTTGTATCTCATTGCCTATAAGCTTTATCTATGCTTACAAAAAGTGATCGCTCCGTGAAATTGACATCTCATCACAATAATTACTAAGGGCCCCCAAACCCAAAATGTGTGTGAACTATATTTGGATTATTGTGTGTGTGCCTAAATGTGAAAATATATAAATTTAAAAACAATAATAAAATGCTCTTTTAAAAAAAGTATTTAAAATGCTATAATCGCCAATATATTCTCGGCTCGTCGGTTGCACTGCATGCATGTTTCAACTGCTACTTATCTCTCTCTCTATCTCTCAAGAATTAAATTGGTTTCTCTCTACTCTCCTCAAAAAAAAAAAAAAAAAAAAAATTGGTTTCTCTCTACGGTTTATTAAAAGGGGTGGGGGTTGGGATTGATCAGTTTCCATGCATAGTTGTTGTAATTGACGCTTATAAAGCTTTTGTTTGGGTACAAAAAAGAATAGACATCTCATCCAGTTTACAAAATGAAAACAGTTTTTTTTTTTTTTTACTAATTTATTGTACCAAAAGGACTCTCACTCTGACTGGAATTTTTTTTAAATAATAATAATTTTATTAATAGTAATATTAATAAGAAAGCTAGAGAGGGTCTCTACTAGCTTTTTTGTTTTCTAGTTGCTGTTCTCTTTGGACCAATTAGAGAGGGGGAATATTTGTTCCTCACACCACCATCCTCTCTCTTAATTCTTAATTAATCACAATTAGTTGCCAAATTATCTTATTTTATATTAAGAATTGCTTCAAAATTATCAAAATTTACATAACAAACTGAATTTGTGACCTTGCCAAGATAAAATGGATAAATTCGGTGGAATTTCCGTATATTGAGTATTAAAAATAGTAAATCTTGAACTTTCGATGAATTTAATTACTCTCCGTGGATGCAACCAAATCATCGTAAGATTTAAGCAAAGTAATTTGTCACAAGAAACAAGAAAGCAAATAGTATCGGGGGCTTTGCTTTGCTGTTATTTCAATCTTGTTAATGTCTTGTGTTGGGACAGCTACATATGTTTTTACAGTTTAGACTAAGCTAAGGTATCTTTTACTTTGGATGAATAGGGTAGCTATCAAGCATCTCTATGCAGACCTTTGGTTTCTGCTCAATATTTTAATTTTAATATTTATTATTAATTTGTTTGTCACTGGATTTACACCTCCATTATATGGTAGAACCATCAAAACCATTATGTTGTGATGTGATGTGTCACATAATTTTTTAAGCTATCTAGCTTGTTCATTAATTATAATAAAGTGTCTCCTGATTAATTATATCTTCCATTGCCATCAAGACTCTTGGAATTTATGAAATCGGTTTAAGTCTTGGAATTTATGAAATCGGTTTAAAAGGTACCAAGATATATGAACAGTGACTTCTCAAGTATTTAAGAAAAGGGTTTTAATAGTTTGTGACCCAAACTTTGAATGTTTTTTTTGTTTTTTGGTCTCAATTTAAATTATTTGGAAAAATATTTCAACTTTGAACGATTTTTTATTTATGGCCTGAAACTTAAATTTGTTTGGAAAAATACCCCAACTTTGAACATTTTTTTATTTATGACCTCAACTTAAATTTATTTAGAAAAACACCTTAACTTTGAAAAATTATTGAAAAATGACCCGCATTTTATTTTCCGGCGACCGGACGTTGACTTAGCCTCTCAGATGTATGATGTGGATATTTAAACACCACGTAATGAAAACGACTTTGTACTTAGAATTAAAAAAAATAAAAATTATCTAGGCGCATCATGAAGAAATTGCATAAGTTAGGTAGACAAACACGATTTTGTGATATAATTCCTGCTGATGGAGATAAGTATGAAGTTACTTACTATTTTTTTTAATTCTAAATAAGAAACAATGTCGTTTCCATTTCGTGGCGTTTAAATATCCACATCATACATATGATAGGTTGAGTCAGCATCCGATCGCCGAAAGTAAAACAGATGCCATTTTTCAACAATTTCTCAAAGTTGAGGTATTTTTCCAAATAAATATAAGTTGAGGCTATGAATCGAAAAGCGTTCAAAGTTGAGGTATTTTTTCAAATAAATTTAAGTTGAGGGCATAAATCAAAAAACGCTCAAACTTGGGGTATTTTTCCGAATAAATTTAAATTGATGCCATAAATCGAAAAGAGCTCAAAGTTGAGGCCACAAACTATTAATTACTCTTAAAAAAATGACTGATCACTCAACCTAAATATGTGTAGTAGCAAATTGTATTCATAATGCTACAATCAAACTTTTGTACTAGTAAAAAAAAGTAGATTTTTTTTTTTATTTTTTTCAAAAGTTGAAGAGTAATTTGAATTCAGGAAGGATGTGGGATCCAGTTAGTGTCCTTGTGTTCAGACTTCAGTGGTCTTGTTTAATCACACAGCAGCAGCATGAGCATGAGCATGCCCCTCAAATTTAATTAATTTAAAAAACAAATTCCCATTTATTATTTATATTATATAATACTATTGTTTATGAGATCAAGGAGTCTTGAATTTTTGTTTTCTGGTAGAAAAGTAAATGCAGATATCATATCAGACAGTAATCTGAAAATTCCTAAGTCACAGTAGGTGAGGTGAATTTAGAGCCTGAGACTAACTGTTAGAGCAAAAATGGTGGATGATGAGAATTTTCAGACATTCTCTTGGAAATGCTAATGACCAACTTTTTCTGTAACAAATGCAACTTAATTTGTTGTTTATTATTTTGGCCATGCACACTCTCAAATTACAACAAACAATACTAATCTATCAAATCAAACACTAAACATGGGACTGACTGACAATGGAAAACAAACACTAATTATCTAATATAATGTATGAATCACATTTAGCCACAACAATAAACTGTCTGATGAAATGACATAAATGATCAAACCAACAACACTAACAAAGAACACATTCCAACACTGCATCAATGCAGCTTCAGATTTCTTCACAGGTTTGCTGATTCTGTTGTTACCACAGACACCGACACCGAAGCCCACGTTCACACCATCAGCAGCAGATTGGCTCAAACACAGCCCAGGATTGCCACTCATGTCCAAATTCCTGCCTAGCCTTCTCAAGAAAGTTGAGTTGAAAGGCACCACACCTTCTAGAAAGTTCCTGCTCAAATTCAAGTGGTAAATGTGGGAAAGATTGGTGAATCCATCTGGGATTGTGCCTGATAATCTGTTGTTCTGCAGTGACAAAGAGCTGAGGTTGAGAAGCTGAGAGTAGGCAGAAGGGATTGTGCCAGAGTAGCCGGAGTTGGACAGCCTGAGTTCTTGCAGCTTCTTCAGCTGTCCGAATTCTTCAGGCAGGGGCACGGACATAGGATTGTTGTCCATCAAGAAATACTGCAAACTGTAAAGATTAGTAAGGCCTTTTGGGAAAGCGCCATGCAATCGGTTGTTGCTGAGAGCAAGGAAAACTAGAGACTGCAGCTGGTGGATGGAGTCAGGAATGGCTCCTGTGAGTAGATTGGAGCTGAGGTCGAGCTTCT
Organism: Agastache rugosa; assembly: GCA_031470985.1. Taxonomy (NCBI): domain Eukaryota; kingdom Viridiplantae; phylum Streptophyta; class Magnoliopsida; order Lamiales; family Lamiaceae; genus Agastache; species Agastache rugosa. The sequence continues at coordinate 27,064,799 of CM062601.1, forward strand.
GGAGAATCCGAAGCTCGCCCACGGCTGAAGGGATCGGCCCTATCAGCTTATTGTAGCTGAAATCAAGAACAACAAGGTTTGCAAGATTGCCCAGTTCTAAAGGGATGGTTCCAGTGAGGGTGTTGTAGCTCAAATCAAGGTGCAGGAGGGAGGTGGAGGTGAAGATTTCGACCGGGATTGGCCCCGTTAGCTTGTTTTGAGACAATGTGAGGATTTGGAGGGATTTGAGAGTGGAAATTTGAGGTGGGATTGTGCCAATGAGTGCAGGATTTGATCTTAAACTGAGCTGTTGAAGAGGGGAGATGAGGAGCTTGTTTGGAGGGACTAAGATTCTTGTGGGGGAGTGAGTGAAGCATTGGAAGATGAAGATTGAATCAAGATTAGGGAGGTGGAAGATTTCTGGAGGGAATGTGGCAGAATTCTTGCATGGTGGATTGGGAGGGGTGCCTACATCGAGGCGGGTGACGTGGAAGAGGTTGTCGAGTGTGGAACGCTTGCACTCGATTCCTAGCCAGCCTGAGCCGGGTTGGCAGGGGTTGGGGTAGGAGACTCTCCAGTCCTGGTCAGCAGAGAGGCTTTCCATGATCTTGTATAAGGTTTCAAGTTCGTGGTGATTCATGTCTGCCTCTGCCACAGATTCCGTTGCTTGTTCATTGGTGGAGAACATGGGGAAAGAGATGAGTAGCAGCAGAAGCTGAAGGGGGAATGTAAATGAAGAGAGCATTTTCTTCCTTCTTTGTCTTGAGTGAAGGTGGAGCGAGTTTGCTGCTAATGGACTGAGAACTGTATTAACATGGGAGGAAAGTTGTTCGATCACATTTGATTTGATTCAAACTTGAGAGAGAGAGAGAGAGAGTAAATAGAGTCTAGAGCCAAGATTTGATTGAAAAGATAGGTGGGGTCATGAGCCGGAGTGAGAAAATTGAAGCCAAACGTAGGGCCAGGTAATGTTTCTTGAAAATTATGAGGATGAGTGAGAAAAAGGCTGGGGAAAATAGGACATGTTACATTTTATCAGACTTGATGATGACAATGGCAACAAGAAAAAAAGGAGGAAATGTATGAACGAATTAAAAGAAATAAAAAAAAGACAACCATGGAAGTGAAAGGGGCCAAGGATATGATTCTTTTTACCATTTTGGGGTTTTTATCTCAAAATTTACTCTACACCATAAATTTCCACCCTATGATACCAAACCTAGTAGTAGACCAAATGTCCCAAAATTTTCACCTTACACAGTAATCTCAGTGAGTTGAGTTCAACAATCATTTTACTGTACTGCTTCAACAATCATTCAGTTGAAATTATTAGCAATTTAGAAAACTCAGTTGCTTCAGAGAGGCAACTAAATCAACCAAAAATCACGTTAATCATACACAAAATTAATGTAAATACAGATAAAAGGATCATGTTGTACATGGTACACCTAGTTGCCACATTTAGCAAATCAGACCACATTTTCAAGCCAAAATAGCAATTCGTCTAATGTACACATGTTATCCTTTGATCGATTAAACCAAGTCTTCAGCCCTTCAAAATTCTGCACTTTGGGAAGCAAGAAGAGTGTCTTGCAGTAAAAAGAAAAAGAAAAGTAGAACTCGAGGATTACGAGAACATTCGTAGGAAGTTGTTGGCATATGCCATTGGTTTTATATCAGGGTGCGGCTGCAATTCCAAAATTAGAAAAGAAAAAGGTTAGGATTAAAAAAATAATTATTAACTAAAACACTAGAGATGCAATTATGATGTTTAACAAAACTGAGTAGTCTTTTTTTCCTATGTTTGCAGATCGAAATTCACTTCCAGCAAATGTGTGTAGTGAACAAGAAAAAGAAAGGCCGAGTTTCGTATTTCATTCTTGTAAATTTTGTGGTTCAGAGGGCACATGAAGGAGAGAACTACTAACCACTGCTGAGAACGTCACAATATTGGGCTTCAGATCTGGTGCTTCAAAACGAATAAATGCGCCCTTGTTTCCCATCTGTGGCAAGATTGAAAGAAACTCAGATGCAAGGACAAACTTTAATTTTGTACCGAGTAAATTTATTGCAATAGACTTTACTTGCAGAGTGTCAGCAGTGAGGGCGATTTGCATATAAATTACAAGGTAATGTATGAGACGAGTAAGAATAGTGCAGCCTAACATGGGAATGTAAAACATAAATGGAAGCACCCCACGATGACAATCTACATTATCCACACTTGAGTTAACAAAATTGCGGGTCTCAATTTTTTCATGAACTGAAAATTATGAGTGATGCAAAGAAGTTAAAGTTGTGCTCTGATTCGGAACTGTTCAGAGGATATCTTTCCTATATAACACAAACAACGGAACACTTCAAAGCAAACAAACATAATGTAAACGCACACACTCTAAAAAGAGTTCACCAAAACAAATTCTCCAGCTCCAGTAGTAAAGAATGAGTAAATAAGAGAGACTCAAAACATGCTATAATAATACGAAGGATTAACAAAACTAGTAAACTACATTACCTGATCACAATAATTTGGTGCGGAGAACACAGTAATAAGTTTACCATCATGCTCAATCTCATAACCCTCATCCTTAACTTCATGTGACCGCACTACTAAATCTGTAAAATTAATGTCGACCAAATCATGTTTATATTTTTTTGAAAATTGGAATATAGTACAATAAGCAGCTAGTAAATGAATAGGTAGTTGTTCACGTGAAAGACATTAAGACAGCAAGATTCACCTAGGTTGTTGTCCTGCAAAAATCTTTTTGTTACATCTGCACCAAATGAAAGACCAACACCACGCTTGCTTGGTCCCCTCCCAAGCTGAGGTTGTGGATCACTCCACAGCAATTCACACATCAACCCTGGATACATTGATAGATAATGCATCAAAATTACCTAAATAACTCATTCTTGCTGATTGAGAGAATAACATACTGCACATAAGTTTTTGTTGTTTTAGACTTCAGCTAGTGATTTATCAAGCTAACAGCATGATAACCTTTATCGAGATAAAAGCTCATGTAGAAAAATTCTAGCAACATTAAAAAACATAATTTAAGCACAAGAAAATAGCAACTGAAAATGTCAAGTCAAAAGAATAAAGAATTTGAATAAAATCTATTCAACAAGGATTTAAAAAACAAGAAAAGAATATTAGGAAGAACCGAAGAAGCCAAACTCCATCAAATATGTGTTATGACTATTTTCATGAAGTGGCGGAACCATTTCGAGGAAATATGATACCTCTCTATTGTAAGTGAACTAAACTACAGGAATGTCACTGTACCTCCAATCAAGCAAAGAAACTTCCATCACCTCTGGCTGGAGTAGAATTCCTCTATCTACTCTATTAAAAGTATTTTCAGTGATCCAAACTTTTTTTAGTCCCATTTGAGTTGGGAGTAAAAAAACATGGCTTTTACCAGACATCTCCCAAAAGAGAACAGGAGCAACCTGGTTAAGATTCTAATAATGAAATAGAACTCCACATCCATAATAGAATAGAAAACCTAGTGCACAATACAGGTCTCAGACTACATGTTAATGTCATAAGTCTAACAAGCATACCCTAAAAGCCCTTAATAATATCTGTTTTCATAACAAATTTTGGAAATGTTCAAAATCAGACGCGGAGTTCAGAGAACGTTTCTTGTACTCATGGGATCCATGGAGTCAATAGTTGGTAAGGTTCAGTCAGAAAGCAGATTTAGTGTACATTAAATGAAGAAATAGTTTTCTTGCAGAAAAATCACTCGTGAATTTCATCAACAATATTGATAAAGAACTTTAGAAGGCCACGCGGAGTACTCGAAATAGAACGTAAAATAAGGAACTGAAGAGCTGCATCTCAAGCTTACCCTCCTCAGGAGGCTCACAGAAACGGTCAATTGCTCTGATGTCAGATAGCTTCACTCCATCAACACTGAAGAGACCTCCATGGACGATAAAAACTTTTTCATTTATGACATGAGCCAAAGGTAAGCAACAGAACACTTCAGCAAATAGTTCCACGAATGTATCATTTAATTTGGATCTAACTTCACCCTCAAAACCATAAATCTTATTCATGCTCTTGCTTTCATGGTTCCCTCGAGAAAGGTATATAGCTGAAATTAGAATCCACAGATATGTCAGAACCAACTCTACATGCTGCCAGAGATAGAATGTTTATGCTAAGCTGAAAGAATTAAGTGAAATAAATACAACCTACATGATAAGCTGTAATTCAAGAACCTCCAAGTTTTATGAGATTATAAGCATTCATTATAGCTCAAAGCCATACAAAGATGATACACAATGATATCTTGTTGATATATTGATTTTTTAAGATCCTTTTCATGCTGCCCCTAGATTTAGAATACTCAGATTTAGTTGATCAACAGGGCCATTTGCAGGGTTTGTGACTGTAATAACTATGCATAATGCAGATACAATCAACAAACTAACCTAGAAAAAGGATAAACAGTATAATTTCGAAAATAGGTCAGATATGTAAGAATGCATTAAATTAAAGAAGTATGGATCACCTGATGGGCACATGCACTTAAAGGCAAACAGCGTGAGTATAACCTCTACAGAAAATGAACCCCTATCTACAAAGTCTCCATTGAACAGATATGGATTGTCTTCGGAAGGAAGTCCATTGAGCTCAAATATATTTATCAAATCATAAAACTGCAAACACAATATGAGTCATGAACATAAATTAGTTCTGGAAGGTCACACATAAAGAATAGAAATCCAACATAAGCATCTTGTGTCATCAATTAAAGCATAATAAGAATTGGAAAAAAAGATATTTATCGATCACCTCAAACCCAAACCATGGAAGAACCTAAGAAATTAACTGTCAAATGAACGGGTGAGAGGAACAAAGTAACCTTCAGATTTCCTTATAGGAGTTTAAGGATGCAAGATTTTCAAGTGCAGCATTGAATAAAGATGAAAGCAACTCATATATCAATTGCGCCATATAAATGGAAATAAAAAGCTGAATAAATGACTTAGTACAATAGTGTACATGTAGCATATTGCACTTCATAACTACGTATTTATTGAATAGGATACTTGACCAGATGAAATTCAGGACAGCAAATTTACAAGACAGAATAAAGAAGTGTTGTAGTCATGTATGCACTTAGAATAGTTACTAGTGGTGGCAACACCAACTAAAGAGGTGAGCTTAATACAATAAAGGATTAGTACTACCTGACCATGTACATCACCGCATACAGTGAAATGTTTGCCTTCAGGAACATGAATATCAACGAGAGATGGCAATTCTCGCAACAAATCTCTTATTTGCAGCACAATCTGGCATGCATATCTGTGATTTAAAAAAAAAAAAAACACTCATACTCAGATTCAAATAACCCGCTTTAAAAAATACAAGCAATATTCGTAAAATAGAAAGTCTTCGATGTGCAGGACTTACTCTAGGTATACAAGTCTAGAAACAAAAAATTATAATACAAAACACATCATTTACCATGCTAGAGCAGTATACCTTTTGTGTAGGAACTTCTGATTCTTGAAGTCATCCATCATTTTCTTGACAAAATCTAATGTAACGATATCTCCCTCTATTCTTGCTCCAGTATACTGTGGCTCGACCTCTAGTTAAAATAGAACACAAAAGCATAGTCAATTGATTGGTTTTATTGTTCTTTAATAAGTATGAAGTAAACAGCTGCATGTCTAACAAAGACGAAATGAGCTCCAACCAATCGGAAACCCCAAAGCAGAGCATTATAGTTAAAGTTATATAAAAAGAAGAAAAAAAAAAGATGCTAAGAGAATGTCGAGGACACTGTTTGACATACACCAATGTGGACATAAGAAAGAAACACTTTCGGTTACCAATCCTATAGGAACCAGAGAAGAAAAATGGAAAACCAGAACTTTCTGACATAGCCAATAGTTATTTTTTGAACCGTGAGCTAAGAAATTAGCTCAAAAATAATCATATCGTTGTTAATGTGTCAGACTAGACTTTGTGGGTTCCAGTATAATTGTTAATGTCATCCCTGATTGCCTGATGTAGATATTACTATTAGCTGATCACAGCCACATCAACAGCTGATAATTTGGGAATGAGGTTTTTGTTCTCAGGCCTAGTGTTCTCTCTTTTACTAATTTCTCCAAATTTCAATTCAGCTATCTAGTCTTGTATAAGGACTTCTACAAATTCCTATTGACCTCAGCCAAAATCTCAAAATATAATCAATTTCATCACAAAACCTAAACTTGAAACTAAATCCCCGGACTCTGAGGAATCTTAGTAATCAGGACCGTAAATAACATGCATAAAACCCTAAACAGGAAGGCCAAAGTTGTCTTCCTGAATACCCAGATAATCCAAGTCATTTTCCATTAGCACACCAACTATGGACCTTAAATAGCCTGCATAAAACCCCAAAACAGGACCGCGAAAGTTATCCTTCCTGACCGCCCAAATAATTCAAGTCATTTTCCATTTGCACACCAATGCTTTCCTTCTCGTCTTATCTTCTGAATAGAAATAATTCCGAGTTAAAAGATGTCAGAACTGGTTTCCAACCCAAACAGGACTTTGGAACCTTCCAATTCCAGACATTGATTAGTCAGACTTAACAACATGAGGCATTTTCTCCAACCACAGAATTTCAGTAAAAAGCTTAGTACAACTACAACTTGATCTTTTTAAAAACAAAGAGGGTTAGCAGTAAATATCAATATCATGCTACTTACACTTCTGAGGAACTACATACTAAACGATTCTCTATTAATTATCTGTTTGAATTTGAAGAAGACTAGAAGATCGGTCAAAGTAGAAACACAATCAGAAAAAAAAATGCTCCTAATTGAAGAGGTTTTAGCAACATAAATCACCAGTTCAGATGGCACATAGTTTTTCCTTTACCACAATCTGGTTGCCCTTTTTTCATATTTGATTACTGATAATACAACCAATCTAATAAATGAAAAAGCTAACATAAATTCATGTGGTATCAGACAATGGACAAAAAATATCAGCATCTTGAGGTATAAAATCTCCTTATCCATACAGACTCATGTCATGTGTGTCATGTATTGTTCCTTAGATGTAAAGACTAAAATTTTATTACATTGTAATCTTTTTGATTTATTCTTAATGCTTCATTTGCTCTTAAAAGGTCTAACCTAAGTCAAGTGTTCGACCCTTGGTAAAGACACTGTCTTTGCAGCGACCTTGCCAACATGTTCCCAAGACCACCAATACAATCGCCATAGCTGTTGTTGCCACTGCTATGGCTGCTTTAGTCCCAACATATACTGCCAGTAGTGCTACTGCCGCTGCTACAGCAGTAACTTTCAGGGAAACATAAGATGAGCCTGGGCTAGTCCCTATAATGATAAAATAGGTAATGTACTAGTAAGTATAAAAGTTACCAATGTACATTTTTACATACTCGTTAACATGAAACGTGCAAGTTCAATGCTTTTCTCCCGGTTATTACACAAGGGCTGACTTCGACCCAAGTCACCAAACACTAGTCCACTTTGTATAACTATCTTGTACTATCATATACACCTCCCATTGCATGATAATACATATTATTCCCTATAATAACCTCCATGAGTTCACACCTATAGTGTTCTAGTATATCCATGATACATGAAATGTGTAAAAGAAAAAAATTCAGACAAAAGGAACCTAGCCAAATCCTATAGCATTTATCTTTTATGTTTCACTAACTTCCATAATCATGAAGTACAAGCCTGGAAAATGGTGGGCAGTGAAGGAAGCAAATATAGTGCTGTATAATAGATCAAAATTCCTAGTATTTCTTGATATATTTTATGTAGAGATATTACTTGAATATGGAGGATTAAACACAAGATGACAAATCTAAAACAGAAAAATTCCAAAGACAGTCACAGCATAAATTGCATGTCAAAGAAACATTACAAATGATCATAGAATGATAGTTAGAATAGATGAAACTACTCATCCCCTATAATGTACTTCAAAGAAAGATCTATTTAGCAATGTAGACCACGATTGACCAAAAAGAAAATTTAAAGAATGACACTATATTCAGAGCTGATCAAATAAGAAGGAAGAAGTTTGCAAGGAGTTAAACTTGCATAAACAACTTTGAGCATGAAATCAGCAGAAGAAATTACAAGAGTCACATAAATCAACAAGAACACACCTATTGTGTGATAATCAATAGAGTCAGCTATTGAACGTCTTTCTGATTCAGGTACAGAAATAGCTTCTTCAAATTTTAGCTTCATGACCGCCTTCTCACACTCCTTCAATTTTTTGGTAGCATCAGGATCGTTCGGGCAAAGTTTTTTGACCTAAATAAAATAAACTCTGGAAAATGTTACTTTTTTAGCTCAAAAGAAAATATAATCACAATATTGTCTAAAAGAGGCCAAGATGGAGAAACAATACAATAACCACAAAAATGGAGAGAAAAATACAATAATGAAATTCACAAAGCAGTACACACTTCAAAACTCAAAGTCTCAAGAGCACTTCTTAGAGATTCTCGGTCTTCTGATACCAAATAGGATGCAAAAAGAAATTGAAAACATGAACAAAGTATTACAGGCATGGACTACTTATATGGCAGTATGTCCAGGAAGATTGTTACTTAAATTGATGGATATTAGCATGTTAGACAATCTATCTTTATCCAGAAACCATGTTTCCTGTCAAAACTCAAAAGTATCTATCTAGCATCTCCATTTAATGACTACTAACAGAACATTATATTGGATCCTCAAAGGTCACAAGTCTTGATCTGCAGACTGGAAATAATATAGAACCTTCCAAACACTTATTTGGGAATAACTAAAAATATCAGAACCTTATTCATCAAAGAATGATGTCAATAGCTTAAAAGTCACATGACTTATTTCCTGCTACACCCTCGTTATGATTCAGATTCTATGTGCTTCTGTTGTGATTTTACCCTTACATTATAATATAAGCACAACAAATAAATCAGTCTAGCATTTTTTGTGCAATAGAACACACATAATAGAAGATACACTCCTTGTTTTTATATTGGATGCTATATGTAACAACGTAGACTTTCCATCACCTTCAAATGAAAGACTCAGTGATACAAGAATTTTCTGTGAAGGCAACACAGAAAATCCAACCTTTACTTTCTCTTGCAATGATGTATGTTCTTAGATGAATTTGGTAAGTCACTTTTGTTAATTCCATCAGCCCTCACATCTTTATAGATAGAAAACAAAAAACAGCCAATAAAACCAACAGATAATTTTCATTACAAATGTATAGAATATTTTGGTAAGTCGCATGTCAAAAATCATGCATGCACATGGTTTATATGTGACTTTATACATATGATATAAGCCATAGCTATTTGATGATGAATCAAAGTTCCTCTTCCTTATTTTTTTTCACGTAGAAACCCCAACCAAAACCACCAAGCCTAAATCTTGCAAAAAAAAGCCCTTGGAAATTCACTCCAAATTAACAAAAATTCAGCAAGCAAACGGAAAATCAAACACGATAATGAAGAGGACCCACTTGCTGAAAGTCCTTGAGAGCGTCTTTAAATTTCCCCATTGCCAAATAGGCTGCACCTCGCCTATAATATCCCTGCATTGTAAAGAAGAATAAAGAATTCCAATAAGCCACATTACTGCATTCCTTCACCAATCCGAGAACTCAAAAAGAACATAGTTGTCTTTCCCCCACATAGAAAGCAAAACCCAACAGTACTTGCCTTCGAATACTTAGGATCGGTCTCAATAGCTGATGTAGCATCCTGTATAGCACTCCCATACTCCTCCAACTTAGTGTGCGCAAACGCACGGTTAGCCCAGTAAACCGCATTTTCATTATTCAACTCTATCGCTTGCGTATACAAATCAATTGCTTGAGAGTATTTGTGTGCTGTGAACGCAATAATCAATAAATGACTAACCAAAAATACACATGAACAGCAAAATACAAAACTGTCGTCCATTAAACAGGTGCACCAGACATAAAACCAAACGGAAAAAAACTGCTATAAGCGTTGGCAATAGTACCTTTGAAGGCTTCATTTGCTTGGACTTTGAGTTCTTCAGCTCGCGAAGTGTTTGTGGAATTTTCAGTCGCCATGCTTGGGGGCATAATAATGTAAATTAGCGAGTTGCAATGATTGGTTCTATATTGCAGCTTGTGGAAAGTGATTTTTGTATTACCAGAAATTTTCAGTGTGTGTGGTCTGTGTGAGAGAGAGAGAAAGGAGGGGTGGGAGACGAAGAAGAAGAGGGGAGAGAAAGGTCTCTGCCCTAGATGATTTCGGGAGTAGTAGTTTAACTGTGGAGTGTCAAATTATAAATAAATGAAAATTATAAATCTAATACTGCACCTGCACCAAACTCAAAACGAGATTGAGGCCTAAATAAGTATAAACCGGGTCCACTTTAATATTCAAAATTTTAGGTTTGTATTTCATATTAAATCAACATCTTATTCTTAGACTCGAATTTAAGTTATACTCCTACCATCCACGATAAGTGTTATCCGAAGGGAGTGACAGATTTTAAGAGTAGAAGTGTGGATTAGATTAATAGAAGTATTGTGAGTGAAGTCATTTCCATTTAAGAAAAAATCACACTCATTATGGACGGACGAAAAAGAAAAGAATACCACATTTATCGTGGACGGAGGGAGTAACTAGCAAACCCGTATGCAACTTTTTTATTTGTTGCAATTAATGTCGCCCACAATGTATATGGCCATAAAAAATTAAACATCTTCTTATTTATTCTATATAAGACATTAAATATCGAAATTGGCTTCACGCATTAGATTTTCGCAAGTAGGATAAGTTGGGATCACCATAATTGCAACAAATCGAACGGTTAAATGTAATTTGCTACAAATTAAAAGTGATGTTGTCGATTAAATTTAGACCTAAAATGGTGGTTGAATATGTAATTGCTCGATGATAATATATTTTATGGTGAATTATAATAATATTTTTTTGATTTAATTGATACATTATATTATGCTTTTGATTTAATTAATTAAATTGTTCTTAGGTTGTCAATATTAATTATTGATTGAGTACTTGAATAGGAATAAACCAACGTAGAAAAATTAACAGGGGGAAATTAAACAAGATTCCGATCATAAAATAGATATCACGGTCAATCAATATCTTCCGCAATCTGTCGAGATCTTATTTTATGAAGCTTATTTGTTATTTGTTGTGGTGGAAATATACCTATGTTTTTAATTTTTAAATAATTTATTTTTTATTATTATTTAGCTTTTTTTTAATAATTTATTGTTAATTAACTTTTTTAAATAGTTTATTGTTAATTAGCTTTTTTAATAATTTATTGTTAATTAGTTTTTTATATAATTTATATTAATTAGCATTTTTTTAATTATGTTATTGTTGAGAATATGTATAGGTGTTTTGATAAGATCCCAAAATTCTCTGAAAAGATGATGGTGTCAAGTCTTAGATTAGGATAGAAAGCTTGTGTATTAGGGAGCTTACTCGATTTAGGTTTTTGCTTTGGAGGAATCAACTAAGGGGATTCATTTGAAGTCAAACAACCAGCTACATCCCAAAGCTTCAAGTCATAAAACAAAAATAGTCAGTATCTTGAGAATGCATATTCAACAAAGGCTACAAGTGTTGAATCAAGAGAGAAGAAGTCTGAGATGATTAGATATTGAGCGAGCTGAACAAGGAGAAAATCAGTCTTGCTGAGGAATTGAATGAGTTAGCTGACCTAACCAAATGAGATGAACGCCTCCACTAAGATTTCAGGCTCTAACTTTCTAAGCGATCATCCAACCTGATGATCTCAACAGAAAAGAACAAACCCAACTAACACCAAGGGGTTAGACCTTAGACAATGGAGAAGTCTGAAAAATTCAGAGGTAGAGTCCAGAGTGTATTGATGTTAGGATGCCAAAGCAGCAGAGTACGAGAAAGCGTCGAGCTGATCAACTGACAGCTCAGCAAAACGTGGATAAATCAAAGATCGACAATATCGTACAAACGCATAAAGAATAGTCTGACATCACATCATAAAAGGCAACATGAGCAAGTAAACAACAGAGAATGTCAAACAGAGCTCGTTGTTACTCTACCATTCATATAAGTATGGAAGAACTTAAATCCAGTAATAAAGAAAGAAGAGTGTGAGAGAGAGGAGTACGAGAGAGGCGTAAACGGGGACACACTCACACACTGAAAGAGAGCAACCTCTGGAGAGATTCTAGTTGGAAGAAGAGAAGAAGATCACATCAACTGAAAGAGAAACTACGAAAGTGTTAGAGAGTAGTGCAGTGGAAGCGGCGAAGTGCTATTGTGAGGAGTTTGGGTACGACAAGCACCAGAGAAGCACCATCGAGAGGAATGTTGCAGACAAGCTGTCGATGATCTCCAAATTCATGGAAGAATTAGACAAACCGTCAATGATGGATTTAAACTTTTATTTTTCAATTGAGAATGATCATTAGTTGTGTTCTATATAACTATAATTGACTTAGACCATAAATTGTTACTTTAATTAGTACTAAAATAAAATTAAGGTTAGTGGCGGACCCAGGATTTTAAATATGGGGGTACGAAATTGATTGGGGGTTGCAGGGGGCTGGCTTCCATGCTCGGGGGTTCGCCTCCGAAATTTTTTTTTTGAGCTATCCAATAATAAAATGATTTAAAATGCAAAAAAATGAGATAAAATGTATATAAAGAGATATTCATAGAGTTCAAAAACAATATTATTCAATAATTACAACTGAAGACTCGAGTCCGAGCCGACGAGTCTTCATTATCAGGAATCGATCCATGACATTTTCAAAAGAGAAAGAAGAAGAAATTCGATTCTTTAAAAGAACAAGGCAGCCGTAAATGAAAAATAGGAAAATATAGTGGGGCCTTGTGAATTGGAGATTAAATTATTAAAATATTATGTTAAACTATTGAATTATATTAATTGTGGGTTGAGTTATTGAATTTTTTCAATATTATACATTATATATATATATAGTAAAAAAAATTACTGGAATGAAAGTTTAATTAATACTAACAATATTAAATTATTATATAGTAAAAAAAAATTTTTTTTGGGGGGACGGTTGTCCCCCTTGTCCCCAGCTGCATCCGCCCCTGATTAAGGTAGTAGATAACTATATATACATTAGTAGTAAATATGTATAAATATAGATTGAGTGTAATTTCAATTGTATAAAATTGAATGTGTTGTTTATAAGTTTGACACATTTTGAAAGTAGTGTCGAAATTGCAAATTAAAGTATAGGTGATGATTTGATTTGACAACAATTCGTATTTCAATTGAGTAATTATTGAAGTGTTTGGCACAAGGTACATAATTGATAATTTGTTAAATCATTGTCCAATTTAGTGCTTGATTTGATAATATATATATTTTTTGTAATTCTCTCAAAAAAAATTCAAGATGCAAGTACGATATCTTACACCCGTGTAAGAGATTCTCAATCATTACTTAATGATTGGTCGAATTATGTCGAAGTCCAAGATTTTTTTGTGCCTTCACATCAAACTTAAATATTATTCGTATAATTTAATGAAAGTGTGTATTTTTAATTTGTGATTAGACTGTAGGAAACGGCTATTTGACTAACCGATTCGATTTGCTCACGGATCTATTTCGGTTATCTAACGAACACTTGTAAATCCAACCTATGCATGCTCCTATGAATTAAATGCAATCATAGGATGTTTAGTGATATACCTGCAAACTTGACGGTCAAAGACTCCATAGTGGATCTTCTGAATTGTTCCCGTAGTAGGACTCGTCGATGGATGGGATCGAACTTCGAAATCCTCTCCTCAAGAAAACCGCCGCCTCTTTTTTTTTAATCTGGGATTTTTTAGTTCTCTCTATTTTTCACGTAAACAACTAATGACTTATTCCTAATATTTATAACTAGTATACAATACCTAATAAATATTAGAGCCCATAAGTCAAACCCATGTCAAAGTCAGATGGGCTTGACCTTAGAGAAATAGGCGCCACTTTCTAGGAGCTGGGCCAGTCGGGCCAATTCAGAGATCTACTAGCTTAAATAAGATTTAGGCCTCCCAGTGTCTAATTTCTTTTATTCAGCCCAGAATAATAAATTAGAACACAAGTATTAATTTATTCCACTATAAAATTAATACTAAATTACCATCTTATTTATTTGATGAGTCGGGGCTAGTATTAGACTTAATTAATCCCCGTGTTTAAGATTACAAATATCCATTAATTAATTAACAGCTTCTGACAGCTCTATAATCAATTAATAAGTTAATTAATAATAATTAACATCTTGAGTGCTACCACTTAAACTTATTATCATACTGGAATTAATTCCACCTGCAGAGTTTAGTATGATAAACTTATTAAGTTCCTCAAGGGATATTATCAGCCTGTTATTAGCAGGACACGGAATCCTTAATTGCAGTTTTATTGCATATCAAATAAGAATCGTCATCACCCAAAATATCGAGCATATTGAGCTTATAGACCAAGCTCTCATCCTTGATAAATCAAAGTAATAATCAATTACTTATTTATATCAATAAACTCAATTAAAGCTAAGATTAATTTAAGTCACCGAGATCTTGGTTCTTAAGTTAGATTAAAGAACTCAGGTCACTGTGATCCTTTCAATACGTAAACTTATTATGATACGTAAACGTACTAGCATAAATAAATAGCCAAGATAAAGTATTTATTATTTATGCTACAGTCTAAACAAACATCTTGTCCTAAGTTGTCTCGACTGTGAAATTAATTTATATCTCATAAGAAACCGATTATATGATCTTCTATGATCTACAACACATCATATAATCTATAATATTGAGATAAATAGACATTAATTTAATTATACAACAATAATAATTCAGATAGGAAAATTATAGTGAATATAAGAAATCAATGTATACAAGCATAAAGGCTTGCTTTCCGTATACAACCCTTCCTAGACAATGTGGTATATTTGAGTGATTAAAAAATTTAAATTGGTATGACCTTTAACCTATGGGATAATCGAAAATAAAGTTGTTATGAAGCAAACCAAGTGCTCTCAAATCTCAATTTTGAGTAGAAAAATACAAGGGCATAGATGCAATTAGAACCGTTCTATTGACTTAAATAGGAAAATGCAATCATTTTTCATAAATAAATACTATATTCGTCGAGATGTATCCTTTCTCAAACTCTCAATTCTCAAATGGCTTCTGTTATAAGCTCCTAATCATAGCACACTATTCCCCTCTCTCGTTCCCTTATTCTTCTCTCTCTTCCAGCAAATAAGCAAATCACGCCCTTTCCGTTTCCAAATCTTCTCTCTCTCTATATTCTATCTAGATTTATCCGAAATCGGTGCTTCCAAATTCCAATGGACTCAAAGCTGCAGCGGCGTTTCACACTGGGGAGGCAGTCCTCCGGAGCCCCTGATAACGACGTGGCTCTCGCCTCCGATGCCTCTGGAAGTATGGAGGAAGCCATGGACTCCGGTGTCAGGTTAATGTACTTGGCGAACGAGGGCGATTTGGAGGGGATTCAGGAGCTGCTGGATTCCGGCACCGCCGTCAATTTCAGAGATATTGACGGCCGCAGCGCCTTACACGTCGCCGCGTGCCATGGGCGGACGGACGTCGTTGACTTGCTTCTCCGCCGCGGTGCTGAAGTCGACGTCGAGGACCGTTGGGGCAGTACGGTATGTATCCAATTCTTTGCAATTGGTTAATTTTTTTAATTGTCAATGTAGTGTATTTACTGGTAATTTTGACTTCCAATTTTTACTGGTTAGCTTTCTCATCTCAGCGAGAAGAGAGAATCTATCAATTAGTGATGATATATAGCTATTCGAGTGTTAGATGTAACCGAACTATTGGCGTAGAAGTTAAGGCTGAAAATGTCACGTGAACTGTGTTTGGTAGGATGTGGGGTATAACTTGTTGCATGGTCACTTTTCCTAATTATGTTTCTTTTAACTGCAGTTTGTTTAGATTTTTAATTAGTGGTAAGGAATTTGTGAGTTGCTCTTCTCCGCATTTTCCTTTCTTCTGCTGCAAATGCAACACACACACACACACGGGGTGGGGCATGTTAGCACCCCACGCTATTTAATGCATTATTATATGGGGAAATTTGAACACCTCCTTTAAAATGATATATTGATATTGAGTGTTATGAGCTTTCCTGATATCCAGTTTACAGACTTTACATTGATTTCTGTCTCTTTGTTTGTGTATTTCCTGTCATGCCATCAAAAGAAGTTGCCTTTCGCTGTTGGACCATTTTCTTCTTAAGGAATCAATTATTGTACAGCAGAAAGGCATCTATACCTTTTTGGTTCACTTTACTTTTTATTTGAAACAAAATCCAACTGGAGCTCAATATGCTGTTCTTTTTTCTGTCGGTTTCCATCCTGTTCTGCATTATCTGTCAAATATATTAGTTATGGATGGTCAGATGAACCGTGAATAGGTATGGTAATGACAGGGTTTAATTGAATAGCCTATTGCAGATGCAATTTACTACAAAAACAATGATGTTATAAAGCTTTTGGAGGCGAATGGAGCAAAACCTCCGGTAAGTTTCATGTGTCTGTCAGGTGTGGATTGCATCCTGATGATCCTCCTTCATTTCCTCCCCTTGTTTTTTTTTTTACTTCATAGAGTTGCTCATATATGTGCTGTTGCATCTTATCTTATGATCATCAAATCTTGTTAAATGATTCTGTTAGATGGCTCCCATGCATGTTGAAAATGCTCGTGAAGTCCCCGAGTATGAAATTGATCCAAAAGAGCTAGATTTCACCAACAGTGTGGAAATAACTAAGGTAAGATCTTCTTCTGTTAGTCTTTCTGTAGCATCTTCTCTTCATTGTACAAAAAGCTTAGACATAACATGAGCTCTTTCCTAAGCATTCAAATTTTTCATTGAATTGTTGGAAATCCCAAGTTAAAACCTGTGTCGAGATCTTATTTGAGAATGAAACAATTAGGTAGTTGCTATTCTGTATGTAGGATTGTAGTTGAAAGATGGTCCTAACTATAGCTTTTCACTTGCCTTTTTAACCAAAATTTTTACAGGGAACATTTTGCATTGCCTCATGGCGTGGGATTCAGGTTGCAGTGAAGAAATTTGCTGAGGAATTTTTCATTGATGAAGAGAAAGTGTGGGTTGGTTTTATGTGACAGATTAATTTTACTTCCTTTAATAAAAGTCTTCTTTCTCTGTACTTGCAAATATTGATTCTGTTTATTTTACTGGGTGAGTTGTTGGTTTGCAGAACGGCATTCAGGGACGAGCTTGCTCTACTTCAAAAGATACGCCACCCGAATGTCGTCCAGTTTCTTGGTGCTGTGACTCAAAGTACTCCAATGATGATTGTTACTGAATATCTCCCGAAGGTATCTCTAAGTTAAACTATTAAACTTTTAATTTTATATGTTGTATCATTTCAATTATGGCTTTTCTTTTGCCTGCTTAAATTAATAAAAATGATAAAGACTATTGAGGTTTTCCTATCAAAAGAAAATTCTTAATTCTCTGACTGGTTACACTGTTTTGAGCAGATTACATTATGCTTTAGGATCTTATTAATTTCCTTCAGGAATCAAATTTTCTTACAACAATCACGATTGAGTAAAGTCTCTGTGCAGGGTGATCTGTGTGCCTACCTGAAAAGAAGACATGCTTTAAGGTTGATAACGGCTATCAAGTTTGCTCTGGATATTGCAAGGTTAGATTTTAGGTTTTTGCACTAAGCTTGCTTGCTAATTTTGCATCATGAGCTCTACCTAGTACTATGATGGCTCACCACCAGCTAGAAGTGCATGTAGATTTATAGTATATGTGTAGTGCATAAGTGACTAAGTTTCAAGTTTCTTTTTCTTGCGAGAAAAGTCAGCCTAATTTATTTGTTAGTACTTTGTTTTTTGCTTCTTGTATTAGACGTGAAGGACTTTATCCTTTATAGTACTTAATATTTGTCATTAATTTCAGGATCAGATTAGTTACTTCAGAAAAAGGAAAAATGGATACACGCTATTGTTAATGATTAAAACTCATCTTCTTGTCTAACTCAAGGAAATTTATTAAATTTGTGGTATTCTGTTGCCTTGTTGTATATGAGCATTTTACTGGCTTATCCAACTTCTCTTTCATGACTTTTACTACAGAGGAATGAACTACTTGCACGAGCATAAGCCTGAAGCCATAATACATCGAGATCTTGAACCTTCGTATGTATTTTCTTCTTCCCTTTTCTTCATGTCAGTTTTTAGTAAATAACTTTATCTTTGGCTTCAAAGAATCAAAGATTGTTAGATTATAGGAGAAAGGTTTTGATAGATTGAAGATTATGACAGGAACATATTGCGGGATGATTCTGGTCATCTCAAAGTTGCAGACTTTGGGCTAAGCAAGCTGATGAAAGTTGCCACAATCAAAGAAGACAGACCTGTGTCTTGGCAACAGACTTCTTGTAAGTATCCAGCAACCAGTTGACTGGGTATGTTCTTTTTTTGTCTGAATATTTACTTGCCAATTTGTTATCAAATTATTGAATATTTGAAGTCTAAATTTAAAATATTATTGCTAAAGCCAGTACCACATGTTGCTTCATGGACATCATTGTTTGACTAATGTGAGTCTTGGATTTACTGCAGACATACGATCTAGACGTACCATTGAGTACGGTCTTAAAAATAATAAAGTGCTAATTTTTGGCAAATTGATGATTGACCACCCCGTTTTTATACTCAGGGCGATACATGGCTCCTGAAGTTTTTAGAAATGACGAATATGATACTAAGGTGGACGTGTTTTCATTTGCATTGATATTACAGGAGGTAATGCTTCTGCATCACCTATTTTCTATCTCTGCTGCACATAAATATTAGATGGTTCAATCATTGTTGCTATTATGCAGACATGACATATGGACATGTATGCATGTGCTTAAAATCAATGATTCTGCAATAGTATGTGTTTTAATATGGCCAATTTGATATGTGACTGAAGAAAAAGTGATGTATTAACGTATACATAGTTACCAATAAGGTCCAATGTATTTTGCTTGGTATTCAGAATATTTATGATGGAATGCTTTCTGAGCAAAAAAGTATGGTGTATTCCTGTTTTTGGTTGGTTGTTAAGGAAGTCACTTCCCCGGTCATGTTTGGTTTGTCAGCTAAGTTATAGAAAATCATGGGGAAGTTAGCTGATTAGATAAGAAAAGTTTTGCTAGCAACACATATCATTATAGTTATTTAACATTGAACTTAGTTGTTGTAGGATGAAATAAATCATTTTGATCTAGAACAAAAAGATCTGGCATGATTTTTTGGTGTTTTTGTTTGTGAAAAACAAGAACATTTTCTTCTGTTTGAAGCTTTATGTTTTGTTCACAGATGATTGAGGGTCATCCACCATTTCCTAAAAGGAAAGACATTGAAGCTGCTAAAGCATATGCTACCAACGAGCGCCCACCTTTTGAAGCTCCAGTGAAACATTATGCTTATGGACTGCGACAGTAAGCCTTGCAATTTTCCTGTAGTTTTATTTTTTCATTCAAAGTGTGACCTCTGCTTTCCTACATTGTTTTCATGTTGTTAGTGGAAGTGGAAGACAATTATGCTTATCAATGTTGTTTCTTATAAAATATAAATTATTTTATATATTTCATTAAGAATTGTGTTCTTGGAGAATGAGATAATTCCTAAGAAGCTTAAAAGACAAAATAAATTTTAATTTTTGGAAGAAAATATAGTAACAAAACAAAACCAAACTCAGTAATAACCTTTTGATGCTAACACATTTAATGGAAGTAGCTAGCTTTTTGGTTTGCCCCTAGTATGTGCTTGACTAGTTTATCAGAGATGTCCAAATTCCAATTACTTACTTCGATGTTCTATAACTGAGGAAGAGTAAACAAGAGTTTCCTTTAAAGTATGTAGAACTAACCTTTATGTAGTAGAAGATTTCGGGGTGGGGATCTTTGTTAAGTACTCTTAATAAATAATGATAAATTTATATTTTGTGTTGCAACAAAAACCTATTCTCGTATTTTTGTTAAAAGTTATATTCTACTAATATTTTTGAGCATTAAAGAATGTTATCTTAATAAAGATACTATTCTAACATTTATGTGCTAGGATCTCAACTAGGTGGTAATGGCTTCTTATCAGGTTAATAGAAGACTGTTGGGATGAGCAGCCATCAAAGAGACCAACCTTCAGGGAAATAATTGTGAATTTGGACACAGTAAACAAAAATCTTGTACAGAAAAGACGGTGGAAGGTAAGGATCTATCTCTATAGTTCTGTGTCTTTCTTTGGCTAGACACACGATGTGTGGCTGGCATATATTTTCATAAATTTCGCATATTTGTTGTCAGCTAACAAGTAGGATCTTGAGCTGTTGAACTTGGACAATGTGTGGCTGGCATATATTTTCATCTAAATTCATGCTTAGATATTACTTTTGTCATTTGCATGGATTATAACTTATCTTGTCTTGTGCAGACAAAAGTACTGAAATATCTCCATAAATTTGAGTCAATCTTGAAGCTGGAGCATTCTTCTGCTTCTTCCTCTTCCAGGGGTGGTTCATCTGGCTCAACAGTTAGATGAGTAATTATTTTATACAAGACGAATGACCAAGAAAAATAACAACAATAAAGCGCATTTTTATTGTTGCTCATGCGTGATTCTTACTGAGTTTTCCCCTGCGCGATTCTTTGAACTTTTAAGTTTCTTTTAGAGCAAAACATTCCCATCCCTATTTCCTTTCCATTTCCATTTCCATTTCCATTTTTAATTGATTTTAAATTAAGTTTTGGCAATTGATCGCTGCTGTACATGCATATATATATATATATATATATATATATTTTTTTTTTTTCGTTCTCTTTTTTTTTGGGAGGCCCCTTCACCGTGTTTCTTTATTTATTGTTCTTATCCTTTTTTTTGAATGACAATATTTGTTCTGCATATGTATGGTGTAACAAACTAATTGTATATCCACTACAAAGTATTATTATTAATTTAGTTAGGGGTTGCATTTATCATATCATGTCAACAGCGAAATCGTGTTCATCTCTTGCCAATATTTTTGAATAATTCATGTTGTGTTCGTAACAGATCGTGATCGAGTAATTCGTATCAAGCATGTCCTTAACATTTCATGTTCATGTTTGGGCTTATCTTGTCTATCAACATGATAATACGATCTGGCGCACAATTTAAGCCATAGAGCAAACTAATTTTGTGGGGGTTGAGTGAACCAAAATCAATAAAGAATTGCTCTTGAAGCCAATGGCAGGCAAAAAGGGAATAAAATTCTTATGGGGTTGTGCAATACTTGGCCTAGAAAATTTAATAAAACAGTAGAAAACCTCCCAAACATTTTTTTTCCCTGGTTCAGCCAT
Organism: Agastache rugosa; assembly: GCA_031470985.1. Classification (NCBI taxonomy): domain Eukaryota; kingdom Viridiplantae; phylum Streptophyta; class Magnoliopsida; order Lamiales; family Lamiaceae; genus Agastache; species Agastache rugosa. The sequence continues at coordinate 27,086,232 of CM062601.1, forward strand.
TGCCTGCAGCAGAAACTAAAACTACAATTCTATGGGGCTGGCTTACTGTAGCCAAAAATCACCATCACTACCCTTCTCTCTTCTCATTTTGCTTGTCACTAAAACCGCTGTAGAACTCCAGAACCTTGGGATGTGCCATGATCTTTGATGGCTTCAGGCCTGATAAACAGAGCCCACCCAAGCTCGTTACTCGCGACAGCGCCACATAGACCATCCCGTAGTCAAAAACCCGGGATAGGTCAGTGTGGAGCTTGTCAAGACTCATCCCCTGACACTTGTGAATGCTTAAAGCCCACGACAGTATGAGAGGGATCTGCCTTCTCCTAGCAACAACCCTCTCTCCATCCCTCACCTCCCATGTCTCCGGTTTCACTATCATTTCAACACCCGAGTCAAACTTCACCAATGGAAGCACATTCCCATGGCTGCACATTTTAGACTCGTCGTCATCAACTCTGCACATCTCTAACACGGTTCCAGTTGCACCATTCATTAGTTTGCTGTACTGGTTTAGATTCTTGATAAGCATTACACGAGCACCAACACAAATCTCAAGCTTATCACGCGCAATCCCCCCATCAAGCTGCTTCATCCACGGCCGCTCACCATAATCTTGAGCACTGTAAACGGAGATTTCCTGATTCAGTTCCTCCATCTTCGCCTGGTTCACCTTATTCACATCTTCAATCCTTGGGAAGAGGCGTACAGCAGAAGGATCCGGTTCAGACTCCGTGCAACACTCCATCAAAAGTTTCACGTCATCAGGATCAGTTTGAGCTTTCCTTATCCCTTGAAGCAAATGCACCAGCAGAGAATCTGATTGTCTGAAAACTTTGGTCAGCTCAATCTGAAGATCAAAACTCGTACTCCAACAATCAGCTTCAAAAGCATATACCTTCCCAATCTTCTTTCTATTACCACGAACAATGGGTGGTAATTGAAAGAAATCACCACCCACAATCAGCTGAATTCCACCCCAAGTCCTGTTACCAGACGCGCTGCTCTCTTCGCCCTCTCTCAACATCCGAGCAATATAGGCAAGACCATCGAAAAGCTCAGCATCAACCATGCTCGTTTCATCAATAACCAATGCCTTAACCTTTTTCCACCTACGGCACGCCCTTCTATCTGACAAAACCCTTTCTAACAAAGCTGCACCATCCAGCTCGCCATAACCAACACCAGAAAAGGAATGCAGAGTTAGTCCATCAAGGGCGCAGGCTGCAACCCCGGTCGACGCAGTCACATAAACCCCAGACCGGCCATGGATTTTCTTGAGCTTCTTAATGATTTCCTCAAGTAAAAAAGTTTTTCCAGTCCCAGCAGAGCCTGTTATGAAAACAGATTTCCGATCGCAAACAGCGTCCAAGACTCGATTTTGCTCATCGGTCCATTGGATTTTAGGTCTGGTTACTTTCTTTGAACTAGTTGCACCCTCTTTGTTGTTCTTAGGCAAATATTTCTTACTACACCAATTACTTTTAACCTTTTTCTTGCTACTGCAAGCAGAAGATACAGTAGCAGCTTTAGAACTGAAATGCCGACACGCAGTGATGGCGAACGACCACAATTTCATACTGAATTAAGCAACAACCATATATACTAACTCTCTCTCTCTCTCTCTCCCTCTCCCTCTCTCTCCCCCTCTCTCTCTAGGTCACAAATATAGTTGATTACCTAACATCAAATTCAAATGCCATTCTTCAAGAACACTCCACATCAGAGAACTCACCTTATTTCTTGCTCACAGCAAAAACTCAGTATTGTATCTCCTGGGTCTACAATGATTTCACGAAACAATATGAGTATAAGACTGTTATTTTCTAAATAGAGTAAATAAAAAGGATAGGAAAGAATAGTGAGGAACGCATCCTGAAAAAGAAAAGGAAGATTACCTCCTGTATACACTGCAGTTTTGCATTTTCAGTCTCTAGGTTTTCTTTGATGAGAGAGAGAGAGTTCGGTTGGGGAGGTTTTAGGCGTTAAAGTTGTTTTGGCCAATATATTTTTCCGGTCCGATATTATGGGCCATAAAATTTTGCAGCCCGATGTTTTATAAAATCTAATTATACTCGATTTATTAAGCAAGCGAGCGTTTCTATAATACTGTACTCATTCCGTCCAATAAAATTATTCCGAGTTTTTTTTCCGTCCATCTCATAAAATTACCCATCCTCCGCTCATAATATGGAACTCTCTACTCACAATATAAACAACATTAAATTTCTTAAAATCGGTACGAAAAATTTTAACACTGTTTTATGGGATGGAGGGACTAATCTTTATTGAGTCGGGTTCCAAATTTTATTTATCAAATACTTTACGATTTATTTGCTTATTTGAGCTTAAATATTGAAACTCGCTTTTAAAGTATTATTTTTAGTATAAATTAAATTAGTCTCGATAATATAATATATTTACTATTTTCTTATATTAAAAAAATTAGTTAGAGACTTAATATAATCATTAATTACTAAATATAATTTCTAATAATTTTATATTTTCAAACTAAATCATTATTTTAATCATTCCACTGCTTATACATATTGATGCGATGAAGTACACCACGAACATCATTCGAAGAATTCATGATTTAAGTATGAATATTGGACTCAAAGAATAGGCAACACAAGTGAAAAACGATAACAAAAAAAGAAATTATTCCGGTATAACATCATTACATGAAATTTACATCGAATAAGAATATATCAAATCAAGAATATTAATACAAACACATACAACACACATAATCATATCACACAAAGTCGACATCGATCAACTTTAATTTAATTATTCACCAAAGAATTCATCATCATATCATGAAATAATGCAATGAATGAATCTAAAATCTGGAGCGCCTGCACTCGAGAGAAGTTCCGTGAGGGAATCTTTTGGAATCTGCGCAGTAATTGTAAACCATGTGATTCTGCTGAACCCATCTCAATCTGTTTCTGGCCCGCCTTAGCATCCAGCTCCTGAGGGTGTCTCCAACGGTGGGTTCCAAATTTTGAAACCCACCAAATACATCATTGTGCAAAAAAAAAATTGGTTCCAAGTTTTGAAATTGGAAACCAGTTTCATTTTTGAAATTGGGTGCAAAGGTGAAAAAGCTGGCGGCGTCAGCGAAAAGGTGGGCGGTTGGGCACGTCACCTACGGCGCGTGTATGACGCGCGCTGGTTGGCTTGTGCAGTACACACGCGCGTGGGGACGCGGCCTTTTTTGACTTTTTTTTTTCTCCTTTTTCATTTCGAATTTTTTTTGTAGTTTTTCATAAATACGGACCTATTAACTCGTCTAAAATATATCGAACATATATCTTATATTAAAGATCAAGACGAGAGCTTTTATTCGACATAAAAATCGTAAAAATCCGATTTGAAACGAACAAATGATGATATTTTAAGTTCAAAGCTTAATGTAGTGTGTACTATAGTGGGACCCTTTAAATAGTAGAAACTGGTTTCATTGTTGTGGAATGTGTTTAGATAAAAAAGTAGATGGGCTCCAAAAGCTGATGTGGCGCTGATGTGGCGGTTTGGAAGCTGAAACTGGTTTCAACCATTGCGGGCAGCCTGAGCAGCGCAGGATGATCCAGCTGCGCACGCATCGATGTTGAAGTTCCTGTAATAAACACGAATGAGCCTTGGTCCACTCCGTCTTCACGCGCCCGCCCTGCGTGGCCCAGAGTAGAGACTTAGGGACACTAAGGTGTAGTGCACAAGCACTTTGGATGTATGACACTTGTAAAGTGTTTTAATTTAATGTGTTGTAAATTTAACTTTAAATTAAAATAATTTACAAGTGTCATGCATCCAAGGTGCTTGTGCACTACACCTTGGTGCCCCTAAGTCTCTACTGTGGCCCAGTCGTCGGCGTTCCAAAGGCTGCAGTATACCCTCATCGCCTGCCGCCTCGGGAACGCCACGCCGGACCCACCGTGGTTGTTGAACACTCTGATGGGGCTGTTATCCACCAGGAATCTGCACCAAATATACATACATATAAATTAAAGCTTAATTAATTAAGAAGTTAAGTAGAGAAGAGAAGAGATAGAAAGTATATACATGATCTTGTTAGGATTCCAGACGATAGAGTAGGTGTGGAAGGCGGCGGTGGGGTCGAACCAGAGATGGAACTGCTGCTCTTTGTCTCCTTTCCCTTCCGAGTACACGTTTGTGTGTAATGTGTAGGGTTCACCGCTTGAATTTCCCAGAAACTCGAAGTCGATTTCGTCGTGCCCTGCTCCTTGAGACGACAGCTGCGTTGCATTAATTGCAATTAGAAATGATCAAATCAAGATGGATGAAATTGAAGTAAAGTAATTAAGAAACTAACGAAGAAAGTGGTGACGGTTCCGGCGGAGTTTCCGGGAACAAGTTTGAGCTGCATGTCGAATCGGCCGAACAAAAACTCGTTCTTGTACTGGAATCCGGAGCCGGAGTAGTGATCCAGCGACAGAGAGAGTCCGCGGCCACCCTCCTCTATCTTGGCGCGGCCGTCGCCCCAGGTGATCTCCGCATCGCGGTAGAAATTGGCGGCGGAAGGGGCGGTCAAGCAGGCCAAGGCGACAAAAGCTGAGAGGACGAGTGCACAATTTGAGAGGACGAGTGCCATCATCATCATCATTATTATTATTATTATTATTATTATTATTATGTGTGATATTAAATTAGAGAGAAAGAGGAGATGATTATTTGATAATATTGTTGCATGAAGATGGAGTGATTTTTTTTTTTTTTTTTTTTTTGAGATAAATGAAGATGGAGTGATGAGTATATATAGTGCAATTGCGTGGGAAGAGTGAGCTGGATGGCAAGGCTTTTGGTAAAGGAAGAGAAGACGGAATAATTAGACGCGTACTTAAAAATTAAGCAATCGATCCGGTCATTATTGGATTCGGTTGGATTTTTTTATCACCCAAGACCAGGTTCGGAGAACATTACTAGTAGGGACTTTAATCCACCTCGAAAGCAGAGAGTCACTTAGGGCTCTAATAAAACAAATTACATTAATTAAAATACGAAAATTTACATTAGTTTCCGTCAAGAAATTAATTAATTATATGCTTAATCTAAAACAAATTAACATAATTCAAGCACACAATCAATATACATTAGCCCACTGTAATTTGAAGCCCACAAAATTAATGAGATATATTAACCCTACACCACTATTAAAAGCGCCGCTCATCACTTCGTCTTCTTCTTTCTTCTTTTTTCTTTCTTCTTCCTTCTCTCTTCTGGTATTTTCTCTGCAAATCAACATATATAAACACAGAAGGTGTGCAACTTTCAAATTCTGCACCACTTCCTCCATGAAAGGCCTGCTCGAAGGCTGATTACTCACTCCATTCACGATAAGTGTAGCACAATTTTCTTTTGCGTAGTCCAAGATAGCTGTAGCACTTTTCATTTTGGGAAATGATCCCATCCACTATCACTACCACTATTTTAAACCTTACAACAGTTCATTATGGTGAGTCACTTTCTCCACTCAAAACTAATATACCAACCATTTCTTAAAATCCGTGCCGAACCCAAACTATTACACTTATTATGGACGGAAGGAGTAATTAAGATGAGTCTATATTTACTTAATATTAAGAATTTTACTTCAATAAATTAACTAGTCCAAAATATATTGATAAAAATGAGTCTTTATAAGCCCTTTATACTATAACATGATGCTATTTTACCTAATTCTATTTCGGCGTAGTTCATATATAAAAATCTCATATATAAAGAATAGAGAGAAAATTCATTCTATCCAATATCGAGATAGTGTGTACCTCCTACGACCACTTTTGATAGCGGGTATAAGCAGTACTCACTGACCCACCAATAAGATTATTATATCCATTTTTGTGTATAAAATATTGTATAAAATCACTGACCCATCAATAAGATTATTATATCCATTTTTGTGTATAAAATATTGTATAAAATAAGGTAAATATTGATATAAACTAGTCAACCTTATAGTCATACAATATGCATAAAATCTTTTACCCTTCTACTAAATTTCTTCATTACATACTCTGATTTATCAATTCACTTTTCAATTTGGAGATAAATCATGCAACACTATCAGGCCCATCACACTTCCGTATAATTAAAATCAAAGTATACCAACTTCATACCTTTTTTACCGGAATGCTACCGGGTATTTCTGCCGGAAGTTTTAGGGACCTCGTCCAACCACACGATCGCAACCGATGGTTTCCAGACGCAGACTCCTACAGCAGCACACAGCACAACCCTCGTTCGTTTCTTACTCGGGGCGTAGGGTTTTCGGTCGGTACACAAAGAAAATAATATACTGGAAGGGATGAACAAAAACTCAAACTTTTATTTAGGAATTATATAATATTTATTACAACATAAGTATATCTCCTTTAGGGAGGAGACAGACTTGTTTAGCTACCTATGATAGCGGAATTGAAATACATAAACTATACTATACTAGGAACTATGTTATAACAATTTTATTTTGGAGAGAGCAGAGGAGATGGTGTAGAGGATTTCTGATGGATTTTTTGATGCTTCTGCTCTCCTCAATCCTGGTTTATATAGAGGTCTGAAAGGCCTCCCTCCTGCATTATTGCCTTGGATGCTCTTATCCTTGGCCAGCTTGCATCCACGTGAATGGGTCCTCCATTGTCTTCTATTATTGAATGAAGACAATCAACTTTCGGTGTGAGGTCCCTTTCTTGTGACTAATGGACCACCTTTCTTTTGGTAGTGGTTCTCCTGTTACTTTACCCATTTGTTATTTAGTGGGTAATTACTTTTCTTCCACCCACTATTGTCATTTTCTTTTTAGTGGGTGATCCAGCTCAGAGTCACATGACTCCACCAACCTATGTCGGGAATCTACTTTTTTCCCGGGGCCCTGGACGTCCTTACTTTTGGCAGCGCCTTCTGTTCAAGATGCTCGTTGGACCGAGCCTTCTCTTTTCCCTTTCTGGGCATGAACCCCTTCCCGAACTCTGGTTCCTTCTGGTTCTGACAATCCGAACAAATGCGCTCAGACCAGTTTCCAAAATGAGCCATGTTGCAGTATTTGCGATGAGTGTCTTTACTCGTCGCAATCTTGTTCTCCCAGAGCAAGGTTCTCTTTCTTTCGAAAGCTTCCTCTGCGAATCTTGTCAATTTTCCTGTCATAGTGTTTAACAGGAATGATCCGTTCACTGAATTCTGAAAGAATTTGAACGGAAACTTGACTTTGTCCATCTCTGTGAGACAAACCCATAATCCCCATGCTCTTCTAGTAGAGATGAGGTCTTCCGGTAATGTAGAGACTAAAGCAGTCTCTTTTTCTGCAGGCACTTTGATCTTTTCGAGGGCGCGTACATCTGGTCTCCGAAGCCTAATATAGTGGAAGGCTTCATGGTTTCCTTTCCCTGCTGGTTCTGGGGCTGCACTAATGAAATACAGCTCCAAAATGTCACCTCGGCTAAGCTGTGGATTGTTAGCCCATGTATCATAAACCGCTTCTTGAATCCACTTGGGTAGATTCTTGATTTCGGCGAATAATAGAGATGTGGTATAAACTGAAGCAAGTGCTCCGAATTCATACCATCTTTTGACTTCGTGTGGATCTGAATTTGGCATCATACACACTCGAGGATATTTCCCCGAAACATCAACCCTTATTTTTTCTGGGTTGATTCTAGTCCTTGTATTGAGCTTCTCCCAGCTAGCTTGATAAACCTGCCACGAAGAAGAAACTTCAATCTTATCAGTATTAATCTTAGAACTGCCAGTCATTGGCCTAAGATTAATCTCTCCCTCTTTTTCCCCAGAGGTGCTGGGTTGACATGATGATTCAGAGTGTGACCCCTGAATATCATCTTTTTCTTGGGGCAATGGTTCCGAAGATACCACCACCTTAGAACTTGGGCAAGAGGTATTTGAATCCTCTGCTACGCGGTGTTTAGAGCCACATACTCGAAACTCTTCTTTTACCAAAGGATCTTTGGCACCCGAAGGATTGGTGTTTGGCATGCAGTCCAGAGTTGCCCCTGAGACCATATGCAAGCTCGTATTCTCTCGGTGACTTTCGTCTTGTCGAGAGTCTGCAATATTCCTGCTTGTTCAGCATTCAGAATGCACTCATCCCACTCTCCCGTTAACATCTCCAGATTCTCTCTGAGATGCCTATGGGCCAGTAGAATGGAGTTCACATCAGTTTGCTCCATCTCTTGTTAGGAAATTCGCAAGAACATTTTCGTGAGATTTCAAAACGATAATATCATAAATATAATATTGGCATTCAGCTTGCCATCTAATTAATCTAGCCTTTTCAGGCTTAGATTCAATCTTGTTTCTTAAGAAAGCCTTAACCTGTGTGTTATCGACTTTCAAAGTAAATTTCTTTGCTAATAAAAATAAAGGCCATTTTTTAAAAGCCTTTCGGACTGCAAAGAATTCTTTTTCGTTGATGTGCCATCGCACGGCCTCATCATCTGAGAATAAACCACTACAGTATCTGCAGGGTTCTTCTCCATTAGGAGTGATCTTGGTTAAGACTGCTGCCCACCAATAATCACTTGCGTCTGTGTACAGGACCAAGTCGTCTTCGTCCTGTGGTATCGAGAGTTTTGGGAGATTTCTGCAAACCTCTTTTAACTCCTTCATACCCTGTCGATGTTCTTCTGTCCAGATGATTTTTCAGTAATGTACTGAAAACTTTTCTATGTTTTGCGAGATCTTTAATGAATGGTCCCGCGAAATTAACAACTCCCAAGAAACTCTGAAGTTATTTCTTTTCCTTTAGATTTTCAGGAAAATTTTGGACCTTCTAAACAATATGGTCCTGCAGAATAATTCATGCTTCATCAATCTCGATACCCAGAAATTCCATTTTTCGAGTTGCAACGACTGCCTTCTTTTCAGACAGTACTAAACCTTCTTTATAACAAACATCTGCAAAGATCTCAATATGTTTGATATGTTCTTCCATATTTTTTGATACTATTAAAATATCATCAATATAGACGAACATAAAAGAAAAATAATCTTTAAACAGATTATCCATCTTTCTCTGAAATATTTGAGGCGCATTAGCTAACCCTGTTGGGAAAATTCTAAAGTTTTGATTTGATTCCAAAACCCAACTGTTCTCCAACCTAGTAGATGATTGTACAAACCTAAGTTAAGTTTTCCAGCTCACTTGTTTGAGCCTTAGATTTTCTAAGTTCACAGGTTTGGAAGCTGAAGACAGAAGAAGACCCAGCTGAGTAATCAGCTGGACCTAAAGTCAGCTGAAAGGTCTCTTAGCTGAACAGAGCTCCAGAACTGAGCTGAGTCAGACTGACTCAAGAAAAGAAGAATGGATCCAGCCAAGGAGATCCAACTGAGCAGAATAAATTGAGCTGCATCAAAGTCTAAGAAAGACAGCTGAGCTGACCGAAAAGGGAACTAACTCTGAAGACGTCACTTCAAGTCAGTTTACCCATCCAGCTCTAAATTCAAGGTCAAGCTCAAAAGACAGAAATCCCGGTTTCAGAGGAAGTCAATATACCTCGACCAATGAGGGATTGACATCTCAGCATCCTAGAAAGGCGAACCTAGGATCTGACACAGTGATGAAGACAGGTGAAGATACGCTCAACAGCAGATCGACAGATCAGAGAGTAGGTAAGATTCAAACGGGTCCTCCAACGGCTAGTTTGAATCTCTACCTATAAATACCAGTCTTCAACCTCAGAATCAAGCACGAAAAACTCCCCACAAGCTTACAACTTTTCTGAATCTCTCAAGTATTAAAAAGCTCTCCAGCAGTTATCTAACTCTTTAAAAAAAGCACTTAACTTCTTAAGTGTTCAAATTCAGAAACTGTTTTAGTTTTTCATCTGATCAATAGGCTGTAATCATAGTAAATCCAAAGCCTAGATCTGAACGAGTTCATCTTTCAAAGTTCTTCATTGTAAGAACTCATTCAAAGTTGGAAACCCAAACCCTCCTTTACCCAGAAAAGGTTAGGTCAAGGTTACGCCGTCTCGAAGCGCGAAATTCGAGTGTAAGGTTATTCAGTACCCGAACACTGAAAAGGTGCAGGCTTCTACAGTGCCCGTAAACTGTTAGAACACAGCTCGAGGAAGAGCTGCGAAGTTGCTTGGTACTCGTAAACCAAGTGGTCATCCTTAGTAGATTTACCAGCTAAAACCTGGTCGTGGACGTAGGAGTTTTCTCTCCGAACCACGTTAAAATTCTGTGTTCTTTATTGCATTATTCAGTCTTTGCTTTATTTTTATTTAAAGAACTAACTGCATTTGCACAACACAAGTTTTCAAAGCTTCAACTTTACTCGTGTGACCTAGCCGAAATTTCGCGTATTTTTCAAACACCTTAAGCGAAAACTGAAACTAAGTTTTTCTGAGCTTTTATAAAAGGAACGAGCAAAGTTTTTCTTTCCACCACTTTCCGCACAGCCAGCTAAGTTATCAGTCCAGCTGACCATCTTCTTTAGAAGTCAGTTGAACTCATAACTGAGCTCTCACTCAACTCTGTTTTAACTTGATAAAAGTTTTAAAAAATCCCTCTTCGGTGTATTCACCCCCCCTCTACACCGAAGACCTCGTTCCGGGACCATCAATTGGTATCAGAGCAGTGGTTCAATCGACCGCTGTTTCTGAATCAAGAGATTTGTCTTGAAACTCTGCGTCAGTGGTCAACTGAACAGATCCGTTTTTCAGAAAAACTCACTCTAGTGCATTCTGTACATCTCTTCATGGATTCCTATCTTAACAGGAATCTTCCCACCTTCTCAGTTGATGACTATGCAATCTGGAAATTCAGATTGAAAAGCTTCCTGTGTGCGCATCACGACATGATGTGGGACGTCATTTCAGACGGACCCATCCTTATTTATAAACAAGGAAATGAACTCGTACCTGCTCATGATGGAGGACAACCAGAATACCGGCCAACTCTCAAGCCAAAGAAGGAATACTCTTCAGAAGAGCGAAAGCAATGGACCAGACGGCTTCGCAAGGAACACCATCTCATCAACGATCTCTAACGCCTACCGAGTAAAATCATCAAGTGCGAGACGACGAAAGAGATGTGGGAAACACTTGCCAAGCTATGTGAAGGATCAGAAGAGATCAAAGAAAACAAATTCACAATAGCTTGCCAAAAATTCGACAACTTCAAGCAGCTAGCCAAAGAGTCCATTGAAGCGATGGAGCTAAGGTTCTCAAACATAGTCGTCGAGATAGAGACAATCAGAACTGGGAAGTATACCCAGCGGGAAAAGAATCTAAAGGTTCTTTCAGCTGAATGGAACACTTACAAGGTAGTTCACCAAAGTCGAAGTGACTTGGGTGATCTATCTACAGAAAGGTTGTTCTCACTCTTAAAAGCCAATGAATACAACTTGAAGATCACTCAAGAAGAATCTTCAAGCAGACAGAATGACGGAGAACTCACCCCAGCTCCAAAAGAAATAGCTTTCAGAGCCAACTCTGATAAGTCAGCTCATGTCAAGTCAGCTGAGTCCTCCAAGAAGAAGAAGGACAAAAAGGATATGAGCAAAGAGGAGCTACTCGAAGAGATTGCCATGTTGGTGAAAAATTATAACAGACTCAACACCAGCAAAGGCAAGTACAAGAAATTCGCCAAGACGTACAGAGACAAGTACACGGCGGTGATGAAAAATCGGCGACACCTCAAAACGGACGAGAGGAAGGCTGCTTCAATTGCAAGGAGCCGGGACACTACAAGCAGGACTGTCCCAAACTGTCTAAGAAAGAAAAAGATCTTCTGAAAGCTAAGGCAGCTGACAGAAGAAGAGCATATATAGCTGATGAAGAGTCCGAGTGCAACAAAATAGATGATGATATGCCCTTCTCAGACTCAGAGGAAGATGCACTCATGGCCCGTAATGATCAAGACTGGGATGCTTGCTTCATGGGACAGACAGAAGGACTCGACGATGATGAGGTAACTTCTAAAATTCAGAACATATCTAACCCATCACCATCACACGAACACTCTACGCGAGTCTGCGAATCGAAGGACAACCTGATTGGAATGCGGTGGAGAAAGTCATGAATGACTTCAAGGATTTACAAGAAATTCTTGATGTCATAATGTGTGAAAATGCGAGCGAAGGTAGAGCGAAAAAGAAAGAAGCATCGAAGCGGTGATGCTACACAGCTCAACGAGGGAATAGTGTTGCTCAAGGAAAAGTTAGTCAAACAGGATCAGCTGATGAAGGAGTTCTACTATGAGAGAAAGCAGCTGATGGATAATTTGGAAAAATCCACAGCTGAGTCAGACAAAAAGACAACTGAGATCTTGGAGTTAAAAAGGTCAGAAGAAACACTATCCACAAAGCTGGTAGCACTCATCAAAGCTACATCAACGATGGATGAAATAATCGGCGTACAACGACCGCGGCATTAAAAACGGGATTGGGTTATGATGGATCTAAGGATCTAACAAATGTTGCAACTACAAGTGGAACGAAGGTAACTTTTGTGAAAGCAAAAGAGAATCCAATTCCGGCCACAAAAGGCGAAACGAGAAAACACGGCAAGGTCCTAGAAGACAAGGCAAGGCAACCCCAAGCTCAAATCAGACCACATTGGGTTCAGCAACAACGAAGGAATGACGCTGGACAACATCGACACCAGAATCATCAGCAGCAAGTGGCAAGATATCAACCGAGATATCAGAAAAGATACCCAGCTGGATATCAGTCTTATGATTACCAGCTGGATATCAAGTCCAGCCGAGATTCCAAGTTAGACAGTAGAGACAGAAGCAAAGAAATGCCTCAGCTGTACACTCAGCTGGAAATCAACGAAGAACTGAACTATCAAGAAATCAAGCTGAGAGAAGACAGAGATCAAGACCCAGCCAACAGAGTCAAACAAAGAACACAAGGAACGTGTTCATAGACACAACTGGGAGAATTATCAGATCTAACGATCCAATCAGAGTCATCAAACAAATATGGATCGTAAAGGGATCTCTAACTAACCCATAAGGACCCAATCACAACTGGGGACCTAAATTTTGATTTCTGTGACGGTACCAAGAAAAAGATGCATCATAGAGGAATCGATGAGAACACTGTGGTACTTGGACAGCGGATGCTCAAAACACATGACTCATCTAAAGCATCTACTCCAAGAATACGAAGAGCGTCCATGTCCTCAAGTAACGTTCGGTGACAACTCCAAAGGTTAAACCAAAGGTTACGGTACATTTGAAACCTACAATGTTAAAATATCTAACGTGTCATATGTACAAGGATTAAAACATAACTTGCTTTCCATTAGTCAATTCTGCGATAATGGTTTTTCTGTCAAGTTCGATGCACAGGGATGTACAGTGAAAAACAGAGAAACCAGCGAGGTATTGCGAGAGGGAAAAGAGAAGCAAATATATACTTTTCTTTGGAACGACGGCCTCCGGACACATGTCTTGTATCAAAAAGCGACAATGAAGTCGGTAGGCATGGCACAGACGGCTGAATCATCTCAACTTCAAGACAATCAACAAGCTGGCACGAAATCAGTTCGCTAATGGAATTCCAGATCAAGTTTATGACAAGAGTCATATTTGCAGTGCTTGTCAACAAGGAAAACAGACAAGGATTTCATTTTCTCTCAAGCCGACGCCCTCAACTGATCGAGTTCTTCAACTCCTTCACATGGATCTTTTTGGTCCTGTAACACCAGCAAGTTTCAACGGCAGGAAATACACTCTGATCGTAGTGGATGACTTCTCCAGATTCACTTGGGTTTCATTCCTGTATCATAAAAGTGAAACAAGATCCAAGCTGCCGGCCCTGCTGGAAAGGTTGACGACTCAAAAGGAGTGCAAAATTATCTCAATCAGATCAGACCGAGGAACTGAGTTTCTGAATGAAACCATATATGATTATTGTGAGAAGAACGGAGTACAACATCAAACCTCAGCTGCACGCACACCTCAGTAGAATGGTGTAGCTGAGAGGAGGAACAGAACACTCAAAGAAGCAGCTGCCTCAATGTTAGCAAGCTCAGCCATTCCAAAGAAATTCTGGGCTGAAGCTATCAACACAGCTTGCTTCACTCAAAATAGATCGATACTCACATCCAGACAAGGAAAGACTCCGTACGAGCTATGGAATAACAGGAAACCCTTCATCGGGTATTTCAAGGTTTTCGGGTCTAAATGTCATATCCTAAATAATGGGAAAACCCAGCTGAAGACGTTCGACGCCAAAACTGACCGAGGAGTATTCCTTGGTTACTCAGCTGTAAGTAAAGCTTACAGAGTCTTCAACAGGAGAACACAATCAGTCGAAGTGACCCCTCATGTCATCTTTGATGAAACATCCTTCGAATTCAGAGAGTCGATCAAACAAAGAAACTCAGCTGGAACATCATGCTCCGATCCAGCTCAAACAAGATCTCAAGTAATTCGAATCCGGAATCTAGCTGAACCATTGATTTGGGATGATGAACCAGAAGAACCACAAATCAATTCAGCAGAGGCAAATCAACCAGCTGATGATCCAGAGGAATCCCCAATATCAGATCAAGGGGGAATGCCGCCAGCTGGAAATCAAGACCCAGCTGATTACCCAGCTCCCCCTCCAGCTGGATTCACTCAGTCTACGCCTCAAGATCAATCTAACTCTAATCCAAATCAGAACAAGTCTCAGGATATGACTCCAGAACATCTCCAAGCAAGACGTGACTTAGCAACTTCAAGCATCAATGAGCTAGAAGAAGAAATTAGAAGAAGACGAAGATGGATCGAAGATCATCCAGCTTCAGCAATCATTGGAGAACCATCAGACAGAGTTAGAACAAGAAATTCAATTGCTCAAAACCTGACATCAAATCCGCAAGAAGCAAATAATGAAGCTCAAGTCTCAGTAGAGCTAGATCTGACCGTCTACAACGAAGACACAGCTCTCATGGCATGTTATGTAGCTCAAGTTCCAGAGCCTCAAACAATTTTCGAAGCCTTAAAGAGTGTGCCCTGGACAAATGCTATGCAAGAAGAACTGAATGAATTTCTCAGAAATTGTGTCTGGGAACTGGTCGATAGACCAGAAGGAGTCAAAATAATAGGTCTGAAATGGATATTCAAAAACAAGCTGGATACTCTTGGAGTAATAATCAGAAATAAGGCTCGCTTAGTCGCCAAGGGATATACACAGCAAGAAGGAATAGACTTTGAAGAGTCATTTGCTCCAGTAGCAAGATTGGAAGCTATCAGATTATTCCTTGCATACGCAGCACATCACAAATTCAAAGTATATCAAATGGACGTGAAGTGTGCATTCTTGAATGGGGAAATCAGAGAAGATGTCTATGTAGAGCAACCCCCAGGATTTGAAGTAGAAGGAAACAAAGTTTACAAGCTAAAGAAGGCGCTTTATGGTCTGAAGCAAGCACCTCGAGCTTGGTATGACACTCTGTCAGGATTTCTAGTATCCAAAGGTTTCAAGAAAGGTTCAGTTGACAGAACCCTCTTCACCATCAAGCTAGGTGAAGATATTTTAGTTGTTCAAATTTATGTGGACGATATCATCTTCGGCTCAAGATCAACTTTCTTATGTGAAAGATTTGGAGAGATGATGTCAAAACAATTCCAAATGTCAATGATGGGAGAAATGAGTTTCTTCCTAGGACTCCAAGTCAAGCAATCAGCAAAAGGAATATTCATAAATCAATCCAAGTACGTGAAAGACTTGATCACCAAATATGGAATTCAATCCAGCAAAATGGTGAAGATCCCTATGAATACAAACTGGAAGATTGAACCTGGAACCGAAGGAAAATCAGTGGATCCCAACAAATACAGAGGGATAATTGGTTCCCTGCTGTATCTCACAGCTAGCCGCCCAGATATATCATTTGCAGTTGGAGTATGTGCCAGATTTCAAGTTGATCCTAAGGAGGCACATATGCAAGCAGTCAAGAATATTCTCAAATATCTAAAGGGCACTCAGAGCGTTGGGCTGTGGTATCCAGCTGAAGATAATTTGCGGTATTGGATACTCAGACTCAGACTATGCTGGAGATCGATTAGACAGAAAATCAACTTCAGGAACATGTCAGTTCCTAGGAAGCAAGTTGATAACTTGGTTTTCAAAGAAGCAGACGTGTGTCGCTACCTCTACAACTGAAGCGGAGTATATGGCAGCTGGAAGCTGCTGCTCTCAAATTCTCTGGCTGAAGCATCAGCTGGATGACTATGAAGTGAAAACTGGTCAAGTTCCAATCTTCTGTGATAGCTCAAGTGCTATTGCAATTTACGAAAATCCGATTCTTCACACAAGGTGTAAACACGTTGACGTTCGACATCACTTCATCAGAGATCACGTGGAAAAGAAGACGTCATTGTTGAGAAAATTCACACAGATATTCAACGAGCTGACATATTAACAAAGCCGCTGATGGAAGCAAGATTCAAAATGCTGTGTGGATTGCTTGGATTGCTTAATCCTGATGAAGAAACTTCATCCAGCTGAGGAGGAATAAGACTCAGCTGGAAACCTTTTGGGATATCAAGATGGAAGAATCCAGACCCAGTCGTTTCGTAAACTCAGTTCAAGAAGGGAAACCAGCTGAGGAGGAATCAAGCTCAGCTGGATAGTTAAACTGAAGGAGTAACTCAACACAAAGAAACACAACCGAGGTATCAGCTGACTACAAAGTTCAGCTGACAGGTTTGCAGTCTTTCATTTATTTCCCTGAGGAATATGCTATTTAAGGATAAAATTATTTGAATTTAAATTCAAAATTCACAGACATTCCTTAGAAGGATTCGTCAATAAGCCATCCATCAAATCGAATCCCATCGCATTTAATGAAAAGCATGCAGGGTACTGTAGCTGGGGAAAGTCGAGGCAGAAGTCAGAACGTTTTGACTACCTCACGCGCGCGTGACCTACATTCTACATACGCACGTCACTTAACATGTTGCACAAATATCTCCCAGCAGCAGATCTTAAATTCAAATCTAAAGATCTCAACCGTTCATCAAGATAGACGGTTGATATATATATATCAAAGATATGCATATCGTCGCCATATTTACTTATTATCTCTGAAATTTTTCTGCAAATCAAGTTCTTGCTTATCTCTCTGTAAAACTCTTTTCTCTTGTATTCTTCTAACTCTTCAATACAGAAATATACAATGGCACCAAAGATGATAACCCCAGGAGCGAACCAATCAGAGAACCTCATGTCAAAATTGCACTTTGAGAGTTGCTTAACTCTCAAGAACTACAAGAACTCGGAGTTCCAGGAGGTGCTGGATCTCATCGAGAAGGCAGGCCTACTTCAATGGGCGACGGCGCGTCCGAAGAACATCTTCTGCCGGGAAGTAGCAGAGTTCTTCATGGAGATGACGAATAGAGATGAACGCCTCCGCTCCAACATCACCCTCCAACTCAAAGAAAAGACAGGCCATACAACTCCCTAGGACGTCGACATCAACATCAACAGGATATTGAACAAGCTGTTTGGATTAAAAACTCTTGGGGACCGCTCCCCAGACAACTACACCAGAGAAGAGATCCAGGCCGAACTGGACCAGATGCTGTTCAAGCCGGAACCCTACAGGGCGAGTATGTCCAAGTTACTGCTCAAGCCCAAATTCGGCACTTGGATGTGACCCAGAAGTGCATCCTAGGTATTGCTGGATCTCAAGGAGAGATCAGCATACCCAAGTTGAAGCCCATGATAGCCATCCTCAGGAATGATCATGTGGATTGGTTCTCCTACTTTATGGGAAAGCTGGAGAATGAGTCGAAGAAGATTCACTTCGAAGATGACAGCTTCACCAAGTTCAGCTGTAGGGAGACCATCTATTTATGCACCAAGGTGGCGTGCATAATAGAACACTACACAACTGGACGGCAAATCAAGTGGAAAGACACAGAAGAGTTTCCTGTGTCCAAAGTTCTTTTTGAAAAGCAGAGTCAGCTCTCTGACTTGATGAAGAAAGTAGCCCCTGAAGGGAAGAAGAAGATGCAGGAGGCAAAACAGCAGACTGCCTCTCCCTCTCAAACTGGGAAAAGGAAACAGCCGGAGAAAACTCAGCCAGCTGGATCTCCACCTGCCAAAAAAAAGCTCAAATTTAAGGCAGCCAGCAAGCCAGCTGAGGAGACGACGGAAAGCCGGTGACAAGCCGGAGGCCCGAATGGAGATCGATTCTTTGAGGAGACAGCTCAGGATTCCTCCTCCAGCACAGATCAAGGAAGGGAGTTCGTAATTGCTTCACGAGAAGCTGAGGAACCACAGATAGTGGTCCCCCACCCTGACCCGGATGATGCTATTCCACTTCGTCAAATCCTACAAGCATCCTCACAACCCGCTCCAGTTGATCTCACATCATCTGGATCTCCTCCTCAACAACACTCTCTTCTCCTTCCTCCTCAACAACACTCTCTTCTCCTTCCTCCTCATCCCCAGGTACCTCTTCAAGAATCCTCCCCTACTTCTTCAGTACCTGAAACCATCCATCTTTCAGCACCCAGCTCACCTAAAGAGCCCCATCCAGCTGACGCTCCTTTGCAGTTGGATGATGAATACCAAGCTGAACCATCAAGCCCTACTTCTTCTTCTGAGGAAATCGAAATCCTCAGTCCCAGAACCGTTGCACGTGCTGCCACAGTCATGAGGGTCGAGGACCTCAGACTCCAAGGAATAAAGAGCGCACTACAACATTATCCCTCTCTTGCCTCGCTCCCTGCTGCTTTAGTCGCTGTAAGCGACTTCAAATTTTATCTGGCTACCAAGATGTCCACTTGGTACACAAATGAAGAAATGGTGGAGTTCTACACTTTCGACAAGCTTAAAGCCGAAGAAGCAGCTCTGCAGGAGACATTCGGATTTGGAAGTCTTCAGGATGCCTTTGAGCATCAAGACGAGCTGATCCAAATCCTCATTCAGAAGGTTGAACAGGATGAAGTACCACCTTCTGAGGAAGTCATCTCTCGAGCTAACTCCTACCTACACAATCTCAGCTGGATCGTTTCAGTTGAAACTGCCAAGGAAGCTGTTCCTGCCGACACAGCTGAGGCAATGATGATTGAAGAAGAGCCAACTAATGCAACAGTTGAGCCAACCGAAGCTGCCCCACAGAGTCCAATTGCCGATGACACTCGCTCACTAGTCGAGATCGAGGCAGTAAAACCCAGCCAAGCCGAATCCGGGACCCAGACGAATCCTGTTGAGCTTTCTGATGCTATGAAGGACGAGATCGCCAAACAAGTTGAGGAAATCCTTTTTCAGGATAGACTCAAATCAAATGTTGACACCCTTCTGCGCATCACAGCTATTGAATGGCAAGTCCAATGTAATGGACAGTCCATTGATGAAGTGCACAGATTCGCCCAGAATCTGCAGGAAAGCACCAGTAGGGATCTCAAACAGTCTCTCGTTTCTCAACATATTGATCAATCAAATCATCTAGAGAAGAGAGTTCCTGAGATCATCTCAAACCTCCAAGCTCCGCTGGAAAGCCGCGTCATCAATTTATCCAGCCAGCTGGACGCTCTCCATCAGCAGACTCTCTCCCACAGAACTGACATCCACCAGCTGTTCAATATTTACAAAGAAATTTGGACAATCGATTCAAAGGCGGAAAACGACGGCACAGCACAGCTCAATCTAGTCACAGCAGACAACTCAACAAAGATTGCGGACATTGACAAAGCCTTGGCCCAGCTGAATGAGACAGTAGTCAACCTCACCTCCACTCTTATTGATAATGCCAAAAAGGGGGAAGGTAATGACAAGAGAAAAACATCAAAGACGGGCAAAGGAAAAGGCATGGCGAAGTCCAAGTGATGCAGTCAGAGATTGACGAAGTTGTTGCTGAGCTGGATGTAGAGGAACCAGCTGGACGGAAAGAGAAATGGAGCAGAATGATCATCCCTCTTGCCAAAGCTAGCGGAGCCACGCCAGAACAGCTCAATGATATTCATTGGCTCTGCAACTTTGTAACTCAGCAAAAGCAAGAGATGAAAAGCCTCCAAGAACAGCAGAAGAAGAAAGAAAGTCTGCTAAATGCCGAAGAGAAGAAGCAGCAGAGGAAAAGAGCAAGCATAAGAGCTGCAAAGAAAAAGTCTCAGATGCCGATGAACTGGAGAAGAGTTGATGAATGGATCCCAGAAGAGCTAAACGACGACTGGGAACATACAAAGTTTGAGTTCATCGAAAATTTCTATTATCTGGGAGCTTACCCAAATACGCCCCCAGATGTTGCTTTTATGATGCATCTCAATGAGCTTTTTCATCAAGACAGGATGACGGCAAAAGCATTCTTCAACGCTGCAAATACCGCAAAGATCCAGCTCACTGCTCCCCAGCTGTATCATATCAAGCCTCCGTTGATACCTGGAACTCAGCTTCCTGACAAATCAAAGATTATCGCTGAAGTAAACAGATGGGCGATCAGGAGGAAAATTTCCAAGGCAAACAACGAAGAAGAATACAGGAAGCTGGAGCAGATGATATTTAACCGATATAGATTAAGAATAGATGAGCAGCTGGAAGAAGATCGACTGAAGAATCAGCAGAAGCAGCCGAGATGAAGACCAAGCTTACTGGGATTTAATTTTGTTTGTTTTCAGTTCGTTAATCCTGTATCTCTTGTAATCATCTTTTGTGGATTAATAAAACTGAATATTTTGCTCTCAAGCTCACCCTGATGACAATAACTCTTTGTCCAGGCACTGAACTATGAATTTAATCTTATGCTGAAATCTTTTAAAAACCCACTTTCTCATTTAGGGGGAAGCAGGTTGTTTTTCTCAAGTTAGGTTTTGGCATCATCAAAAAGGGGGAAATTGTTGGGAAAATTCTAAAGTTTTGATTTGATTCCAAAACCCAACTGTTCTCCAACCTAGTAGATGATTGTACAAACCTAAGTTAAGTTTTCCAGCTCACTTGTTTGAGCCTTAGATTTTCTAAGTTCACAGGTTTGGAAGCTGTAGACAGAAGAAGACCCAGCTGAGTAATCGGTGGACCTAAAAATCATTGAAAGGTCTCTTAGGCGAACGAGCTCCGAAGCGAGGCGAGTCGGGCCGACTCAAGAAAAGAAGAATGGATCCAGCCAAGGAGATCCAACTGAGCAGAATAAATTGAGCTGCATCAAAGTCTAAGAAAGACAGCTGAGCTGACCGAAAAGGGAACTAACTCTGAAGACGTCACTTCAAGTCAGTTTAACCATCCAGCTCTAAATTCAAGGTCAAGCTCAAAAGACAGAAATCCCGGTTTCAGAGGAAGTCAATATACCTCGACCAATGAGGGATTGACATCTCAGCATTCTAGAAAGGCGAACCTAGGATCTGACACAGTGATGAAGACAGGTGAAGATACGCTCAACGGCAAATCGACAGATCAGAGAGTAGGTAAGATTCAAACGGGTCCTCCAACGGCTAGTTTGAATCTCTATCTATAAATACCAGTCTTCAACCTCAGAATCAAGCACGAAAAACTCCCCACAAGCTTACAACTTTTCTGAATCTCTCAAGTATTAAAAAGCTCTCCAGCAGTTATCTAACTCTTTAAAAAAAGCACTTAACTTCTTAAGTGTTCAAATTCAGAAACTGTTTTAGTTTTTCGTCTGATCAATAGGCTGTAATCATAGTTAATCCAAAGCCTAGATCTGAACAAGTTCATCTTTCAAAGTTCTTCATTGTAAGAACTCGTTCAAAGTTGGAAACCCAAACCCTCCTTTACCCAGAAAAGGTTAGGTCAAGGTTACGCCGTCTCGAAGCGCGAAATTCGAGTGTAAGGTTATTCAGTACCCGAAAACTGAAAAGGTGCAGGCTTCTACAGTGCCCGTAAACTGTTAGAACACAGCTCGAGGAAGAGCTGCGAAGTTGCTTGGTACTCGTAAACCAAGTGGTCATCCTTAGTGGATTTACCAGCTAAAACCTGGTCGTGGACGTAGGAGTTTTCTCTCCGAACCACGTTAAAATTCTGTGTTCTTTATTGCATTATTCAGTCTTTGCTTTATTTTTATTTAAAGAACTAACTGCATTTGCACAGCACAAGTTTTCAAAGCTTCAACTTTCTGGCTGTGTGACCCAGCCAGCTGCATATTTTTCAAACCTGCTTAAACTGAAAACTGAAACTAAGTTTTTCTGAGCTTTTGTAAAAGGAACGAGCAAAGTTTTTCTTTCCACCACTTTCCGCACAGCCAGCTAAGTTATCAGTCCAGCTGACCATCTTCTTTAGAAGTCAGTTGAACTCATAACTGAGCTCTCACTCAACTCTGTTTTAACTTGATAAAAGTTTTAAAAAAAACCTCTTCGGTGTATTCATCCCCCCTCTACACCGAAGACCTCGTTCCGGGACCATCAAACCCCATTGGCATTACTTTCCAAACATAATGCCCTTGTGGAGTAGAGAAGGCTGTAAACTTCTTACTCCCTTCTTCCATGCGAATCTGGTAGAAACCTAACTTGCAATCAAACTTAGAGAATACCTTAGCATTTCTAATGGAATTAATAAGGTGTTCCCTACTAGGGATAAAATATCCATCGAACCCCAGAATATCATTAATTCCTTTGTAATTAATAACTAGTCTGGGTTTACCTCGTTTGATCTCACCATGATTCCTTACCAGAAATCCGGGACTGCTGTAAGGCGAGTTCCCTGGTTCGATCAATTTTAAATCAAGGTGTTCCTTGATTATCTCCTTCATATCCTGTTGATCTTTGAGGTTCATCAGGATTGGTCTGTATCTAACAAACTCATACTCCTTTTCTGGCTTCACCTTCAAGGTAGCTTTGAGCTTGTTTCTGTCCCACCATGCCAAAGGATTCTCATTGTAATTCCTTTTAATCTTTCTTTTGACATCTTCTAGGGACACCTGCATCTCTTCTTTAATATCTTGATGAGATATTAAAGATGCTTTGAGGATCTGGACCTCTTCATCATTGAGATCATCATCCCTAATACAGCTTAGCACTGCTTCGCTGAATCTCCTTTGATCCTTCATTTTTTGGTGTCAAAGTTTTCCTTCATCACCACGCTTGCTGCGAAAACTCAATAGTATCTGGCGATTAAAAGCCCCTTTGAGCCTCTGGACAATAATTTTGTGATCGCAAATGGTTGTAAACACCAATTGCCTCTTTTCATTATCCTGCATGTATCTTTTGAACATCTGTGGGAAATTGTTTCCCAACAGAATATCTGCACCTGTATCATGGAAATAAATTGGTGGAGTTTTAACCTTATACCAAGGTGTACCTCTGGCTCCGCCAATCAGAATTTCCATTTCTTTTACTCCTTTAGCCAAGAGCAAAATTTTCTTCGAGAAATCTCTTCCTGCAATTCGGGGTAGATCATCTTCTACCTCTGCTGGGAAGACTCCTCGTCTTGCAGTACAAATTCCTGCACCTGAATCAATATAAGCAGCAAAATATTCTGCTTTATATTTTCATATAACATCCCTATAGAGATGTATATGGAGAATGGACTTGTCATTCGATTAATAGTTTTCTTCCATTAATCGTGATTTCCATTCCATCTTCTTTATTTGCCCAAGGTTTGTGATCCTCAAGAAAATCCAAACCCAATAGCAGAACTGCTTCTCTTCCAGCTCTACCTTTGATCTCCATCACTTGTCCCCCAATCTCCAGGGTACCTTTGTAATGATTGATCTCCGGCTGCTGCAGATAGTAAAGAACATTACAAGGGAAGTTGGTTTCCCACCTTGTAGTGTCAAATTTTACTATCACTTCTCTCCACCCCTCAGGACATTTCAGATTCACTGGAACCTTGTTACTCTGAGATGTTTGAGTTTGATCTTCTCGGATGAGACTCCGACTCCTCCCATATGGCAAAGACAAGATTCTGTCTCCTTGGAAAGATAATCTCCCTGAAGTTATCCTGAGACTTTGGTCGTGTCTCATGACTTCTCTATCTCGGATTTGAATATCCACATTTCTTAACCGAGCAATTTCCACTCTATCGGGACAAACCGCCGTTGTCACCTTGTTGAATATATCTGATATCTCAATGAACTTCTTTCCCAGAAATAACTCAGTGTGATATGAGTTGGAAAGAGCATATGATACCTGATAAGTAATGGCGTAAGACCTATTTCCTTCCTCCAATAAATCCTTGCGTTTAAAGTCCTAATAAAGCGTTAGTGCTTTGCTGAAATGGGTATCATTAAGATTGTAAGCAATCTTTGGATAGATGATTCCCACTACTTGTCTTGCACAAAGATCTCCCGCAATTGTTCCCAATACGGAATCTTTCAGATTTCTAACTTTTTTATCGCATATAGCAATATCGATCGGCGTGTGAACTCCGGTAAAGAGAGCCGATTTTAACATCAACTGGATTGCTCCAATATGGATCCAGTTCATCTTTTCAGCGACTTCAGGCTTCATCTTTGATAGATCTTCCCTGATGTCACTAGCTGGAATCAACTGCATCTCCACTTGATTCCCTGTAAGCTCTATAGGAAGCGACATTTCTCGTCTAGAAATTCCATAGACGATTTGTTGTTTCCTGCTCCTTAGATTAAAGTTCCTTAGAACTTGATCTATGTTGTTTGCTGAAAAGCCTTGATACTTTTGTATATTCAGACTCTTCTTCATGATTTTGTCAATCAGACTTTGAGAGAGAGTTGTGTATTTGGAGAATCCCGTCCCTGTCCTCTTTCTCCTGATGAACAATCTCTGGATCAGTCTGACTCCGATCTAGTTCCATCAGACCATTCTGAATCTTCTTCGCTGAAGACTTCTTCTTGTTCATATATACTCTCATCCGAGGGTATATCTTCGAACTGATATACTTGTATCAGTTCTTGGTAGTAGATGGCATCTTCGATATCCGGAGTGGATTCGAATTTGTTGATACCTCTTCTCTCGTTGTCAGGGCAATTTGTGGAAATATGCCCCTTCGCACCGCACGTCCAAATAGCCAATCCTTGAAACTTTCATTCACTCTAGTGTGAGTTCTTCTGAAAGTTTTCTTGGCGGGTGTCCTTCCTTGGGATTTATTATCTCCTCGGAAAGGATACCTATTCTTTGATGGTCCACTTCTTTGGCCTGATTTGTAAGATCTGGCCTTCTGTCTTGACCATCTGGTTCTTGGTTTCCAAGAATTTCTTTTTGGATCTCCACCTTTATAATAGGGCTGAAACCTATTTTTCTTGCTTTTCTTCAGCCTCGGTGGTTCTCCTCCAATGATCGTTGGCAGATCATTGTCATCACAGTTTAGAGGAGCGAATTTGTTAATTCTTCTCAGTTTCTTCATGTTCCTTAGAGCTGTTGCTTGTTGACATCACTCTGAGAGCTTCCGATGTACATATGACATCCTTCTTGCGATGTTCTCAGGATCTCCTGGTTCATAATCCCGAATCAGCATCTCTTTCCATGGGCTTGGAAATTTCAGATGAAAATTTCCAGTGCAACTCTATCATCAACTTTAGATTGATGTTGATAAAGAGTAAAGAGCTGTAGAAACTTGTTAAGCGATTGTTGATCTAGGATTGCAAGTCTTAGATTATGCAATGCCATCAAGTATTTCTTCCTTTTTTCTTGATCAAATCCTTCGAAATATCCTTCTCCCAGAAAATGGTTTTTAAAAAGCATTGCCATATTCTGGACATGTTCTGTGTAGTTGTCACTTTCAAAACATGAATTCTTGATG
Organism: Agastache rugosa; assembly: GCA_031470985.1. NCBI lineage: Eukaryota > Viridiplantae > Streptophyta > Magnoliopsida > Lamiales > Lamiaceae > Agastache > Agastache rugosa. The sequence goes on from CM062601.1 coordinate 27,111,883, forward strand.
TCCACAGGAAAGAATTCCCATGCTATCTTGACAATTCCTACAAGACTCATTTCAAGAATTCTTACGAATCATTCCTTGTTTAAATCGAGAGTTGCTACTGCAATTCTCAGGGCTGACATCCACTCATCAATAACGGATTCTCGATCTCTGAAATTTACTTCATCAAGGTCGAGCATTACTCCGTAGGGATGGATAAGATCCAGGGTTGCCTTTTTCATAAGGTGTATCTTGCACCTTTGGATGCGGTCTTCTTGCCCTTGTCCTTCTTGCCGCCATGTATGCATCATTTGGGGTATGTTGATCATACCTTGCTCCAGTCTGAAAATCCTGGGCTACATTAATGGCTCCGGGTGCATTTTAAAAATCTTGTTGATTTCCAATAATGGCTCCTGGTGGAAGTTGATTCACCGGCTGTGGATTTTGGACCACATTCTGATTCATTTTTAAATCCACCATCGTCATGTTAGCAAAAGATTATGCTAACTCCTGGAGGTCGTGAAGCCTGATTCTTTCAAGATTATTCATCTTTTTCTTTCTCGAATCATTCTTTTCAAGGCCTCCATGTTTGGATCCTTTTTGGTTTCTCCCACTGGAAATGGATAAGTGGGTTCATTACCAAAAGGATTTCTCCCTTGGCTGGAACGAGGTTGTTGCTCCAGTTTTTCGATCCGTGATTGGATCTCCTTTAGGATGTAAATTTCATCCTTTTTCATAGTAATCTTGTAAAGATCGCGAGGTACACCATACAGGCTATTGCCATAATGTTGTACTGTCTTTTGTATTTCTCTCAGATCTTCCGATATCTTGGATGAATCTAGAGTAATCTCTTGATATAAAAGAGTAGATGATACTCCTTTATCTTTCTTTGGTTCCATCAGAGCTAATTCCAATTTATTCCCAGATGGATCCAATGATCTCTTCTCATAGCATGTTCTATCTCCCATTCAAGGAGGATACAACTATGGAGAAGATCTTCTTTTCTTTTGATTCCTTGGAGGCAGGAATCAATTAATTCTTTCTCCTGGTTTTGTTGGATTAGGATATCCAACTGCCTTCTCCAGTGTGTTAGCACACTCTGGTAGCTTGTCCTTCTTTTCTCCAAGATTTGGAGACGTTCCTGGAAATGTCCACACCTTGGACATCCTTCTAGGTCCATCAGTCAGTATGGTTCTGATGGTTTTCTTTCATCACGTACTCCGTCCTTAGATGGAGATACTTCAACTCCTCGAGGAAGTTTTCTCTTCTTCTCATCTCTTGGTGGCAAGAGATAATAGATTCACAATCCACTCTCAGTGCTGCAGAGTGGAATTCTCTTTTCCAGATTGCTAGTGCAATCTGGGTTCTTGTTTTCTGTACCTCCAAATCATGGAGATAATTCCTGTAACCTTCGCATCTCGGACAATTTTCCGGATCCATGTTTTTCTTGATGTCTCCTCCGTTAAGATAATACTTACAGCAATAAATAAAATATAATTCCCAGATAAACCTAAGGCTCTGATACCAATTTGACCACCCCACTCCAAAACGGAGTTTCCCGTCAAATTGGACCTATCAGTTTGCCAACCCAGAGCCCCGGCCCACCTCTGGCTCTTATGTCCTTAGTGGCACCGGAGTTAGGTCACCTCCTACGGAGACCTGCGCTTCGGGACCATACGTCACGCAGTAGAGGATCAGAGTTTTTTATAGGTTTGATACCAATTTGAAAGCGTAGGATCGATTAGCAAAATATGTAATAAAGAAATATGTAACTATCTTTTTGATAGCTAAAATAGGAGGATAAATACATGATTTTGTATGATTTTGATTAACTAGTCAATTTTTCCCCATTTCTACACAAATAAGACACATTTTTAGAAAGTGTCACAATAGATATAATTAAGAAAGTCAAAAGTCAAAGTGGTTATGTGTTATTCATGCCTTCAAAACTGGTTATGGGGGTATACACTATCACCATACTGGATATACATAAATAATACTCTAAAGAATATGCAACATAGGCGTTAGAGAAAAATATATGCAGTATAAAAGTAAAAGAATCAAGGACAAATTATGGTATGGAATTAATTAACAAGAGAATTTGATTAACTTATAAATTTTTTGGTGGTAGAAATATATGTGGGAGGGTCATGAGTCATGATGTCACGTTATTATAATCAATAAAGTAATACTAATATAATTAAGGTTCTCAAAAAAAAAAAAAAAAGGTAATACTACTAATAATTAGGCGGCGTTTCTGATTTCTTGGTAAGCCTAGCTACTACAATCATTTGATTGAAAGACGGTGCGGAGTTTTCGTTTGGTGTTGTATTGATTCGTTACAACTTGGTTCTTGTCGGTTATTAAGTGGTGATGTATTTAATTAACGGTAATGCTCTTTGTATAAAATTTGTCCAGACAAAAAAAGGTAAATTAATAATCTTTCATGATTATTAATGAATATAATATTAATGTTGCTTAGTGCCTTAAACAGTTTTACTTAATTACCCTTTACCGCCAATTATAGAGAGAGAAATCCTAAACGAAATTCAAACTGTGAAGTTTGAAATTTGAAATTTGAATTTTGAATGTATTTTTATTTTTATTTTTTAATCTATATTTACCTTTCCAAAAAAAATAATGAATTAATGTTAGGAGTGTACAGTATAAATACAGTTTATTCATAAACTCTTCAACCCTAATTTCATTTCATTCACGTCAGACGCAACTTTTTGCTTCCAATCCTCTGTATCCCACAAAATCATGAAAATCAAATGCAGAAGAGGTCGGGAGAAGAAGTTCTATGTAGTCTTTAAAGGCAGACGAACAGGCGTATTCTCTGATTGGGAATATTGTTCACCATCTGTTCGGGGCTATAGCGGAAGTGTATACTGAGGATACCAAACTGAAGAAGAAGCTTTGGAGGCTTATGATAATTATTTTCAATCGAAATTATATGCAGAGGATAGTTCGGGTCGTAATGGTGTGGATATTTTATCCGAACAAAGTCATTGCGAGTGTAGCTCCACCATGAGACGCAACCACTGTTCAGTTAAGGAAGCTATTGTTGAAGAAAATTATGTTAATTTGAATTTTATCAATTTAATTCTGGTTTTTTAGGTTTTTTAATTGGAATAATTTTTGCCATTATTGTTCTCAAAGTTCTGTAATATTGTAGTACTTTTATTCTTGAATTGAAAGTCTGGCCTTGTATTTGAGATGGTTATTACATTTTAATTTGTTCAATATTTGCCATATGTAGTGTAAGTTTTATTGATGATGAATCGACATTAATTTTTTTCAAGTTATATACGCTGATTAGGGTTCAGAATAAATAATTAACAATTTTTTAATTATATTTTGGGAAGATTAATCAAAGAGGCTCAGGTTCAGGATCATCAAAGTATCTGTTGACTTGAAACAGAATTATAAAACAAAATTATATATTTAGGAATTCATGTTGGTTGATTACCGTTTCACTTGATACGAGCAAGAAATCTGCTCTGTGATAAAAATATCTACTGACTTGAAACTGAGTTATATATTTAGGAAATCAAGCTGGTTGATTATCTTTATTATGCATGACTGTAACATCAAATGGCAGATATGATGAACCTGTTCTAGTTTACGACCCCGCGGTTATATTATTATTATTATTATTATTATTATTATTATTTGTTATTATTATTATTATTATTATTATTATTATTATTATTAAAGAAATAGAAACTCAATTAGCGTTGATTATTATAATAATCAGGTTGATTGTCTCTCCTTGAATATAGTTTACGACCCCGCGGTTATATTATTATTATTATTATTATTATTATTATTATTATTATTATTATTAAAGAAATAGAAACTCAAGTAGCTGAGTTTATATTTTTTGAACTTCTTGATTATTCTCAAAAAATAATAAATTGTGATTCAGTTTACAATAACTAATTAATATGTAATGTTTCTAGCTCTAACATCGTTAAATTAATACGTATTGTTTCGAATAAGATGCTGGTGAAATGATAAATAACATGATGTAATAGATAAGACTTCATTTAATTAATAGACCATAATGGTGCAAAATTTGGCCTTCTGAAGGCATTACAACATAAAGTAAAAAAAAAAAAAACTTAAACTTACTAATTAAGTACTCCTGCCAATAAAAAAAAGTAAATTAAAACATAGAAGATAATAATAAAAACTTAGGAAATATTTCCCACCAACTTAGTGGTCGGTGGAGCTTGACAAATTGATTACTACCACGGGGGCACCTTCCATTCCACCATTCTTATCCCCTTGAAAGGCCTGAAACCGGGACTAGTTGGTGAGGCTGGTGATTTTTTTGGAGTTGTTTCATTGTTTGGTGAGGAAGCTACTGATTTTGTTGGAGTGGTTGTATTCTTTTTTTCCGATGTCGCCCTAAAATTTTTTCTAGGGATGTTCTTCTTCAGTGGACAAACCCCTTTTTCGGTGAGTTTCCTCCATTGTTAGTTAATGAGAAATAAAGAAAGATAAGGAGAAGAAGAAGAAAAATGAAATATATGAATATGATTTCACGTTGGGTGTCATGTATTTATACCCCAAAATGACTTGTTGGGCTGTTAAAAATTTGATTTTTAATTTTTAGAATCAAATTATAAAAATTAATTATTAGAGTTTAAACTGAAATTATCGAAATAAAATATGTAATAATCAATTAAACTACAATTAATGAAATAAAACCACTCCATATAATAACCAATTAAACTCAAATTATTGAAATTAATTATTGTTCAGTTTACTTTATTATAATTTATATATTTTCATGAGATATATACAAATTTTATTTTGATTTATCATAGATATTTTTCACCTAAATGCATGGTAGTTATTTTTTGTTTTTTAGAGCAAATGCATGGTAGTTATTGATGAAGTAATTAATTACTCATGGTATGCGTGTGTTAGTGATAATTACGCATGGATGCTTTACGGCTAGTAATTATTGCCTTAAATCAGAATCACGGCAATCGAAATTGTGCTAATCCAACTGTTGAGATCATTGTGACTATTGGTGTGATCAAAAAATATTCGAATTAATATGAGGCTGAAAAATCTTAAGAATCCCAAAAAATCTGAGAAAAACACGTAAGGAGAAGATAGATTAAGAATTGTGTACTACAAGAAGATGAGTGGTTAAAATTTAGGAAAAAATTGATTGTATTCAACACAACTCAGCACAACCATTAGTAAATGTAATCTTCAAAATTAAAGTTATATTTTTGAAGCAAGATGGCGAAGGTTTTAGATTGTGGTGATCAATCTGTTTTCTAATTTTGTTTCAGATTTTGGGGGCTATAATGAGAGTCATACTTATAATGAATTTAATTTGGAGGGGTGTAGGGAAAAAATGACATATCTATTAATATTTTTATTATTTTTGCTTAGGTTGGCAACAAGACAACAATTTTATCAATTATTTCAAGTTATGGCCGCACCGGCCACAGCCACCGCCACGCCCAACTTTTATAGAGTTTCATTAAGTCAAAAATTTAATCGCTGAATTTTTCAATTAACAACAAAAAAACAAATTTAATGAAATTAATTATAAAATAATAATAATTTTACTATTACAAGTATATTTGGTAGACAATTGTCACTTCGGATCGACGTTATAGTATAATTCCCTACGACACGAACTATTGTCGACAAACGGTCAACTAGCACTGAGAATGTGAATTTTTCAATTAACAATGAAAAAAAAAAAATTTAATGATATTTATTATAAAATAATAATAATTTTACTATTACAATTGTCACTTCGGATCGACGTTATATTATAATTCTTTACGACACGAACTATTGTCTACAAACAGTCAACTAGCACTGAGAATGTGAATTTTTCAATTAACAACGAAAAAAAATAAATTTAATGATATTGATTATAAAATAATAATAATTTTACTATTACAAGTATATTTGGTCGACAATTGTCACTTCGGATCGACGTTATAGTATAATTCCCTACGACACGAACTATTGTCTACAAACGGTCAACTAGCACTGAGAAGTAGAATTTTTCAATTAACGAAAAAAAACAAATTTAATGATATTAATTATAAAATAATAATAATTTTACTATTACAAGTATATTGGGTCGACAATTATCACTTCGGATCGACGTTATAGTATAATTCCCTACGACACGAACTATTGTCTACAAACGGTCAACTAGCACTGATAAGGTGAATTTTTTAATTAAAAATGAAAAAAAACAAATTTAATGATATTGATTATAAAATAATAATAATTTTACTATTACAAGTATATTTGGTCGACAATTGTCACTTCGGATCGACGTTATAGTATAATTCCCTACGACACGAACTATTGTCTACAAACGGTCAACTAGCACTGAGAATGTGAATTTTTCAATTAACAACGAAAAAAAAATAAATTTTATGATATTGATTATAAAATAATAATAATTTTACTATTACAAGTATATTTGGTCGATAATTGTCACTTCGGATCGACGTTATAGTATAATTCCCTACGACACGAACTATTGTCTACAAACGGTCAACTAGCACTGAGAATGTGAATTTTTCAATTAACAACGAAATTTTTTTTTAATGATATTGATTATAAAATAATAATAATTTTACTATTACAAGTATATTTGATCGACAATTGTCATTTCGGATCGACGTTATAGTATAATTCCCTACGACACGAACTATTGTCTACAAACGGTCAACTAACACTGAAAGGTGAATTTTTCAATTAACAGCGAAAAAAAACAAATTTAATGATATTAATTGATTATAAAATAATAATAATTTTATTATTACAAGTATATTTGGTCGACAATTGTCACTTCGGATTGATGTTATAGTATAATTCCCTACGACACGAACTATTGTCTATAAACGGTCAACTAGCACTGAGAATGTGAATTTTTCAATTAACAACGAAAAAAAAATAAATTTTATGATATTGATTATAAAATAATAATAATTTTACTATTACAAGTATATTTGGTCGAGAATTGTCACTTCGGATCGACGTTATAGTATAATTCCCTACGACACGAACTGTTTAAGGTTATTATTTACAATTAATAGACCAAATATTGACATAAGCATATATTCAATAATTGGTGTAAGCAAAAATACTAATCCGATGTGCACTATATTCAATTAAAATTTAAAAAAAAATACAAATCTAATGTAAAATAATAAATATAAACCCATATTATGTAAATATATCCTATATTTAATGTAAAATAATAAATAAAAACCCATATTAGTATCAAATCATATTGGTTTTCCACCTCTTCCAATTTACTTAAAACGTATATTATTTTAATTTTTTTTTCGATTGGGTAAACCCACATTTTTGTTTATATATTTATACTTTATTAATTCTTATAATTTGAAATAGTAGATGGATTTTTAATCAGACTTCACAGATTGAATACGATAATACTCGACCGTTAGATTGATTACAATCTCCATATCTAACTTAATGATTAGTTTCTACTTATGTATTTACCAACAAACCCTAGTCGTAATTATGTCATGAGCCATCATTAACTACATTTGCATGTTGTTCTTAATTATCGACAAATTGGGTGGTTTGAGATTTATTGTCACTATAATCCATGTGATATAGATTTATCCAAGCATTGAGTGCCATGTATCTATAGAATATCAGCAAAATGATTGTAATCCAAGATTTGGTTTGAGTTCTAATGTTAATCCAAGGGTGGATATTAATTTTAATTTTGTTATTAAATAAAAAAAAAAACGAACAATTGCGATTTAGTCTAAGAACAGTTGTGATGTTTGAATTTTCCTTCCAGACAGCCTCATCAATCGAAAGTACTCCTTTTAAATAGAAGGATTACTTGCAACTAATTTAATAATAATAATAATAATAATATAACCGCGGGGTCGCAAACTATAATCAAGGAGAGATAATCAACCAGATTATAATAATAATCAACGCTAATTGAGTTTCTATTTCTTTAATAATAATAATAATAATAATAATAATAATATAACCGCGGGGCCGTAAACTATATTCAAGGAGAGATAATCAACCAGATTATAATAATAATCAACGCTAATTGAGTTTCTATTTCTTTAATAATAATAATAATAATAATAATAATAATTAGACCATAGTACCTGTATAATAATCTTGGAATCGATCCAAAGTGGCTCATTTAACTAAGATTATTGAAAATAATTAGAATCTTTGATTAAAATTCGTATTTTTTTGTAATTCTTACAAATTCTATCTTTTTAAATGAATTCGTATTTTTTTAAATTTTGCAAGGCTTCACAAATCTTGATCGTTAGATATTTAACTACAATCTTATGGAGGGCAATCATTACAAGTTACTACTTTATTGTGTATCCCTAGTCACAAGCATGCGGTTGATTATTATTATAATCTGGTTGATTATCTATCCTTGAATATAGTTTACGACCCCGCGGTTATATTATTATTATTATTATTATTAAATAAATAGAAACTCAATAATTAAAAAATATGCTAGTAAAATTGAATTTCTAATAATTAAAAAAAATACAAATTTCATTCAAAAATTCGTCAAGAAATTAATTATTTTCAATAATATCATATAAATTACCCACTTAATTTGGTAATTTATATGATATTATGGTATGACTGGTACTATGGTCTGATCATTTGGGTCAAATATATTAGTAAAATTGAATTAAAAAAAACGAGATTGTAATCAAATTTGTCTAGAAATTAATTATTTCCAATAATATTATATAAATTGGCCACTTTAGTTGATTCCGTGATTATCATGTAGAATATCGCGTTACTAGAACTATGGTCTAATTTTGGTCAAATAAAATAGTAAAACTGAATTTTCTAGTAATTTTAAAAAAATACGAGATTGTTTAAATCTTGTATAATATTACTTTATGGATATATATGATTCTAGTGGTAGGATATAATCAACGAAAAAAGATTAGTGTGTGGATGTTGTTTTTGGTTTGACGTGATATGCATAAGTATTGCTATTTTTAATTGAAATAGATAGTATGAATAAACAATAATTAATTAGTTGAAAAAAAAATTTAGGCGGCATTAAAATGGAGTGAATATGTATGAGCGGGAATTATAGGAGGGAAATAATTAGCACGCCTAATCATGTACTAATTTGGAGCCAAAAACATGTTAAGTTGGAGCCAAAACAAGTAAGGGTAAATCAGTAATTCAGGATATATACTTTTTTGTAGTATTCCGTCTTTCTTGAGTAATTAAAATAATTAATCTAATGAGAAAGACAAGAATTTTAGTAAAATAAAAATTTTTCTTTCCGAAAATTTTACCCGGCAGATATATTCTACCGGAAAAATGAGTTTTAATTAATTTTTATCGTCTCGGTTAATCCGAAACGAAAAGTTTTTACATTTATCAATAAATGATAAATGTTTAGACATTAATTGACTAAAAGAAGAATTTAATTTAATTACGTGAAATTTTACGTAATTTATCGCTAAAAAAATTTAGTTTCGGTCGATTTGAAAATGCTTCGAATCTCCGATTCTTTTTGTGAGATTTTTATCTAAGGTTCGTGAAACCTTAATCTTAATTACTGTGTTGAGAAATTAAGAGTTGATCGGAGGGTTCGTCGTTATTAATTAATTGAGTCGAGAAAGTGATTAAACAATTAAGTAAACTTAACAATTAAGTTAAAATAAAATAATAAACCTAGTCTACCCTACCCTATGCATGTAATATGCATATATTCCACTCTCACCACCCTCAAACTCACTCACACACGCACACAAACAGCAGCAGCAGCTTCTCTCTCTCGATCTCTTATCTCTCTCTCGACACACACACTCACACACACTTAAGAACACCATCTTTGATCTCCAAGCTTCAAGATTCAAGTTCTTTATACTATCTATCATCTTCAATCATCTAAGTAAGCTTAGATCCCTCTCTTCCAAACTCTTGTTTCATTTTTATGGTGGAAGATCTCATATATATATATGTCGAAATTTGGAGAGAAAAATAAGAAGTGATTGGATGATGTTTATGTCTTAGTATGATGCTTATATGATATTTATATGATGATTAGAGTAATTAAAGCATGACAATCAAATCCCTAACCCTAAGTTCATAATTATCGAAAATTATGGAAAATGGTCAAATTTTGATTCATGCATTGAATGATATTTTAATCATCATGAATTATGATTAGAATATGATTATAAGATCAAATATGTGATTAGATTTAAATAAGAGAAACCTTAGATCATAATTAAGAACTTTCGAAAATGAGAAGAAAATGGGAAATAATTAATGCATGAATTATATGATTAATTTGATGTTAATTGTGAGCTTAGTTAAGTATTCTAAGAATATTTCATGTTTGAATTAATCATGAATTCTCAAGCTTTCATTTTCTTATGGAAATGTCGAAATTTTTGAAGATATAAATTAGGGTTTTGAAATGTGATTATATATGATGTCTTGATGATTGATTTAGTCTTATATGATGTTAATAAAGCATGTTTAAGCAATAGATAATCAATTGTAAACATGATTAACCCTAGAAACCCTAGAAAGTGAAATTAGGGTTCTTAAATTAGGGTTGGAAGATTAATACTTAATTGATTGAAAATTTTATGAAGAAATGAGCTTATAATGTTAATTAAGAATGTTAGAAATTAAAAAGAAGAGAAAATAATTCTAGAAACTATAAATACAAAATAACCGAAAAATTTATAAATAATAAATAAATTATTAATTAATTTTTAATTAGTAAACAAATTACATTTATGAATTAATTATTAAAAATGTAATATTATGTGATTTTCTGGAAATTTAATTCAGAATATTAAAGATTTTCTATTTTTGAATTATTTTCTGATTCGGGAGTTTAAATGTTTAATTGAGTTAATGTGTGTATTTAAAGTATAATTATGTTGGATATGATGAAATAAGTGCGTGAAATTAATTTAAGAATTTTCTAAATCCGTTAGAAGGATTAAAATCGATTTAGTCGGTTATGATGAATAGTAATTTATAAATATTGATGTTATATGAAATTTGATTGATGTTTGATGCTTAATGAAGGATTAAGATAGATTAAGAATGTTTTAGAAGTTAAGATAGAAATTCTCGAGGTTAGTCGAGTTTCGGTATAGAAATTCGAATCGAATTAGGAATTTAGATTATCGAAGTCGTTTATTCGATAGAAGTTCTCGTTTTAAAATCGTTATTCCGTTTCGATTTAAAGGAGCTAGTGGAAGTGGGAGCGGAAACGTAAAGTAAAGAGATCGACCAAGCGCTAAAGTTTAAAGTAAAGCTTAAGTTTATCAGGTGGACTTTCTAAACTGAAAAATGTGCAAAGCATGATATACTATGATTTTAAAGCTTTGATACTTGCCAAATGATTTTAAAATGTTTAAGTATGTTACCATCTACTTCAGAAAGACGAATTCGGTTTCACGCAAGGTGAAATATGTGTACACATTAGTAATTGTGCGCATTTCTTTGATAGGCCGATTATTCATAATCGTGAGCCTTTTCTCGATATGCCGGTTACAAGTGATTGAGAAAGAGGCCTCTTTCTCATCACCAATATTTATTGTAGATATGGTTCATACTGTTATAAATGTATGCAGACAAATGATTTTTGAGAAAAGAAAGTATTTTTATCATTTTACGAGTCGTTTTCAGAAATTCCTCGTATTATGTTTGCTGGCAAGTTTCATATATAGCTGTGTATTCAGCAAGGTTTTCAAATGTTTTCGGCATGTGTTCACTGAATACGTAGTACTCAGCCCTGCATGTTATATCTAAAACGTGCAGGTTAGCAGGGATGCAGATGACAAGGGCTGGATGGACGTTGGTTGTTGTTGTTGTTTTGATAAATGTAGAGCCTAGATTATATGTCATCATACATATAATCTCTCGTATTCCGCTTCTATGTTAAGATATTTTGGTATATTATAAATGATGTTTTAAACTCTAAATTCTAAGTTTAAACTATGTTGAAGTTGTTTAAACCCTAGAGTCGAGTTATTATCTTAAAAAGTCGAACTCTTATTGTTAAGTATCCTTTTGAAACTTAGCTTGGGTATGTATTTAAGTAAATCTCTATTCCATGAAGCTTTGTCAAACTTGAAACGGTTTATTTTTATCATGCTTCTTGATCCTCAAGTCAACCCGTCATCTTCTTGATCAATGTCGGTTATTTGGTTGATCAGGTCTTTTGATTCCGAGTGATTTGAGTTATGTTTATTGATATGTATGTCGCATTTAAATCAGTTGATCGTCTCGTTGATTTTGAGTCATATATGTCATATTATTCTAAAATTATGAATTGTTGAGTATGATTGTTCTTTTGAACGATAGCCGGGTCGCTATCTTTATTCTCTTGTTAATCATAAATTGAGTAAGTCGTGGGACCTACCGGCCTTGACATCTGATATCGGGGTCGGGCTACGACAGAGTGGTATCAGAGCAGGTCTGACTGTTCTGAATAATATTTTTCTAAAAATCTAGTCTATTTTGAAACCCTAAACTAGTATAGAGCAATGTCTTCAGCTCCAAGTTGTTATTTCTTAAAGTCTAGTCTGGTTTGAATTCATAGACTAGTTAAGTTTAACAACAACTGAAGTCCAGCATCTCTCATCTCATCCAGCTATCCAGGTACGAATTTCAAAAGATTTTTAGTTTAAAAGGTTGGAAGTTGAAATGTATATATATATATATATATATATATGTTGTTTTTGAGCTTCTAATACGATTGGTTGTTGGTGATCGATCATAAGCGAGATGATGGATCAGTTGTGCAAGCAAGTTGAGTATTTGTCTGTGGAATTTAATATGAGCCCGGAACACCCTTTTGGAAGCGACATTGAGTATGTTGAGACTGTGGATTCTCAAAACTATTCGTAATTTCGAGTTAGCTAATTATTTAAATTTTCTTTTATAGGATGTCCAACTCTAGAAGCGTAGCAGCAATGATTGAATTTCATCACATACATATGAGCTACACAGAAGCCCTAGCAGAGTTTTTAGCTCGATTTCATAGGGTTTGGATGGACATCCATGAATCAAATATCTCGGGAATTATTGGTATAGTTAGGTTAGTTCCTTTGCTTCCTGAGGATTGGCAGGAATGGGCGGCGTCAATTGCTCCAAGGTACGTCACTCCTCAATAGTGGGATGGTGTTTTGTTCGGAGATTGCAGAGCGTTCATTTATGCAATCAGTACTCAATATATGTGTTTCTCGTACCCACCTCCTGGACCATATCAGCCATCGATTCCTGTTGGTGAGTTTGGTTTACAACATCTCATGCCCCAAGATTATCCTATCTTTTATCAGAATCCTCCAGAAAATCTCGAACCTATTGCTTCTCCTATCCATGAAAATAATGGATTTGATATTAACTCTTTTCTTGTTGAACCATTAGCAAATGGCTATGTTGCATCTCCCTCTCGTTCTGAGACTTTGATCTTCACTCCTGAGCCTTCCGTTCGGCCTAACGGCGTAGCCTCAGCTTCTTTTGTTGAGGAAGTTCCAAATGATCCTTCCGTGGATACATTGCAAGCTTTGAATTCTTCAGAGCTTGATGCCATAGTTGGAGCCCAGCCTACTCTATTTGACCCTAACGTGGCTAGCACTTCTGGACCACGTCACTATGATAGTGACGAGGAAAATGTTGATCCAGAAATTGGACCAACCGAAGGATACTTCCACCTCCGTCGAATACCGTTTAGCCATTTAAGTTTTCAGCCTAGCTTTAGGCCTTCGCCGGGAGAGGATATTACTCATGCCCCTCGTGTGACTTTGGACGGAGTGGAGAGAGCAGAGGAGAGTACGGATGCGGAAGAAGAAGATCCAAGTGAGGAGGATCCGAGAGACAACGAAGAAGTGGAAGAGGATCCGTCGGAGGACGAGCAGTGAAGAAAAAGAAGGGTTGTTGAAAGAAGTTTGATGATAATTAATGAAAAGAAATATAATGTAAATATAATGTAATAGAATAGTTAATCAAACAACTAGTACGTCTATCGTTTGTTGTAAATAAGCTCTCGTACATAGAAGCATAATATGATAGAATAGCAAATCGGAGGCGACGTAGAATTCCGCTCCGATAAAATATTTTGCGTGATGTTAGAAAAATCACGACTAATGTAGGGAATTTTTGATGTAAATAATTCCCTAACTTTTGTAAAAGTCCTCGAAGAGGCAAATTTTCCCATTAAATGAAGAAGTACGGCCAAAGAAGTCGTTTTGATAATTTTTCACGTTACCGATAAATTTCCGTTGTTAAATTTTCGTTTAATGGTCTTAAGAAGAAAGGAAGAAACGAGAAAGGTGAAGTCAAGAAAACGTTATACTAACTAAAATAAAGCGTTATCGAAGAAATAGAACGTCGGAAAATAAGTATAGTGGAAGAGAAACTCGTCAAACGCATGAAAAATGGAAGGAAACTCGTTCAGCGCGTAAAACCAGCGCTCGTTGGAAGAGAAACCCCGTAACTTGTTCCAGCGCTCGCCGAAATTTCCAGCGATCGCCGGAATTCCAGCGCTGGTTGGAAATCCAGCGACCGCTGGAATGGAGAACTCAGCACCAGCAGCAACTCAGCGCTCGCCGGAAGTCCACCGCTCGCTGGAACTCGCCGCTAGCTGGAACTCGCCGCTAGCTGGAACTCGCCGCTCGCTGGAGCAGAAAAGCCGAAGGTGGTCCCAGCGGTCGCCGGAATCCAGCAGGCGCTGGAAACCAGCGGTCGCTGGAGCGCTGAACAACAGCAACAGACGGCGGCAGCTTGGGTGGCGCGATTCCGGCAGAAGACAGCGGCGGTGGTGGATGTTTCAAGTAACGTTTAGGTGACTTTTTACGCTGCTGTGTGACGGAAAACGACGGTAGTTCAGGCCGGAAGAAACGAGTCGAATTTTTTGTTTGTAATTCGTTACGTTTTTCGTTTATTCCATTAATCATTCTCTTCTTTCGTTAGTTTTATATTAGTAGTTTTATGATGAAAGAAGAAGTTAAGGAAGAAGAAGAAGAATCAAAGTTCGGACGAAGATAAAGTGCGGGATGGTTGGATCCATCGCCGAAATTTTTTTATTGTCTCATTTGTAATTCATTCCGATCTTCGTTAGTTTAGTTCATCGCTCGATAATAGTTTCGTTTGACCATCGTTAGTTTAGTTCTTAGTTATTTAATTTATGTTTTTCTTTTCCATTAACTATACACTTTATGATTCAAGAAAAAGTTGAGATGAAATAAAAAATCACCTCAAAAATCATTTAGGATGAAGTTTATATATCAAGATGATATTATTCATTCTTGATTAATAAAGAATGTAGGAGCTAATTAAATTTAGCAGAATAATATAATAAATAATTATTACTTAATTTTTATATATATAAGTAAATATTGATAATGAACATGAATCGTTTGATTCATTGGTGATGATGAGTGTGAATTATTTGATTCACTAAATTTATGATGAAGTTAATATATAATATTATTCCTTTTATGATAAGAGTATGGAAACTAAATTATATTTAGCAAGGATAATAATGAAAAAAAAATAAAATAATGATTGTTCTTGAATTATTTTATGATTAAAGGTTATAGAAATTTTATATGAGTAAATCGTTGATTCATTATTTATGACAAGAGTGAATTGTTTAATTTCTTCATGATGATGAGAAATTAAAACGTTGATTTACAATGTATGACGATGTGAGTAAATCTTGGATTCACTACTTTTTATGAGTATGTTATATGTGATTGAAAGTTTTGATAAGAATGAATCGCGTAATTCATTAGGAGTATGATAAGCATGCTATGTATTAATGAGGTGATTAAGGAAAATTTTCCAAGTCCTAAAACCTAGGAAAATTTTATTCTTTAAATAAATAGAAAGAAGAATCCTTTTGATTAATTAAATTAGAGAATAAAATTTCATTATAAAGAAAGACTAATTGGAATGAAAATCCTGGTTAATTAGAAAATGCCGCCAAGAGGTAGACCAAGAGGCCGAGGTCGAGGAAGGGTAGAAGATGAGGCCGAAAGAGAACCTACCCCACCTCCTCCTCAACCAGAAAGAAGAATAGAAGAATTATTCTTACGACAAAATCCCCCAACTTTAGATGGAAAAGGAAACCCTTCGGAAGCCGACGAGTGGATTCGTGCGCTTGAAAGAATTTTCCGTTTTCTTCGATGTACGGATCAAGAACGTCTTACATGCATGTCTTACCAGCTTAAAGGTTATGCGGATTACTGGTGGGAAGCTCGTCAAAGAGCATACACTCCTGAGCAATTGGAAAATCTAACATGGGAACAATTCAAGGATGCATTGTTCGAAAAATTCATTCCTCGAAGTTATCGAAAGCAGAAGGAGAATGAGTTTGCTAATCTCAAGCAAGGAAATAAGTCAGTATCCGAGTATGATAGAGAATTTTGTGATCTATCACGTTTTGCTCAAGAAAAGGTGGATACAGATGAGAAAATGGCTGAACTTTTCCGAACAGGTCTTCGACAAGAAATAAGAATCGTTTTGGCCAGTCAGAGTGCATTGTCATATGCTGAGACTTTAAATAGAGCTCTGGATATGGAATTGGCTATGCAGCCAGATAAGTCTTCTCAGACTTCAGCAGTCACGCAAGTTCAACCTCCAGCGACAGTGGCAAATCCACAGCCGTCCAACCAAAGTCAGAAACGAAAATGGAATTTTGGAAGTCAATCTAGTAAGAAGCCCTGGCAAGGACAGCAAGGACAACAACGTCAGCAACATCAACAATTTAATCAAGGACGATTCAAGCAGCCTTTCGTCAATCAAGGCAGTTCGTCTCAAACTTATCAAGGAATGTCTCCATGTTCCAAGTGTGGCAAGATGCATCAAGGGATATGCAAGGCTGGAAGTAATAGCTGATATACTTGTGGTCATGTTGGTCATTATTCGTATCAGTGCCCAACTAAACTACAAGGAGCAGGAGGAAGTAGACCAACTCAGAACCCACCTCAGAGATTGAAGGCAATAGAAGTTGTTCCTCAGCAACGAAATCGCCAAGGGCAGCGATTCCAACCAAAGCAAAAGCAACCCCAGCAATTGAGAATGGAACCCCAGCAACAATATCAAAGGGTTTTTGCTCTTGATCAGAAGCCGTTCCACAAAGATCAAGGAAATTTGACAGGTATGGGACAATTAAATGACGTACCTGTTATAATTCTATTTGATACTGGTGCATCGCATTCATTTATATCAGATGCATGCGTAGATAATCTTGGTCTTAAAGTAGAACGTGCTAGTCAAGACTTGAGAGTAACTACACCGTTAGGTAAATCTACCTCAGTTACTCGCATCTGTCCTAATGTAAAGTTTGAATTAGGATCTCTCAAGACGTTATTCAAGGAGACCCTAAACTTAATTAAAATGTGGGATGTCGATATTATTCTGGGAATGGATTGGTTGACCGAGAATTTTGCAAGCATTCAATGCAAGCAAAGGCAGATTTCATTTCATATGCCTGGTCAGGAACCAACTCTATTTTTCAGAATAGAAAGAAATTGTAAGCGATCACCGATTATCTCGGCAGTTCAAGCAAGAAGAGTGTTGAAAAAGAAAAATGTAAAGGCATATCTCATCTATCTCAACAAGAATGAAGATAAAGAGAACAACATTAAAGATGTGGATGTAGTAAGGGAATTCCAAGATGTATTTCCAGAAGTTTTGCCAGGATTGCCACCAGATAGACAAGTGGAGTTCACGATAGATCTTGAACCAGGATCAGCTCCTGTTTCCAAGGCACCATACAGAATGGCTCCAAAGGAGTTGCAAGAATTGAAAATTCAACTGCAAGAGTTACTTGATCTAGGTTTTATTCGACCTAGTGTTTCTTCATGGGGAGCGCCAATTTTATTTGTTAAGAAAAAGGACGGTAGTTTGAGGATGTGTATCGACTACCGTGAATTAAACAAATTAACCTTGAAGAATAGATATCCTTTGCCGAGAATAGATGATCTATTTGATCAGCTCATGGGAGCAAGTGTATTCTCAAAGATCGACCTGAAGTCTGGTTATCATCAGTTGAAGGTTAAACAGGAAGATATTTCCAAGAAGGCTTTCAGAACAAGATATGGCCACTACGAGTTTGTAGTAATGCCATTTGGTGTGACAAATGCTCCAGCAGTATTTATGGATCTCATCAATCGAGTATTTCATGAATTCTTGGACAAGTTTGTCGTAGTTTCATTGATGATATTCTCGTGTATTCAAAGAATGAATTAGAACACGAGGAATATCTCCGAATTGTTCTGGAAAGGTTGAGAACCGAAAGATTGTATGCCAAATTTAGTAAATGTGAATTTTGGTTGAAAGAAGTACATTTCCTTGGACATGTTGTTTCTTCTGAAGGAATCAAAGTTGATCCTTCAAAAGTACAGGCAGTTCAGAAATGGAAAGTTCCAACCACACCACATGAAATTAGAAGTTTCTTAGGTCTAGCAGGCTATTATCGGAAATTTATCGAAGGATTCTCCAAGATAGCTAAGCCAATGACCCATCTCCTAAAGAAAGAATCAAAATTCAAGTGGTCGGAAGAATGTGCAGAAAGTTTTCAAGAACTTAAAAGGAGATTGACCACTGCCCCAGTGCTATCAGTTCCAGATTCGGATAAAGATTATGCTATTTACACAGATGCATCAAAGAACGGATTAGGCTGTGTCTTGATGCAAGAAGGAAGAGTTATTGCTTATGCTTCTAGACAACTTAGATCTCATGAAATAAACTATCCAACTCATGATTTGGAACTAGCAGCAGTAGTACATACTCTAAAGATTTGGAGACATCATCTTTATGAAGCAAAATGTGAAATCTTCACAGATCACAAGAGTCTTAAATATTTCTTTGAGCAGAAAGAATTAAATATGAGACAAAGAAGATGGCTCGAGTTAGTTAAAGACTACGATTGTAAAATTTCCTATCATCAAGGAAAAGCAAATGTAGTCGCTGACGCGTTGAGCAGAAAAGAGAAATCGGAATTAGGATTTCTTCTAACTCAAGAGGGGGAACTCATTAAGAATTTTGGAGAACTGAGATTAGAAGTAATTCTACCTCTGCAATCTGTTGAGCAAATGATTGCAGCCATGGAGATAATTCCTGACTTAAAGTTGAGAATTTCCAATGCTCAAAGGAAGGATGAGAAATTGGAAATATTACGAATGAAAATTCGTCAAGAGAAGGATGAAAATTTTAAGGAGGCAGGAGATAATGTACTCCTGTATCGAGAAAGAGTTTGTATACCGAATGATGAACAATTAAGGAATGAAATCATGAGTGAAGCTCATGAAACTCCTTATTCAGCTCACCCTGGAGGTATCAAAATGTATCAAGAATTGAAACAAACATTTTGGTCGGAAGGAATGAAAAGAGACATAGCTTCTTTTGTGGAAAGATGTTTAGCCTGTCAACAAGTAAAGGCATTGCATCAGATACCATATGGGAAGCTACAACCTTTAGATATTCCAGAGTGGAAATGGGATAAAATTACCATGGATTTTGTAACTGGGTTACCTAGATCCAAACGAGGGAATACAGCAATATGGGTAATAGTGGATAGATTGACAAAATCTGTACACTTTATACCTATTCCCATAACTTATGGCGCAGATAAGTTAGCTCAGCTGTACGTGCGAGAAATTGTACGATTGCACGGAGTACCTAAGTCGATCACTTCGGATCGAGACTCAAAATTTACTTTTCATTTTTAGAGAAGTATGCAAGAAGAATTAGGTACCAAATTGAATTTTAGTACGGCATTTCATCTGTCGCAGCCCGAACCTCGATATTAGATGTCAAGGCCAGTAGGTCCCACGACTTACACAATTTATGATTAACAAAAGAATAAAGATAGCGACCCGACTATCGTTGGAAATAACAAAGGCATTCATAATCAACAATTCACCGATTTTAGAATAAATACCACATGTATGACTTGAAATCAATAAGACAATCACTGACTTCAACAATGACATACATATCGACAAACATAACTCAAATCACTCGGAATCAAAAGACCTGATCAACCAAATAATCAATAATGACCAAGAATTTAACATGTTGGAAATACATAGACCTGATCAACCAATAACCGACATTGATCAAGATGATGACGAGTTGACTTGAGGATCAAGAAGTACGATAAAAATAAATCGTTTCAAGTTCGACAAAACTTCATGAAATAGAGATATACATACCCAAGTTGAGTTTCAAAGATAATTAACAATAAGAGTTCGACTTCTTAAAATAATAGCTCGACTCTAGGGTTTAAACGACTTCAACATTTTTCAATTCTAGAATCCAGAATTCAAAACATCATTATAGTATATCAAAACATTTTAACATAGCAGCGGAATACGAGAGATTATATGTATGACGACATATAATTTAGGCTCTTTATTTATCAAAACATTAACAACAACCTACATCCATCCAGCCCTCGTCATCTGCATCCCTGCTAACCTGCACGTTTTAGAAATAACATGCAGGGCTGAGTACTACGTACTCAGTGAACACATGCCTAAAACATTTGAAAACTTTGCTGAATACAGCTATATATGAAAACTTGCCAGAAAACATAATACGAGGATTTTTCTGAAAAATAACTCGTAAAATGTTAAAAATACTTTCTTTTCTCAAAAATGATTTGTCTGCAGACAGTTATAACAGTATGAACCATATCTACAAATAAATAATGGTGATGAGAAAGAGGTCTCTTTCTCAATCACTTGTAATCGGCATATCAAGGAAAGACTCATGATTATGAATAATCGGCCTATCAAAGAAATGCGCACGATTACTAATGTGTACACAGATTCCACCTTGCGTGGAACCGAATTCGTCTTTCTGAAGTAGATGGTAACATACTTAAACATTTTAAAAATCATTTGGCAAGTATCAAAGCTTTGTAAAACATACGATATCATGCTTTTCACATATTTTAGTTTAGAAAACCCACCTGATTACTTTAAGCTTTAAACTTTAAATCTTTAACGCTTGCAACCCTTTTACTTCACGTTTCTGCTTCCGCTTCCGCTTGCTCCTTTGAATCGAAACGGAATAACGATTTTAGAATGAGAACTTCTATCGAATAACGACTTCGATAAACCTAACGTAATTCGATTCTAATTTCTACGCCGAAACTCAACGAAATTCGAGAATTTCTATCTTAACTTTTCAATCGTTCTTAATCTATCTTAATCTATCTTAATTCCTCATTAAGCATCAAACATCAATAAAATCTCATATAATATCAACATTCATAAATTACTATTCACTATAATCGACTAAATCGATTTTAATCCGTCTAACGGATTCAGAAAATTCCTAAATTAATTTCACGCACTTATTTCATCATATCAAACATATTTACATATTCATTACACATATTCCACTCAATTAGCATATAAACTCCCAAATCGGGAAAAACATTCAAAAATAGAAAATCTTTAATAATTTGAATTAACATTCCAAAATTTCACACAATATTACATTGTTATTAATTAGTTCATAAATGCAATTAATTTCTTAATTAAAAATTAATTAATATTTTATTTATTTATTTAAATTTTCGGTTATATCAAAATTAATATTTCTTTAATTATTTTCTCTTCTTTTTAATTTCTAATATACTTTAATTATCATCTTAAGCTCATTTCTTCATTTAATTTCATTCAATTAAGTATTAATCTTCCAACCCTAATTTAAGGACCCTAATTTCACTTTCTAGGGTTTCTAGGGTTAATCATGTTTACATTTGATTATCTATTACTTAAACATGCTTTATTAACATCTATATAACATTAACTTAATCATCAATTTCATCATATAACATTACATTATCAAATCCTAATTTTAATCTCATATTTTCAATATTTTTATTAAAATGGAAATGGTTGGGAATTCATGCTCATTCCCAACATAAAACATTCTTAAAATACTTAACTAAACTCATTTATATCATTAAATCAATTATACAATTCATGCATCAATCATTTCACCATTTCCCATTTTTCTTGAAAATTACCAATTATGAATTAGGGTTTCTCATGCTTAAATTTAATTACATATTTGATATTCTAAGCATATTTTAAGCATAATTCATGTAGATTAAAACATCATTCAACCACTTCTTCATTTCTTCTTCAAAAATTTCGATATATATGTATATATATATATATATCTAGGGTTTCTCATGCATTTTCTTAAGCTAATAATTGATCATCTAACATCATAAAACCATCATATAAACAACATATGAAGACATGAACAACATCTAACCATTTCTACAAATTCTCCCCCAAATTTTTCGACACACATATATATATATATATATATAATTCTTCCACCATGGAAATGAATCAAGAGCTTGGAAGAGAGGGATCTAAGCTTACTTGACTACTTGAGGGGATTGCTAGAACTTGTAGTCTTGAGCTTGAAGATCAAAGATGGTGTTCTTAAGTGTGTGTGAGTGTGTGTGTCGAGAGAGAGAGAAGAGATTGAGAGAGAGAGCTGTTGCTGCTATTTGTGTGCGTGTGTGAGTGAGTTTGAGGGTGGTGAGAGTGGAATATATGCATGTTACATGCATAGGGTAGGGTAGATTAGGTTTATTATTTTAATTTAACTTAATTGTTAAGTTTTGATAGTTATTTAATCACTTTATCGACTCAATTAATTAACAACGACGAACCCTTCGATAAACTCTTAATTTCTCAACACAGTAATTAAGATTAAGGTTTCACGAACCTTAGATAAAAATCTCACAGAAAGAATCTGTAGCGACCCGACACCCCACCCTATGCGGATTTGCCGGACCGCTACTTATGAATCCATGGGTATAACCGTTATTACATCAATAAATGGGGCAATTTACGACTGCGACTGAAATATTAACAAGTCTGAACAATCGAGGACTTGATAATAATACTATGAAAACAACCTTTATCGTATTGTCATCGTTACCCTAGCTTGGTCGTCTTGGGGGCAAAGTATGAGGACTTTGACCCCGCGCTGTGGAAGCGATTACTTGAAAATAACAGGAATCGGTTAAGTCCGTAGATATTAAATGAATGATGACGTTTGCATACGTGCATGCAATGAAGAAGAGGTGACGATCCGAGTGATCGTCATCTATAGGCTTGAATACCAACACACCTCCGTCTCGGCCTTTGCTCAATCTGCATTAGGGAAAACAATGCAGGGGGCTGAGTACTAAAGCACTCAGTGGTTTCAAGCCCCTCTTGAAAAATATTTATAAAAGCATTAAGATATAGCATGCTCAGTTTTATATAAAGGGTATTATTAGCTAGAAAATACTTTCCCCTTTATATTCTTCAAAACATTTAATATGAGCTTAAGCTCAAAATATAGGTGCACCAATTCATAACTCTCATTCTTGTGTTACCAAACCCGGAACAATTAGTGGGGAGCCACTCCCACTCAATTGAACCGTCCTTTACTGAGACAAGGGGGTAACGTCTTTCAGTCCCTCCCATGTCCAGTTTACCGTGTACACTACCTTGGCTTGTACGGAGCTCAAGGCCGATCGTCGTTGAATAATTTGGCATTTCAATGCCAAGAGAAAACGGGGATACCGTTTCTCAAGTAACCACAAGTAATTGAGATAAAAACATTTAGCATGCATATCAATTTAAAAAGCTTTTGGGCTTAATAACCCGAAATGTTACCCGTTGGAATCTTACCCACACTTGAAAATAGGATAACCCACCTCTTGTCCTTGATGTAAGAGTATCTTCCAGTATCCCTAACTTGATGTCTCCTACAAGACAATCTAGATACTTAGGCTAGAAGTCATAAATGGGGTTAATTATCTTTTAATTAACCTAAAGGTCAACCTATTCCAGTCTTTATCACTTTAAATTGAAAATCTCATCAAGACATCTCCTTGAGATTTTATCTTTTTAAAACATCGGATCCATGATTCTTCGATGGAAACATGCATCTTAAAACGTTATTCAAAACATAGTTTGAAATCATGTTTTGACATGAGATGCATGATCATGTTCATCAAGTAACGCATAAAATGTTCATGCAATTATACGTACGTACATACTTCGTACATGCATCTCATACTAGTAATCATATATAATTGGAACCGTTGACTAAATTAATTTGGTCAACTCATCAATTTAAATTAAGTATAGCCAAAGGCCCATATAAGTACACACGCGAAATTCTACTCACATAGTGAAATCATATTTCACAATATTCCTATTTAATTACTTACATAATTAAATAATTACATATCATTCATACTCAATTACTTAAGTAATAACTTTAATTAATTCAATCAATTTAATTATTTCAATTAAGGTCAAAGACCTTGACTAATTTGATTTAGTCACATAATTCACATATGGCATACTTGTGCATATTTTAACATAATAAGTAATCATGTAACAATCATGTCATATCATAAATAAATAATTAATTACTTAAGTAATTAATTCCACTTAATTCGATTAATTTAATTAATCGGAAACATAAATCATACTTGATCAAATAGACACATAGATCACATATGGCACTAAGGCCCACATACTAGGGCCCAAACATTTATTCTAGGCCCAATTTAAATGGTTCTAAGGCTCAATCAATCATCCAGGCCCATTTATATTAATTAATTAAATATCTTATTTAATTAATTAAACCACTGCTTAAAAAAAATATACAAGGAAAATCATAATATCATATATTATTATGATTTACTGGAAATTAGAATTTAAAATACTTATTTTTAATTCTAAGAAATTAATTTTAAGCCTTTAAAATTAATTAAACCATTTTTCTCAAAATCAATATTCGAGAAATATTTTCTTAATCTCGATTAAAAAATAGCTAACGACCTTCGGTCGACTTTCCCTCTTAACACAACCTTACTTACTGACCTCATTAACATTTCAAGGTATTTAATCACATTTTTGTAACTTTTAAACTCATCAAAAACGAGTTACATGGACAGATTCAATTCTGCCTAAATTCTGGAAACGTCGAACATTTGCTCAACCTATAAAAATTCACCAAGGGTGATTCGCTCGATGAAAAATTGAGTTCTTTATAGCTATGGAAAGCTTAGGATGTCCACTATAATGTTCCATAAGAAAAGCTACGTAAATTTGGAATATCCAGAGAGTTATATGTTAAAACTTGAAACTGCCCAGATTAGGGTTCTTAAAAACAGGGCAGAAGACACTTTAATTTACCTAGGACGATTGGCTCGATGGATTTGGCTAATATTTAGATATGATAAAGAATACATATAAGGCTATAACATATTAAAATTTGAGAGCAATCCAAGGTCGTTTGCTATGGTTTTGGTTGGCTCAAGCATTTCGAAAATCATAAGAACATGCTGGAAAATTTAGGGCTTCACCTCCCTTTCATAATTTCGAACTAAAGGCTTCATAAATCCTTCATATTTACCATGGATATAAACATATAATACATATATCATGAATAACACGTATGCAAGCAAGATTTATTATGCTTTCATCAATAAACTTCAAGAAAAACTCATAGATTCTCAAGAACACATATTTAGCCATAGATCTTCGTTTTTAACCATAGATCTTCATTTTAAACCATATTAATCATGGAGTCTCATGTATATCATACTTATAACATGTATAGCATCTTGATATAAAATCTTAGAAGAAAATCTAGAGATTAAAGCATAGAAAAGTAGAAAACATACCAAGCTTATCTTGTTCTCTCTCATTCTCACTCACGGCTCCCTCTCTACCTCTCTCGATCTTTCTCTTTCTTTCTCTTTCTGCCCAGCCTTCTTGCCTCTCTAATGAGCTCTCCTTCAAGCTAGAACCATGATAGTGGTGGTGGCAAGATGGTGGTGTTGGGGGTGGAGATGGAGCTTGTGTTTGAGAGCATCAATGGAGGAAGAAGAGATGAATTATTGGTGTGTGTGTGTCTTTGCGAGGCTATTTCTTCTTGCCGTTTGAGAGGGGAGGGAGTAATAATGAGGGGTTGCTTGAGTGTGTGATGGAGTGTGTAAGAGGTAGATGGCCCTTCATTGGTCAACTTGGCTTGGGAGGAGGAAAAGTAGGGTTTAGGTGCAAATGATGATATTCTTGCACATGGTTTAGAGATGGAAGTAAACTAACTCTCTCTTCCTTCCTCTCTCTCTTTCGGTCATCCCTCTTTCTCTCCCACACATCTATTTTGTTTTATTCATTTAAGTGGAAGTAAACTCTATCATATATGTATTAATAATAATTGGAGGTATTCACATGTTTACTTCCATATACATACACACGGCACATATACATACATACTTACACGTATGTTTCATCTTGTTACGTATATTATCTCCGGGTATGAGCCCTCTTAGTCGTTGTGTGATTTAATTAGAAAGCTTCTAATTAATTGAGCTTAGATAATTAAATTAGCAAAATTATGCTATGATCGAAGATCATTTAATTATCTAAAGCTTACTCACCTAGATAAATTATGTTAGGTGGTCTCGTTGCTAGTTTTTTTTTTCATCTCAGAAAATCTTTATCGATACTTTTATTTGCTACATTATTTGATTATCGAATAATTCACAACATACAATTACATCACATTTATAATCACGTAATATTAGACACATAATTCACGCATAGATATATAACGTGCCATGCTCGTGTTCATAAATAAATATGATAATCGAAATAATTAAAAATCAATTGATAGGTTTCGAAATCATTTCTTTTAAATCTTTATCAAATATCTCCATCTTCTCCTTTAAAGTAAATAATTTATTCTTTTAAAACATCCGGGAATAAGGACCTATCTAATTAATCCAAAACGTTTTAATTCATTCGAATTTTTCTAGCCCGGATTTTGCGGGGTGTTACATCCTACCCTTCTTAAAATAAATTTCGTCCTCGAAATTCCGCTTCTCTTACGGGTAGAATATCTTTTTCCTTTCTAGGCTTTCTTAGTCTAATCTTATTCATGACATAACGAAAGATCGTGTCTATCGTTCTTTGCTTAGAGCCAGTTGTGGGTGTACTATGCTTTCGCTGCGCCACTCTGATCATCTTAGAAATTTCCTTTTCATAGTACACCTTTGAGTTCTTCATCTTATCTTAAGTCCTTACTTGAGGACTATATCATCCTAATTAGGCAATATGCCTCTTATGGCTCATAACATTTTCGCGGCTGCGAAACATGGAGACATCATATACATCGCTAAGACGTGGAGGTAACGTATTTTTAACGAGGAGTATATCCTCTCTTCTAGGATTCTAAAGATCCTATAACTTAAGCACGTGACTAATCTTCATTCTATAGACGATCTTATCTTTAAATTGAGGGCGAACATTTTTTTAAGAAAATTTATTTCTTACTTAAATACTCATTCTAGTCTAACGTCTTGACATCGCAGAGCGTATGTCCATTTGGACTTTTGTCTGATTGCATCTCTTGTACTGTTATGGCAATAGCATTTTGAATATCGTCGAGGCGGATCCACTATCATCAAGAATTTCGTATACAACGTTCTTCTTGTCCCTAAGTTATTTCGTACATCTTTCATAGGTTTGAAGTCCTTCGCTCCAATATTGAATCGTATTCCCTCAGAAATCGTGTTATCGAGACGTACTCACTGCTTTATTCGAGTAAAATCATTTTTAAATCGTAACTGCGGTTGGTTCTTGGTTAATGCCGGTTCATCTAGTCCACGTGTGCCATTGGCAAGCTGAACTTATTTCAGCCTTTCAATCTTTTACTAATCGTACCTTTAGACTTCTAGATATCAGTACTAATATCGCATCGTTCTGTAGTTTTCGTGAAATGACCTCACCTCCGAGGTCCGTGATCATAGTTCTCTTATATATTTTCGTATCGTCTTCCCAGCGAAGTTTGATACTTTTCGTGGTTCTATACTAGCATCGTCCGCATCATGGATTGATCTTCTTCGCTTATTAGCTCTCCTCGCTGATCGTCATATCGTCATATTATCATATTGTGGTATCTTGACATTGGTTCTCTATCGGCGGTGGTTGGTCTCGCATAAGCGTATCGCTGGTATAGCTTTTTTGTCTATTTTTATACGTAAAACGTACATTTTCAACGTATATCATGGAATTAATCGGATCTTAAGTTCGAATATTTTCTACCGTCGTGTTTTCGTGGGTGTCGTTCGGTATGGCGTATCCGGTGTCGGCGTCGGGGCCACGATTCGAGTCCTAATTCTATCGGTATCCTAAATATCTATTGACTGGAGTTCCTAGCGGAACTTATCTATAAAATGCATAAATAATCGCATACTATAAGTACTTATTCTTATCGAGCTTTCATACTCTTTCGTTTCGTTTACTGACCAAAGAAATTTGGACAGTCTCGCTTCTTATGTACATATGCGATATCGATCGCTAAAGATTACTTACATTCTCATGTTAAAGCTTCATTCAAGCTTTCGTAAACGTCATTGCTTCCTCGCTAAGAGGCCTAACATCATCTTACTTATCCTTATCATAAATCGTTACTATTATTGGCTCTGAGTCTATTCATCCTTAATATGAGATCGTAACATAAATGTGGGTGGCATAAAGATCTATTTTTAAACTTTTCATATCTTGATCGGGACTTCATCCTATATAATCAATCATCGTTTGGAAACGATATACTCTTATCATCTCGTGTACATAGCATTATGAATTAAGAGAATTAAATTCTCAGAGTTGAAAAAGTCATTGCGCGAGTAGAGATCATCATATTCGCTTCTAGAATCGTATAGAGTTGGGTGGTCAGATCAAAGAAACAACATGACCGTACATAAAAGCTAAGGGATTACGTTTAGAGGATCATTTAAGATCGATTGGACTTCTTGGGCTATGCCAAGTTAGTCACTAAATAACATAGGTTCGGTAATAATTCGAACAAATTGGCCCTAGATTAGGGACTTAGACCTACTGACTGAATCCTATAGGGGTTCTTTTAAAAAAAAAATTGCCTTGCACAGAGGGCTTACTAATAACATGGAAGGGAATAGTTTGCCTCCGAGGAGGGCTTCATACGTTTGAAGGGAGTTAGAATTTTCTCAGGGAACTGTAATGGTACATACGTACTGTCAAGGGAAAGCGTCATTAACTTATCGTAGTCATACGCATAACAAGGTGTGTCTTGAATGAGTTTCACAGCGACACACACCAAGCTGGTTATGAATGCTAAAGTATTGCATAATCATAAATCAAGGGATCTTGACATTGCCTGGCCGAAGCAAATGGCTAGGAGGTCTGTGCTTTCAAATGAAGTTCTTAAGTGTATTCACACATATCAAGAAATACATTGCTCATTACTGAGCTCATCCGTAGTGCAAGGTGTGTCGTAGAAAAGAATTCAAAGTGACACATAAAAATTTGAACATGAACGCCAACATTTCATGACTAGTGGTTCAAATAATGTTTGAACGAGTTCAAACATAAAAATGTTCGGATTTCCAGGGGAATCGTTAGACACTCGCAGGTGTCACTGGGGAAAATTTCACTCGTAACTGTGCACTAGGTGTGTTATAGAGGTAAGTTCTTGGATAACACACATCAATTCTTAGGTAGAGGATTAAATACTTTATGACCATTGGTCAAATGCCAGAAGAATTTGGGAATTTGAAATGGATGGGGAGAATTCCATGTTAAAGGGGAATAGAGTTCGTGGTAGCGTAACC
Organism: Agastache rugosa; assembly: GCA_031470985.1. Lineage (NCBI taxonomy): Eukaryota > Viridiplantae > Streptophyta > Magnoliopsida > Lamiales > Lamiaceae > Agastache > Agastache rugosa. Next base: position 27,141,602 of record CM062601.1, read on the forward strand.
AATTTAAGACAAGGTTTACCAATATTGAGAAGATACTTGGACAAACTAAATGCTAACTAGAGCAATTTTAACATTTAAAGAATAATGTGGTGAATCGAGGACTTTGACATCATAAGGGAAATAGAGGAGATCTCTTTAGAAGTCGTTACTTGCTAAGCCAAATTGGCGAAATAAAAGATGTGATCATAACATTTTGCGTGTTAGAACACTTCGAAAGGAGGTCTGAATACCTTAACATGGTAAGAATACGGAGTTGATGCGTAAAAAGATTCATATCCATACGTCGTTCTAGAGGCATTGGAGTAAGGTAGCAAATGCGTATCTTGGAAGATACTTAGGCGTGACCGATCATATGGTCAACGCTAAAAGAATAAACTGATTGTGCCATTTAGGTACAACATGAACGGGAATCATCTTAGTTAGTTTTCGCATTTATCTTACTTCATTTTAAATTTTTAACGTCATTTCTTTACGATAGTATCTCGATGCATTATGGTCGATTGTTCGTGAATACAACCTTGTGGTGGTTTTCGACAGCTTTTTGTGGCAGTTCTCATTGTGCATAGAGTCGTTCTTATCGTTCATGCGCTTTTTCGGGGTTGAGACATCGCATCGAGGTATATATAGTCTTTCCCTGCACCGTCACGCTAGGGTTTTCTTCACTCAGGTGTCGTCTCCTTCGTATTTATCTTCTTTTCCTTAACATAGTCCCCTAATAATTCTAGATTCTCAATCTAGTTCTCGTTCCGGTCTCTATCATAATTTAGACCATCTTACATTTCGTTTCAGTTATCATTTGACATCTATCATTAGGAGGGTTTTTCTACTTCATTAAAAGCACCTAAGTACTTACTTAGTCTTAACTAAGTCATACTGACACTAACAGGGGTGCCTAAAGGGATGCCGTACATTTGGGACTTCTATGTTCATATATCCTTTTGGATAAGCCCCTATTCTTCTCTTTGAGCTCTCCCTATTTGATATAAGTGTGAGTTTGTGTATTAAGAGATCTACATCATACTAAGGTCATTCGTACTTTACTCATTTGACTCTCTTCTAGAGGTCAACGCATGTTATAGCATCATTATAAGGCCATAGTCATTCATCATCGTCATAAACATTACATGCATCTGACTCCCGTAGGGGTCCTTTTCATAGCATGTTTTCATCATAGGGCTTTACACTTTCATATGACATTATGAAATTCATGATCATTTACATAAACAATTCATTCATTGCACTTATCACATAATACACAGATACACATAATTGATTTTAGAAATAAAACCTTTCTTGGTAGCACGGACGGGTGTGTTGGACATTTAGCATCCTAGAACAAACTTGGTTCAAGAAGTTTCATTACGAGCATATCATTTTAGATTTTATCTTGTCGAATCTTGATTTGATTAAGAAAGAATTTTGTACCTTTTGTACGAAATAATTATTGACTCTAGAGAGATCAATCGTTTAGGAGTTCTTGAACTCCGAATTTTGAGTTTTAAAACACTAGGGACTTGTTAGTCTGATGATTCCTCGAAGGAAATCGAGCATTTGAATCCTATAAGGGAGATTAAACTCTGAATTTTAGAACCTTCGACCACTTTGGGGTCATAGGGTTCGAATGCTTAGGAGTTGAATGACTTGGATCGAATTCTATTTCGAGTTCTTAGAAGAGTGTCGCACTTCAAAGCGAAAGTTGAATTTCTGGAATGCAGGGTATTTTTGGAATAGAAAGAATAGTTTCGAAGGGCTCTAGGGTTCAGAGCGAACGAACTGCTCTGATACCATTCTGTAGCGACCCGACACCCCACCCTATGCGGATTTGCCGGACCGCTACTTATGAATCCATGGGTATAACCGTTATTACATCAATAAATAGGGCAATTTACGACTGCGACTGAAATATTAACAAGTCTGAACAATCGAGGACTTGATAATAATACTATGAAAACAACCTTTATCGTATTGTCATCGTTACCCTAGCTTGGTCGTCTTGGGGGCAAAGTATGAGGACTTTGACCCCGCGCTGTGGAAGCGATTACTTGAAAATAACAGGAATCGGTTAAGTCCGTAGATATTAAATGAATGATGACGTTTGCATACGTGCATGCAATGAAGAAGAGGTGACGATCCGAGTGATCGTCATCTATAGGCTTGAATACCAACACACCTCCGTCTCGGCCTTTGCTCAATCTGCATTAGGGAAAATAATGCAGGGGGCTGAGTACTAAAGCACTCAGTGGTTTCAAGCCCCTCTTGAAAAATATTTATAAAAGCATTAAGATATAGCATGCTCAGTTTTATATAAAGGGTATTATTAGCTAGAAAATACTTTCCCCTTTATATTCTTCAAAACATTTAATATGAGCTTAAGCTCAAAATATAGGTGCACCAATTCATAACTCTCATTCTTGTATTACCAAACCCGGAACAATTAGTGGGGAGCCACTCCCACTCAATTGAACCGTCCTTTACTGAGACAAGGGGGTAACGTCTTTCGGTCCCCTCCCATGTCCAGTTTACCGTGTACACTACCTTGGCTTGTACGGAGCTCAAGGCCGATCGTCGTTGAATAATTTGGCATTTCAATGCCAAGAGAAAACGGGGATACCGTTTCTCAAGTAACCACAAGTAATTGAGATAAAAACATTTAGCATGCATATCAATTTAAAAAGCTTTTGGGCTTAATAACCCGAAATGTTACCCGTGGGAATCTTACCCACACTTGAAAATAGGATAACCCACCTCTTGTCCTTGATGTAAGAGTATCTTCCAGTATCCCTAACTTGATGTCTCCTACAAGACAATCTAGATACTTAGGCTAGAAGTCATAAATGGGGTTAATTATCTTTTAATTAACCTAAAGGTCAACCTATTCCAGGTCTTTATCACTTTAAATTGAAAATCTCATCAAGACATCTCCTTGAGATTTTATCTTTTTAAAACATCGGATCCATGATTCTTCGATGGAAACATGCATCTTAAAACGTTATTCAAAACATAGTTTGAAATCATGTTTTGACATGAGATGCATGATCATGTTCATCAAGTAACGCATAAAATGTTCATGCAATTATACGTACGTACATACTTCGTACATGCATCTCATACTAGTAATCATATATAATTGGAACCGTTGACTAAATTAATTTGGTCAACTCATCAATTTAAATTAAGTATAGCCAAAGGCCCATATAAGTACACACGCGAAATTCTACCCACATAGTGAAATCATATTTCACAATATTCCTATTTAATTACTTACATAATTAAATAATTACATATCATTCATACTCAATTACTTAAGTAATAACTTTAATTAATTCAATCAATTTAATTATTTCAATTAAGGTCAAAGACCTTGACTAATTTGATTTAGTCACATAATTCACATATGGCATACTTGTGCATATTTTAACATAATAAGTAATCATGTAACAATCATGTCATATCATAAATAAATAATTAATTACTTAAGTAATTAATTCCACTTAATTCGATTAATTTAATTAATCGGAAACATAAATCATACTTGATCAAATAGACACATAGATCACATATGGCACTAAGGCCCACATACTAGGGCCAAACATTTATTCTAGGCCCAATTTAAATGGTTCTAAGGCTCAATCAATCATCCAGGCCCATTTATATTAATTAATTAAATATCTTATTTAATTAATTAAACCACTGCTTAAAAAAAATATACAAGGAAAATCATAATATCATATATTATTATGATTTACTGGAAATTAGAATTTAAAATACTTATTTTTAATTCTAAGAAATTAATTTTAAGCCTTTAAAATTAATTAAACCATTTTTCTCAAAATCAATATTCGAGAAATATTTTCTTAATCTCGATTAAAAAATAGCTAACGACCTTCGGTCGACTTTCCCTCTTAACACAACCTTACTTACTGACCTCATTAACATTTCAAGGTATTTAATCACATTTTTGTAACTTTTAAACTCATCAAAAACGAGTTACATGGGCAGATTCAATTCTGCCTAAATTCTGGAAACGTCGAACATTTGCTCAACCTATAAAAATTCACCAAGGGTGATTCGCTCGATGAAAAATTGAGTTCTTTATAGCTTGGAAAGCTTAGGATGTCCACTATAATGTTCCATAAGTAAAGCTTCGTAAATTTGGAATATCCAGAGAGTTATATGTTAAAACTTGAAACTGCCCAGATTAGGGTTCTTAAAAACAGGGCAGAAGACACTTTAATTTACCTAGGACGACTGGCTCGATGGATTTGGCTAATATTTGGATATGATAAAGAATACATATAAGGCTATAACATATTAAAATTTGAGAGCAATCCAAGGTCGTTTGCTATGGTTTTGGTTGGCTCAAGCATTTCGAAAATCATAAGAACATGCTGGAAAATTTAGGGCTTCACCTCCCTTTCATAATTTCGAACTAAAGGCTTCATAAATCCTTCATATTTACCATGGATATAAACATATAATACATATATCATGAATAACACGTATGCAAGCAAGATTTATTATGCTTTCATCAATAAACTTCAAGAAAAACTCATAGATTCTCAAGAACACATATTTAGCCATAGATCTTCGTTTTTAACCATAGATCTTCATTTTAAACCATATTAATCATGGAGTCTCATGTATATCATACTTATAACATGTATAGCATCTTGATATAAAATCTTAGAAGAAAATCTAGAGATTAAAGCATAGAAAAGTAGAAAACATACCACGCTTCCTCTTGTTCTTTCTCATTCTCACTCACGGCTCCCTCTCTACCTCTCTCGATCTTTCTCTTTCTTTCTCTTTCTGCCCAGCCTTCTTGCCTCTCTAATGAGCTCTCCTTCAAGCTAGAACCATGATAGTGGTGGTGGCAAGATGGTGGTGTTGGGGGTGGAGATGGAGCTTGTGTTTGAGAGCATCAATGGAGGAAGAAGAGATGAATTATTGGTGTGTGTGTGTCTTCGCATTCTTCTTTGCCGTTTGAGAGGGGAGGGAGTAATAATGAGGGGTTGCTTGAGTGTGTGATGGAGTGTGTAAGAGGTAGATGGCCCTTCATTGGTCAACTTGGCTTGGGAGGAGGAAAAGTAGGGTTTAGGTGCAAATGATGATATTCTTGCACATGGTTTAGAGATGGAAGTAAACTAACTCTCTCTTCCTTCCTCTCTCTCTTTCGGTCATCCCTCTCTCTCTCCCACACATCTATTTTGTTTTATTCATTTAAGTGGAAGTAAACTCTATCATATATGTATTAATAATAATTGGAGGTATTCACATGTTTACTTCCATATACATACACACGGCACATATACATACATACTTACACGTATGTTTCATCTTGTTACGTATATTATCTCCGGGTATGAGCCCTCTTAGTCGTTGTGTGATTTAATTAGAAAGATTCTAATTAATCGAGCTTAGATAATTAAATTAGCAAAATTATGCTATGATCGAAGATCATTTAATTATCTAAAGCTTACTCACCTAGATAAATTATGTTAGGTGGTCTCGTTGCTAGTTTTTTTTTTCATCTCAGAAAATCTTTATCGATACTTTTATTTGCTACATTATTTGATTATCGAATAATTCACAACATACAATTACATCACATTTATAATCACGTAATATTAGACACATTATTCACGCATAGATATATAACGTGCCATGCTCGTGTTCGTAAATAAATATGATAATCGAAATAATTAAAAATCAATTGATAGGTTTCGAAATCATTTCTTTTAAATCTTTATCAAATATCTCCATCTTCTCCTTTAAAGTAAATAATTTATTCTTTTAAAACATCCGGGAATAAGGACCTATCTAATTAGTCCAAAAAGTTTTAATTCATTCGAATTTTTCTAGCCCGGATTTTGCGGGGTGTTACAGAATCAGAGATTCGAAGCATTTTCAAATCGATCGAAACTAAAATTTTAAAAGATAATTTACGTAAAATTTCACGTATTTAAATTAAATTCTTCTTTTAGTCAATTAATGACTAAACATTTATCATCTATTGATAAATGTAAAAACTTCTTCGTTTCGGATTAACCGAGACGATAAAAATTAATTAAAACTCATTTTTCCGGTAGAATATATCTGCCGGGTAAAATTTTCGGAAAGAAAATTTTTATTTTACTAAAATTCTTGTCTTTCTCATTAAGTTAATTATTTTAATTACTTAAGAAAGACGGAATACTACATCATCCTCTGATGGATGGTCAATCAGAAAGAACCATTCAGATCTTGGAGGATATGTTGAGAACTGTTGTTCTAGATCGAGGAAGTCAATGGGAGCAAATTTTACCTCTTGTTGAATTTACTTACAACAACAGTTATCAAATGACGATAGGCATGGCGCCCTACGAAGCACTTTATGGACGGAAATGTCGATCTCTACTTCATTGGGATGATGTGGGCGAGGGAAAAATATTAGGGCCCGATTCAGTAGAAGAAATGATAAAGATTGTGCGTCAAATCAAACAAAGAATTAAAGAAGCACAAGATCGTCAAAAGTCTTATGCTGATTCAAGAAGATCAGAACTAGAATTTGAAATTGGTGATAAAGTTTTCTTGAAGGTTTCGCCTTCAATAGAGATTCATCGATTTGGTGTTAAAGGAAAACTTAAGCCTCGCTACATAGGACCATATGAAATTCTGGAAAGAATAAGTCAAGTAGCGTATAAAATAGCTTTACCGCCAAGTTTCGGTAGTTCGCATAACGTGTTCCATGTATCTCAGTTACGGAGATATATGTTTGATCCTAAACATGTTATTCATCAAGAAGAAATAGTCCTTGAACCAGACCTTACTTATGAAGAAAAACCTGAAACGATTTTGGATCGAAAGGTCCAGCAGCTTAGAAATAAGTCGATCGTGTCGGTAAAGATCAAATGGAGGCATCATGGACTAGAAGAGGCAACTTGGGAATTGGAGAGCAAGATAAGAGAAAAGTATCCCGAACTCTTTCAAGAGGTAAGCAAATTTCGGGACGAAATTTATTTTTAGGGGGAAAGAATGTAGTATTCCGTCTTTCTTGAGTAATTAAAATAATTAATCTAATGAGAAAGACAAGAATTTTAGTAAAATAAAAATTTTTCTTTCCGAAAATTTTACCCGACAGATATATTCTACCGGAAAAATGAGTTTTAATTAATTTTTATCGTCTCGGTTAATTCGAAACGAAGAAGTTTTTACATTTTTCAATAAATGATAAATGTTTAGTCATTAATTGACTAAAAGAAGAATTTAATTTAATTACGTGAAATTTTACGTAATTTATCGCTAAAAAAATTTAGTTTCGGTCGATTTGAAAATGCTTCGAATCTCCGATTCTTTCTGTGAGATTTTTATCTAAGGTTCGTGAAACCTTAATCTTAATTACTGTGTTGAGAAATTAAGAGTTGATCGGAGGGTTCGTCGTTGTTAATTAATTGAGTCGAGAAAGTGATTAAACAATTAACTAAACTTAACAATTAAGTTAAAATAAAATAATAAACCTAGTCTACCCTACCCTATGCATGTAATATGCATATATTCCACTCTCACCACCCTCAAACTCACTCACACACGCACACAAACAACGGCGGCTTCTCTCTCTCGATCTCTTATCTCTCTCTCGACACACACACTCACACACACTTAAGAACACCATCTTTGATCTCCAAGCTTCAAGATTCAAGTTCTTCATACTATCTATCATCTTCAATCATCTAAGTAAGCTTAGATCTCTCTCTTCCAAACTCTTGTTTCATTTTTATGGTGGAAGATCTCATATATATATATATATATATATATATATGTCGAAATTTGGAGAGAAAAATAAGAAGTGATTGGATGATATTTATGTCTTAGTATGATGCTTATATGATATTTATATGATGATTAGAGTAATTAAAGCATGACAATCAAATCCCTAACCCTAAGTTCATAATTATCGAAAATTATGGAAAATGGTCAAATTTTGATTCATGCATTGAATGATGTTTTAATCTTCATGAATTATGATTAGAATATGATTATAAGATCAAATATGTGATTAGATTTAAATAAGAGAAACCTTAGATCATAATTAGGAATTTTCGAAAATGAGAAGAAAATGGGAAATAATTAATGCATGAATTATATGATTAATTTGATGTTAATTGTGAGCTTAGTTAAGTATTCTAAGAATATTTCATGTTTAAATTAATCATGAATTCTCAAGCTTTCATTTTATTATGGAAATGTCGAAATTTTTGAAGATATAAATTAGGGTTTTGAAATGTGATGATATATGATGTCTTGATGATTGATTTAGTCTTATATGATGTTAATAAAGCATGTTTAAGCAATAGATAATCAATTGTAAACATGATTAACCCTAGAAACCCTAGAAAGTTAAATTAGGGTTCTTAAATTAGGGTTGGAAGATTAATACTTAATTGATTGAAAATTTTATGAAGAAATGAGCTTATAATGTTAATTAAGAATGTTAGAAATTAAAAAGAATAGAAAATAATTCTAGAAACTATAAATACAAAATAACCGAAAAATTTATAAATAATAAATAAATTATTAATTAATTTTTAATTTGTAAACAAATTACATTTATGAATTAATTATTAAAAATGTAATATTATGTGATTTTCTGGAAATTTAATTCAGAATATTAAAGATTTTCTATTTTTGGATTATTTTCTGATTCGGGAGTTTAAATGTTTAATTGAGTTAATGTGTGTATTTAAAGTATAATTATGTTGGATATGATGAAATAAGTGCGTGAAATTAATTTAAGGATTTTCTAAATCCGTTAGAAGGATTAAAATCGATTTAGTCGGTTATGATGAATAGTAATTTATAAATATTGATGTTATATGAGATTTGATTGATGTTTGATGCTTAATGAAGGATTAAGATAGATTAAGAATGTTTTAGAAGTTAAGATAGAAATTCTCGAGGTTAGTCGAGTTTCGGTATAGAAATTCGAATCGAATTAGGAATTTAGATAATCGAAGTCGTTTATTCGATAGAAGTTCTCGTTTTAAAATCGTTATTCCGTTTCGATTTAAAGGAGCTAGTGGAAGTGGGAGCGGAAACATAAAGTAAAGAGATCGACCAAGCGCTAAAGTTTAAAGTAAAGTTTAAGTTTATCAGGTGGGCATTCTAAACTGAAAAATGTGCAAAGCATGATATACTATGATTTTAAAGCTTTGATACTTGCCAAATGATTTTAAAATGTTTAAGTATGTTACCATCTACTTCAGAACGACGAATTCGGTTTCACGCAAGGTGAAATCTGTGTACACATTAGTAATTGTGCGCATTTCTTTGATAGGCCGATTATTCATAATCGTGAGCCTTTCCTCGATATGCCGGTTACAAGTGATTGAGAAAGAGACGTCTTTCTCATCACCAATATTTATTGTAAATATGGTTCATACTGTTATAAATGTCTGCAGACAAATGATTTTTGAGAAAAGAAAGTATTTTTATCATTTTACGAGTCGTTTTCAGAAAATCCTCGTATTATGTTTGCTGGCAAGTTTCATATATAGCTGTATTCAGCAAGGTTTTCAAATGTTTTCGGCATGTGTTCACTGAGTACGTAGTACTCAGCCTTGCATGTTATTTCTAAAACGTGCAGGTTAGCAGGAATGTAGATGACGAGGGCTGGATGGACGTTGGTTGTTGTTGTTGTTTTGATAAATGTAGAGCCTAGATTATATGTCATCATACATATAATCTCTCGTATTCCGCTGCTATGTTAAGATGTTTTGGTATATTATAAATGATGTTTTAAACTCTAAATTCTAAGTTTAAACTATGTTGAAGTTGTTTAAACCCTAGAGTCGAGTTATTATCTTAAAAAGTCGAACTCTTACTGTTAAGTATCCTTTTGAAACTTAGCTTGGGTATGTATTTAAGTAAATCTCTATTCCATGAAGCTTTGTCAAACTTGAAACGGTTTATTTTTATCATGCTTCTTGATCCTCAAGTCAACTCGTCATCTTCTTGATCAATGTCGGTTATTTGGTTGATCAGGTCTTTTGATTCCGAGTGATTTGAGTTATGTTTATTGATATGTATGTCGCATTGAAATCAGTTGATCGTCTCGTTGATTTTGAGTCATATATGTCATATTATTCTAAAATTATGAATTGTTGAGTATGATTGTTCTTTTGAACGATAACCAGGTCGCTATCTTTATTCTCTTGTTAATCATAAATTGTGTAAGTCGTGGGACCTACCGGCCTTGACATCTGATATTCGGGTCGGGCTGCGACACTTTTATTAAAAAAAAACAAATAATTAATATATTCGGGCCGGATTGATGAACGGGCCGGTTTTTGTCTAGACAAAATTTTTCCAAACAGCATCACTCTTTAATTAATGTCCCTTATGTTTTTAAATGAGTGTCTTATGCTCTTAAAAATATACACATCAAGAAAATTGATAAATAACTCTCTTTACTAGGAATGGTAATGGGTCGGGTATCCACCCATTAAGCATTTCCAAAATCCAAATCCATTAAAATTTCCTCAACCCATACCCGTCCCAAACCCGATTCAAAAATTATTTTAAAACCCGTACCCGACCTAAACCCATTGAATAATACCCGCTAAAAACCCGTTAAAAACCCGAATGTACTAGAACATAAACATCAATATTAAATAGTAGAAATAACAAAATATTATAAACATAATTTGACATAAGTATAAATAAAAAATTTCATTATATTAAATTGGGAAAAGTAGCATATAATGCCATTAGACGAGAAGGGTCATTTGCCCCTACTTTTTAAACGTTGGGGTTCTGGCAACCTCAACCCTTCCCTTAAGGGAGTAAATGAGATCAAGGTTGACACGTTAGGGTTGTATATGCTACTTTTCCCTATTAAATTATATGCTTGTTAAAAGAATAATATAAAATCCTAAAATTATTAATATTTATATTAATATAAATTATATATAAAATAAATATTTAATTACTAAAATTATTAATTCTTTGTATGCGGGTTAAAAATAATAATATATATTCTAAAATTATTAATATTTATACTAATATCTATAATTATATTATAAATTATATATATAATATTTTGTTATCTTACATATATATAAATGGGTTTGGATAGCGGGTACCAGTAGGTAATTTCCCAAATCCGATCCAAACCCGTCACGGGTTTGGATGTTTCTACCCAAACCCGTCCCAAAACCATTTAATAATTTCCAAACTCGTCCCATTAGGGTTTGGTAGAGTCGGGTACCCGTAAAAACCCGACCCATTGCCATCCCTACTCTTTACTCCTAATTATTGCATAAAAAAAAATCTAAAAAGTGGAAATTTGTATTCATGAGAGGGATACAATTGAAAGAATATCGTAATTTTACTCCAAATTTTTAAAAGAGTTAATTGAGTCATATAGCTACTTCACTTAGTAAAAATCAATAGTTGTCAAGAAACTTAGTTTGTACAAATTATAGCAATACTTTGTCTTTTAGGACGAAATTGCCCTTACTTTTAAGCAAACCCACTTACTTTTCATTTTGCCTTATTTTTCTCTCTTCTTCCTCTATTCTCTTTCTTCTTCATGCGTAAGTTTTCCTATCTCTTTCTACATCTTCTCACTTTCTTTCTTCTTCCATTCTCTGGTATCTCTTTGCCTGCCCACCGTCGTCGCCTTCATTTCACCACTGCCGCCGACACCGTTACCATATCTTCTTCTCCGTCATGCTGCTCCATCCACCATGCCGCCCCATTCTTCGAGCTGCTCATCCACCGTACTATCTCATCCATGATTTTCCACCAGTCGTAAGCTTCTCGTTTACATCCATGGTGGCTTCATGCTACAGATCTATAAATAGATCCATAGATTTTGGTAATTTCTCCTTCCAATTCTCGCAATTCATGTTGATTTAGTTATTTTGAACTTTTGTTATTTTTTTTGTTGATTTAGGACTTTTTCGTGTTTATTTTTCGATGATTTATGAGGTTTTCATATTGTTTTCATGATTTTTTGTGTATTTTAATTGATTTCTGGGTAATTTGGGTTTATTTTTGTTGATTTCTGGTTTGTTCGCTCGCTGTCATGAGGTTACTGCTTGCTGTCAAAATTCGTCGGTACGAAATGAGTGTATTCGTATCAGTAGTAACTCGTACCAGTAGCGCATAGCCTATTGTTGACTTGTTGAGACGAATATGGTTTATTCGTATCGGCATTCCATGCATTGGTACGATTTTCTTGATTTTGTGTTGTGGTTATTTTCGTGCTTGATTTATGGGCGTTTTGGGTGTTTTTATAGTTCATTTTTAGATAATTTATTTGTTTTCATGCTTAATTTATGGGTGATTTGGTTATATATTGTTGATTTAGTTGTATTTCTGGATAATTTTTAGGATTTCGTGCTTGACTTGGATTGAATTGTTGGAGAATTTTGGGTGATTTGATGCTTGATATTTGGTTTCTGGGAGCACTAACCTGGTATCCCAATATAAAAATGGTGTATTCGTATCGAGCATACTACGCCATATTCTGGTACCCTGTTACGAATATGGAAATTTCGTACCAAGATACCATGTTATGAAGTGGTAACTCAGAACGAAATTACCATTTCGTACTGGCTTACCACGTTGTACATGGTATTACGGTACAAATATCGGCACGTGTGTTACACGCGCCGAATAAAAAAAATTGTCAGGCGCGTGCACGCCCCTGACGGGTGCATGTGATGCACGCGCCTGACTGCCACTGACGTGAGGCGGTCTCACTCAAGTTTTTGCCATTACAAAATAGGATTAATTGAAAATCACATCATAACTTTTACACTCGTTTGCAATTTACAACATCACTTTTAAGTGTTGCAAATCAAATCACAACCTTTTCAATTTTTGCAAATAGGATCACGCCTACTTTTTTCCGATGACCGGAAATGTGACGTGAACTATTTTTAATTTACATAATGTTTTTTGAATCCACATCACATTAGTGCCACATCATTTAAATAAGAATTAATTATAAATTAAATGACAATCTATTCACCAATTACAAAATAAATCACAACCATTAATAATGTCCAATCACAATTATGTTTATGGAAACATGAAATTGAAATTATTATTGGTAAATACGTGAAACACTCAATTATCCAATGAATGGAAAATTCTATTAGCGGTATACATGGAGTACAAATACCTCTAATATAATATTTTATAAATATTTTATATTAGATGTGGGTGTACTATACCAACACTCATAATAGAATTTCTGGCTAATGATATTGAAAATTTGAAATGTGGATTTTTTGTAAAAGAACACGCCTACAAAATTATAATTTATAACATATTAGACATTATAAACATAATATCAATATAATTCAAATAAGTCCTTTTAGTATATGTTAAGAAAGCTATTAAAAATAAATTTTCTAATTAATATATGCCATATTACATTGCTCTAGTCTACTACATTATTATTCAGAAATGTTCAACATAAAATATGTAATAAATCAAGTACTACATAAAATGTAATAAAATTATCATTATTTTACAGTTCAAACTAAATAGAAATATATTTATCAAAATTACAAAATTAATGGCATTTCACATTTATTTTTTATAATCGCATGAATAATATAAATAAATTTAAAACCACTTAGAGGTGTTCAACCGACCCGGAACCGCTGGTTCCGGCCCGGAATCGGAACCGCGGTCAACAGTTTTCGGCCCGGAACCGCGGTCAACGGGCCGGTTCCGACCCAGAACCGTGCTTGGGACGGGCCGGTTCCGGTTCCAGTGGCTAGGAACCGTGAACCGGCGGTTCCAACAATTTTTTATTTTTTTTAGTTTTAAATTATATTTTGTGTTAATCCATGTTAATTATATCCCATAGAGAGAAAAAATGAGAATTACAATGGTAAATTGAATGAAAAAAGCCAAAAATAATGATAATAATAATAAGGTTCGACATGAACCGGCGGTTCGGCGGTTCCGGTTCGGAACCGTGGAACCGTTTTTGAATAATTATATATTTTCATTTGTAATTTGTAATTGATCATATATTATTATGAATGAAGATATATTTTGTTCTGTATCAATTTTATACATTACATTAATGATTTATGAGTTTGAATTACAATGTAATTTATATTTTAAAAGATAAAAAAAAATAGACGGTTCGGGCCCTAAACCGGCGGTTTCGACCCTGAACCGGAACCGTCCAATACGGGCCGGTTCCGACCCGGAACCGTGGGCTGTGGCAAGCCGGTTCTGGTTCCAACTTTTCCGAACCGAAACCGGCCCGTGAACACCTCTAAAACCACTAATGGACTATCAATTAATTTTTTTACAGTTCACCAGCGATTAAGTCAAAGCTAAAGCCCAGAAAAATAATGGATTGTAATCCAATTTGTGGATCAAGTTAGAACTAAATATAACTGAGTACTATCAATAACCTCATTCAGAAATTAATGGTACTCACTTATATTTAGTGATACTAAATAAATGATGCAACAGGTAATAAGATTGTGTATTCAGTTCCATTCAACTCAGTAATGTCTGGTTTTCATTTTCTTTTCCACTCATTAACCTGATCCACATCTTCTTCCCACAGTGTATAGTTATGGCTGTAAAATTAAGATAATTGAAATCTAACCTTTAATATAGATATAAAAATATAAAAATATTTCCTTGCTTCTCATCCTCTCTCTAGAATAGTACATTCCACACACATTATATCTTTCTTATTTCCATTGAATGTTACTTTGTAAACTCGCACACTCCGAAGCTTGACGGCTGAGATGATACTCAAAGGAGTAAGATCCCTAATTGAAGTTACATAAGGAGCCATTTTTTTGAGGAAGAGCTTGAAAAGTCGTTGGAAAGAAGGAGACGAAGAAGAAAAGCACCAGTCAGCAAGTTTACAATGTTGTAATATTTTAATTTGTGCTTTGAAACAACATTAATATAGCTATATAGCTAATTTGTGAACATCTCTTGTAATGGCAATGGAGACAGGATACAAAAAGGCCATAAACAAAACAAACAAACTGCAAAAACTAATCGAAATGAAGCTTGAATTGTAAACAGAAATTTAAAAAACTCGAGCTATTGAAAGATTCATACTTTGATAATATGGAGAACTGGTAAGTAAAATGAAGCTTGTCAATGGTATTTATAGATACTAATACTGATCTGGTGTGAGTTCAAAATTTATATTTTTGGCTCTTAGTTTTGGAACCTAAATTCTTGAAATCTGGTGGTATTAACATTGTTATGCAATATTACAAATAACTAAAAAAAATTTATGATTAACTGGTCTCCTGCTTAATGGTATTACAGACAATTGTGTAATGAATGGTACTTCACTGTTGATGACCAAACGATAACTAACAATGAAAAGGGTAATTATATACACTAAAATTCTGATTTCTGCATAACCCACCAGGGCAACATAAAAAGAAAAGAAAAAAAATAAAATGAAAACCAGCTAAACTCTGCAGAAATATGTTTTGGTTGGAAATTAAGTGGCATGTGCTGTAAATATGACCACAACTGCATTATTAAGTTAAGTATAGATTACTCCACATTACATCTATCTTTTGCTAATTAAGTTTATGCAAAAGTTTGTTTGACATGGTCTTTTCCCTTAATGGAAACCTACTTCCCAAGTTATAAATGGCTGCAATTTAAATAAATACATAATTATATGTGATCATCTGTGTTGTTGAACTTGAAGATGGTGAATTGCTGAAAATTCAAGCTTCTTCCCAAGATCGAGAAAGTTTTTGAAAACCCAAAATAGACAGCCTCTATTGTAGCTTGCAAGGCCTTTAGTGAATCCAAGGTACTCATATATATGTATATTCTTACACTACAAAAAAACCAAGATTTACCAACGGAAGTACTAACGGACTCAAAATCACTTAGTAAATACCGACGGATAAGTGACGGAAAAAAACGGGTCGGCTAAAAAATATTTACCGACGGATACTACGCCATAATCTGGTACCCTGTTACGAATATGGAAATTTCGTACCAAGATACCATGTTATGAAGTGGTAACTCAGAACGAAATTACCATTTCGTACTGGCTTATCACGTTGTACATGGTATTACGGAAATATCCGTTGGTAAAGTTTATTATTTATTTAAAAAAATAAAAAATTAAATTTACCAACGGATTTCTATCCGTTAGTAATTTTAATAACGGATTTACCAACGGATTAGTGAGGGAAACTTAGTGACGGATTATGATCCGTCAGTAAATTTGTAAAAAAAATTAAATAAAAAATAATTACTTTTACCAACGGATTTCACATCCGCTGGTAATATTTTTTAATTTTTTTTCGATTTAATTTTTTTCAGTTATAGATTTAGTGACGGATTACCAACGGATTAGTGAGGGAAATTTAGTGACGGATTGAAAATTCATCAGTAAATAGTGACAGATATGAAATCCGTCAGTAAATTTAAGGCGGGTCAGATTTTACTGACGTGTCTTATCCGTCAGTAGATCTGAATGAGATAAAAAGAATCATTTCCCTCTAATTTCTTCTCCAATTGCCTCTACCCTAATTTTTTCCAGCGCCTCTCCCGCTCCCCCAATTTATTCCTCTCGGTCTCTCTCTTACTCTCTTTCTCTCTCCGATGTAGTCATCCGCGCCGCCGCAGCCACACAGCCCTCGATTTGTCCCGACGCATGTAGTCTCTCCCTCTCTATCTCAGTCTCTCTCTATCTCTCAGATCTCTGCCCGTCGCCGATTCTTCCTTCCGCCGCGCCGTCGCCTGCCGCCATCGTGCATATATCTCACTTTTCTCTCTGAGCCTCTGCCGCGCCGCCGCCAACCTCTGCCCTGAACAGCCACGGTGCCGCTTTCCCGGACCACCCACTATGCCACAGCCCTATCGCCCAACGCCGGTAAGTATCTCTATCTTTCTCAGCCGCTCCCTCTCTCTCTCTCGTTTTCTCAATCTCTCTCTTACTATCGTTCTCTCTTTCAAAGCCTCTGTCGCGCCGGCGCCAACCTCGCCGGAGACAGCCATTGCGCCACCTCCCTTCGCTAGAGTCTAGGGACCTGCGACTTTATCTCTCTAGTTGGATAGATACCAATATGTTGAGAAGACTAATGCTGAATCTCTTTAAATTTAGCTCTTGCAATTGTGATTGATTCTTATATCGTTTGGCATTTTAGTGGAGTGTTTATGATTAAAGTTTAATCTGCGTGAATTTAGGATTTGCGTTATTGAAATTCCATAGGATTTTATTAGAGATTTGGACAAAATTTGTTCTTGACTAGATATTTCACCATCAAGGAATTCAAGCCCTAGAACCAGAGTAAGAAATTATTCGATTCAAATTCCACTACTGTTCTGATCAGATTTTTGTCTGGAAAACTGGTAATATAAAGATTTATGCATTGATTCTTGGCAGTTGAGAGCCTATTAACGTTGAACTGAATAGGATAAGGTAACATTTGCAGGCTTTGGTTCTTGTTATGTTCACGTTTCTTGCTTTGCTTGTGGTATTGCTATTTCAATTGTAAATCTTGTTTTTAGCTTCCTAGAGCGATGAAGCTTAATATTTCAATACTTTGTTGTCATTTTGGGTGGGAATTTTTTGATGAATAAATATGAAATGGTGATAAAGCAGAGCTTACTCCAACTTTAATAATGCTAGCAATCTGAGAGTTGGCACGCTTGTGGTTGTTGTTCGTCATGTATAAGTATAGCATGTACAAGTATGTTAGGTATTATGCAAGCTACGTTCTAATATAGATAATATTAAGAATCAATGTCAATTATGTTTTATATTAGTAAGATTGATGGGAAAATAATTTTAGCTGAGTGAGTTTTGTGGCATTTTGCGGTGAAGTAAAATCTAATTTATGTGCACTGTGTTTGTAGTTTTTCAATCTGGTATGCTATAAGTAATGGCTTCTTTAATTTCACTCAGAGCGCCTTTGGAATGTCTCACCAGCAAGCCCTAGCGCACGTCACTGCTCAGGCGGTGTTGGTCCCAAGACGGATACCTTGGTGTAGAGTGGGGTGAATACACCAAGGTTTAAAAACTTTTCCAAGTTAAAACTCTTTTCAGAGAGCTGGCTGTGTTCGATCCAGCTGGATGACAGCTTGATCGACACAGCTGGCTGTGTGTGTGTGCGGAATGTGGTGGATTTGGAAAGTCCGTCTGTTGCTTCAAATATATTGCAAAGGTCTGTTTTACTTTTCAGTTAATCAGTTTATGCAGCTTGAAATGTATGCTCATGAGGGTTAGTAACATGCATAAAACAAAGCGATAAATAACAAAGCATTTTTAACGTGGTTCGGAGTAACACCTCCTACGTCCACGACCAGGTTCACTGGTAATTCTCTACCACTTGGTTTCCAAGTACCAAACAACTTCACAACTCTAACCCGAGCTGTGTTCCAACAAGCCATGAACCGTCAAGCCTACACCTTCGCCTTACGGCATCAAGAACCTAACCACTCGAATTACACGCTTCGAGCAAGCGTACCTTTACCTAACCTTTCTGGGTTTGGGTTTGGGTATGGGTTTTCCAACTATGAACGAGTTCTTACAATGAAGAACAAGGAGTATGATGAACTCGTTCAAACTAGGCTTAAGATATTTATATTCTGATCTATTCTGCCTAAGACTGAATATGTGAACAACTAAGAACACAGCTGACTGGCTGAGTGTTCTTGAAAGATTTGGCTTTGAAGATCGTTGTTCATTTTTCTGTTTTCACTTCTATTTCTTCAGTCGTCTTGCCAGCCTCCTTTTCAATGGTGGAGGAGAGATATATATAGGTGGAGATTCAAACTAGCCGTTGGAAGATAGCCGTTTGAATCTTACCTACTCTTGTTGACTTCTGGCCTTTAACTACGAAGTAGGTCTGCATCTGCAGAGGCTAGTTCTTCTCTGATCCGACTGCGTCAGATAAGATCTTCTGACATCGGGATCTTGTGTTTGAGAAGGTCTTCGTCTTCGAGCTGCTAAGCGTTTTTGCTGTATCTTCAGCGGCTTGGACTCTGCTGTGTCTTGATTCTGAGCTGTGTCTTAGACCTGTGCTGTATCATCAACCTGAGCTGTGTCTTCAACCTGAGCTGTGTCACTGACCTGAGCTGTGTTTTAGATCTGAGCTGTGTCATCGACACTAAGCTGGGTCTTTTACACTGAGCTGGGTCTTTGACACTGAGCTGGGTTTCCGTCACTGAGCTGGGTCTTGATACTGCAGGATCATTGACTCTGCTTGGTCTTGCTCTGCTGAGTTTGCTCTGCTGAGTTCTTAAGCTGTCTGCTTAGCTGTCTTCTACTATGTCTTCTGCTTTCTTTAGCGATTCTACCTGTAAACTAAGAAACTCTATACGCTCAAACAGGTGAGCTAAAATGCTTAGGCTTGTGCGATCATCTACTTGGTTGGGGTCAGCTGGGTTTTGGTATCCAATCAAAACTTTGTTAATTTTCCCAACAATTTCTCCCTTTTTGATAATGCCAAAACCTAACTGAGAAAAACAATTTACTTCTCCCTTAACAAGAAAACGGGTTTTCAAAAGTTTAAACATACACAGCAGGCATATCAAATTCAGAGTTGAGTGCCTGGACAACGAGTTATTGTCATCAGGGTGAGTTTGAGAGCAAAAACGAATTTTTCATTTATAAAAGAAAATATTACAATTTTACATTTTACAAAAAATTCAAAAGACAAAAATTCCCAGATGGCTGGGTCTTCAGCTCTGCTTCCTTTGTTCGTCCATTTGATGGTCAGTCTTGAGACCATATCTGTTGAATATGAATTCTTCCAAGTTTCTCCATTCATCTTGATTTTTAGACTTGGAGATTTCTCTTTCGCTAGCCCAGTGATGAACTTCTTTGATAATCTAGGCCTTGTCAGGAAGATTTGTTCCAGCTATAGTGGGAGGTTTCAATTGCTTGACTTTTGGAGCTTTGAGCTGAATGTCTTTTCTCTTGGCAGCTAGGGCTAATGATCTTGCCATCATTGGATCTTCTTCATGAAGTTCGAGCAAGTATTCTTTGAATGCAGTTTCATGATCCATACCTTTGTATTGATTCAGGTAGTAGAATTCTTTGATGTATTCTGTTTTGCATTGTTCCCAGTTTTCATTGATTTCATCTGGGTTCCTCTTGTCGGATCTTGGAATGCTTGAAGCTGCTTGTTTCTTCCTAGCTTGCCTGTAGCTTAGCCTTTTCTTCCTCTGCTTTTTCTCAGCAGGCAGGAGTGATTCAGCTTTCTTCTTGATGACTTTGTCCAGCTCTTGCATTTCTCTTCTTTGCTCGTTATGGAAGTTACACAGCCAGTGATAGTCCTTGTATTCTTCTGGCTTATGTCCACAGGCTTTGGCAAGAGCAATCATCTTCTCTCTCCATGTCTCTTTGACTGCTTTGGCTGTTGCAGTTGGCTCTGGCTCTTTCTCATCCAGCTCTTTGGCGAAGTCGTCGATTTCAGATTGAATTGGCTGCACAGGTTCTCCCTTTGCTGCAGCTTCCCTCTCCATTGTTTTTCCAGTTTTATCCTTATCTTCCCCCTTTTTGGCATTATCAACAAGGGAGGCGGAGAGGTTAAAGACTGTTGCGTTGAGCTTGGTGAGAGCGGCTTCAACATCATCGATCTTGGCTGAGTTGTCAGCTGTGGCAATGTTCAGCT
This sequence comes from Agastache rugosa, assembly GCA_031470985.1. Lineage (NCBI taxonomy): Eukaryota > Viridiplantae > Streptophyta > Magnoliopsida > Lamiales > Lamiaceae > Agastache > Agastache rugosa. Next base: position 27,162,244 of record CM062601.1, read on the forward strand.
GAGCAGTGCTGTTGTTTCCAGCTCTGAACTGAGCATCCATGTCTTTGTATAAGATGAAGAGTTGGCGGATGTCAGAGCTGTTTGAGAGAGTGGACTTTTTGAGAGCTTCCAGCTGGCTTGAAATATTTGCTATGTCGTCGACCAGTGGAGCTTGATGTCTTGTTACAATCTCAGAAACTCTCTTCTCTAGAAGATGTGAATGATCAATCCTTTGAGAGACAAGAGAGTGTTTGAGATCTAGACTTGTGCTTTCTTGTAAATCTTGAGCAAATTTGTGGACTTCATCAATTGTCCGTTGTTGCTCTCTAACTTGACAGTCTAGAGCTGTGAATCGCATAATGACATCTACTTGAGACTTCAGTCTATCCTGAAAAAGAATTTCTTCAACCTCTTTAGATATTGCTTCTTTCATGGCGGTTGAAAGCTCGACAACTGAGTCCATTTGAGCTGCAGAATCAACATGACTGGGTTTGTTTTCCTCGAACTCGACCAGCGAGCGAATGTCATCGGCAATTGGACTAGGTGGGGCTGCTATCTCTGGTTCAGCTGTTTCAACAGCTGGTTCTTTCAAGACTATTACCTCAGCTGTGTTAACTGGTTCAACGTCCTTGGTAATCTCAGCTGTGACTTCTTTGGACATGCCATCTTCAGAAGATGTCTCCCATCCCGCTGCTGTTAGAAGCTTGTTGGCTGATTCCCAGACGTCTGCTGGGTGTGGCTTAGGGTATTGCTGAGATACTTTGATAATTCCTCTGATGAGATCATTTTGATGTAAGTAGGCATCTTCCAGACTTCCAAAGCCAAATGTATGCTGGAGGCATGCTTCATCCATTTTCAATTTCTCATAAGATAATGTCTCGATCAGCTGCTCATTCTGGTACCAGGTTGCCATCTTGGTGGCCTGATAGAATTTGAGATCTCCAACTTTGATGAGGGCAATTGGTAGGTGCGCCAAGATGGGATACTGAGTTAGAACACTCTTGATCCCTGCGATGCGTAGCTCCTCGTACATAGCTTCCATGAAGGCTGAGCCAAAAGAGTTGAGTGATGTAGAGGCAGTAGAGTCACTTTCCTCTGACTCTGTGGAGATATGTGCTATGGGAGTAGGCTGTTTTGGGAGAGAGCTTTGAATGGAGGAAAAGGGTTCAGCTTGGTCGTCGGTAGGCATGAAGGAGCTTCGCCCGATTGAATATTTCCTCGTACGTTTACGGGAGATGAGTCTCTTCTTGGGGGATGGTGGAGGAGAAGGCTGTTTGGGCGGAGAAATATGAGGCGGTGAGGGCTGGGGTGAGCCGGGAAGAGTCTGACTCTTTGAAATGTCTAGCTCGTCCTCTGAACTAGATGACGAATCATCATTCAATCCCATATCAGCCAAGATATTTGATCCGAATTGATTAAAGGCTGATACTGGCTGTGGGGAGAGAATCACAATTGCTTGACTTGGAGTTTCTTCAGAGGAAGGTCTCGCCGTATGGATGGGATGACAAATGTTTTCTTTTCTTCTCGACTGGACCTCCAAATTTGGTTTGGGGTCACCGTCTTCCTCTTTCTCTCGATTCTTCTTAGCCGGAACATTTGCCTCGTTTCTTCCATTTTGCTTCTTGCCTTTGCTCACGAGCGAAATTTGTTTCCTAAGGAGATCATTGATTTGACTTATTCTCTGGAAGAGAATCTTCGTTTCTGGAAACGGATATGATTCAGCCCACTTTATTGTGTATCCTTTCACAGCTTGTTCTATTAAGAACGAAATCTTGGAGCATAGACACAGGGGCTCTGAGGTTGAGTACGTCGTCCTGGTGGAGTCAAACTTGATCTTCTCTGACTCCTTGACTAATCTGTTGAGTAAGAAATCAAACCAGTTGACGTTTGCGCCTTTGATCATGGCAATCATCGACTTGAGCTTTGGAATACTTATCTCTCCTTGAGATCCAGCTATCCCTAATATGCATTTTTGTGTGATATCCAGCAGCAGTCTGTACTTTGGCTTGAGAAGGAGCTTTGACATGCTTGCTCTGTACGGCTCTGGGGTGATAAGCATCTCTTGGCTAAGGAAATCATCCACTTCTTCACAGCTGTAATCGTCTGGGATGAATTCTCCTTCTCTGGGTAGGTTGAACACCTTTCGTAGCATTTTGTTGAGTTTGATGTTGACGGTTGCTGAGTCAAATTTTCCGTCATCTCCTTCGACAGTCACATCGAATGAAGATGAGTAAAAGTCTTCTTCGTCAATGATGTTGAGATAGAATAGAGCGGCTTCTCTCTTCAGCATAAGCTTGGGCATGGAGGTTGCCCACAGTAAGAGACCGGAGTCTATTACGAGATCTACCATCTCTTTGAGTTCTGAAACTGGAAGGTTGGCGATGGAAAGACAACTTTCAAATGACAACTTTGTCATAAGAACTTCGAACTGATTCATCCCTGCGGTTGATCTCTTGGGTGCCATCTCTGCAATTTGTTGATTTTGATCGAGCGAGGAAGTTGCAGACAATGGACAGATGATTTGAAGATTTGAATTTCGCAGAGATAAAGATGGAAGAATTCTCCGTATCTTTTCCATGTATATCAACTGCCATAATGGATCATCGGTTGAGATTGAGACAGCTGGTATTCTGATCAACGGCTGGGAGAGATTTACTCATCACGTTCTGACGTGTTTACGACGAGTGTATTACAACCGCGCGTGAGGCAGTTCAAACGCTTGACATTCTGCCTCGATCCTACCGTGCTTCAGTACTCAGTAGTCTTTATAATTAATGCGATGGGAATGGAAACTTATCAAGCAATTTAACTAAGGAACATATGTCCGCTTAAAATAGGAATTCAAAATAATTGGACTAAAATAGTATATTCCTTAGAGAAATAAATGCATGAGACATTCCTGTCAGCTTGGTCCAATAAGTCAGCTGATGTCGCGGTAGTCTTTTCCTTTGCTTGACTGAGTTTCTCCCTTCAGCTGAGTAAGTCTTCTGCTTTGGGATCCAGCTGGGTTTGTTCCCCCTCAGCTGGATGAACTTTCTTCATCCGGATTGAGCTGATACCAATTGTTGGTGAGTCTGCTCCACTGAATTCCTTTCTTCTTGATTCATCTTCTGAGTTCTGCAAATTAAGCATGATTCAGCTTTGTTTGATTCTCCACTTGAATACTCTGTTGGTTTGAGTTTGCCTTCGGCTGACGTCACTGCTGTGTCGTCTTCCAGCTTGGTGGAGTTCCCCCTGAATTTGATGGTAGTAGACTGCCTTTTCTCAGCTGCTTCCAGAAAACCCGTTCACAACACCTGGCTGGGATCAGTACTCTTGGCATATTCTTCGAAAAGCTTTGAGGTGAGTCAAGAGCTTTATAGCTGTTTCTTCTTTGAGTTGATCGGATTTTTATCACTGGCTCATCTCCTTTCACAGCACGCTTGATGACTTCCTCAATTGCGTCTGTCCCTTGACCTGTTATAACTCAGATTTGACTTTTGTGAGTGATCTTAGCTGGTTGGTCCTTGAATGAGTCCACTTCTTCTTTGGACCTTGTTGACTCCATTTTCTTCGATGAGGTTCATTTCATGGCTGGAGTCTGTCAGCTTGATATCCCGTCTGTTGGAATCTTGAGTTGAAGCTCGGTTGATTTCCAGCTTTCTAACCAGCTGAGATCTTTCCCAGTGGTCTTTTAAGTTGACCTTGATGTCTGTGTTGGATGACATTGCTGTCTTTAATTGATTCCAGTCAGCTGGATTTATCTGCCGCCTTTGAGCTCTGTGTCCAGCTGAGATCCGCTGTTTTTCTTGGTCTTTGAGTTGCCGATCAGTTTTCTTTTCTGATCGGACTGAGCTTGGAGAGCTGGCTTGATTGAGTACGACCTCTTTGATACCTCGAAGGTTAGGTTCCAGCTGATCTGATACAGCTTAGGCCATTTTCAAGCTCCTGACCATTCATTCTTCTGCTTGACTTTCTGAGTTTATGATGATGGGTCCATTAAAGATAACATCCCACATCATGTCGTGACGCGCACTCAAAAAGCTGTTGAGTTGAAACTTCCAGATCTGATAATCATCGACAAAGAATTTCGGATGTTTCCTGCACAAGGAAGATTCCACGACAGTATGCAATATAATGATTTTAAAAAAAAAATTTGAAGCTTTGAAGGATCTGTTCAGGTGACCACTATCAGCAATGAAATGCTGACTTGACAGATACATTGATCTTTTGAACCACTGCTCTGATACCAATTGTTGGTCCCAAGACGGATACCTTGGTGTAGAAGGGGGGTGAATACACCAAGGTTTAAAAACTTTTCCAAGTTAAAACTCTTTTCAGAGGAAATTTGCCGTGTTCGATCCAAATTTGGATGGCGTACTTGATCGACACGGTGGCACGTCGTGTGTGTGTGCGGAATGTGGTGGATTTGGAAAGTCCGTCTGTTGCTTCAAATATATTGCAAAGCTCGTTTCACTTTTCGCTTAATCGCCTTTATGCAGCTTGAAATGTATGCTCATGAGGATTAGTAACATGCATAAAACAAAGCGATAAATAACAAAGCATTTTTAACGTGGTTCGGAGTAACACCTCCTACGTCCATGACCAGGTTCACTAGTAATTCACTACCACTTGGTTTCCAAGTACCAAGCAACTTTACAACTCTAACCCGAGCTATGTTCCAACAGTTTGCGGGCACTGTCAAGCCTACACCTTCAGTTTACGGGCACTGTCCAAAGACTGAATATGGGAACAACTAAGAACACAGCTGACTGGCTGGGTGTTCTTGAAAGATTTGGCTTTGAAGACCGTTGTTCATTTTTCTGTTTTCACTTCTATTTCTTCAGTCGTCTTGTCAGCCTCCTTTTCAATGGTGGAAGAGAGATATATATAGGTGGAGATTCAAACTAGTCGTTGGAAGAGAGCCGTTTGAATCTTACCTACTCTTGTTGACTTCTGGCCTTTACCTACGAAGTAGGTCTGCATCTGCAGAGGCTAGTTCTTCTCTGATCCAACTGCGTCAGATAAGATCTTCTGACATCGGGATCTTGTCTTTGAGAAGGTCTTCGTCTTCGAGCTGCTAAGCGTTTCTGCTGTATCTTCAACGGCTTGGACTCTGCTGTGTCTTGATTCTGAGCTGTGTCTTAGACCTGTGCTGTATCATCAACCTGAGCTGTGTCTTCAACCTGAGCTGTGTTTTAGACCTGAGCTGTGTCATCGACACTAAGCTGGGTCTTTTACACTGAGCTGCGTCTTTGACACTGAGCTGGGTTTCCGTCACTGAGCTGGGTCTTGATACTGCAGGATCTTTGACTCTGCTTGATCTTGCTCTGCTGAGTCTGCTCTGCTGAGTTCTTAAGCTGTCTGCTTAGCTGTCTTCTGCTATGTCTTCTGCTGTGTCTTCTGCTGTCTTTAGCGATTCTACCTGTAAACTAAGAAACTCTATACGCTCAAACATGTGAGCTAAAACGCTTAGGCTTGTGCGATCATCTACTCGGTTGGGGTCAGCTGGGTTTTGGTATCCAATCAAAACTCTATTAATTTTCCCAACAGGCGGCATTATCTCACTCTTTCATGCAGAAGCAAGCAGAATTTCAGCATTCTTCACCCCCAGAAGCCATAGCAAACCATTCGTCCCCTGCACAAACGGAAGCTCTGACACAGCAGACAAATCCTTTGCCTCCTAATTTAGAGAATACAAAGAAAGAGTCTGCTGAAGTTTCACAATCTGGAAAAAATGTTGCTTATGTTGGTGGTGATAAACCAACAAATGATGGTTACAACTGGAGAAAAAATATGGGCAAAAGCATGTTAAGGGAAGTGTTAAGTTTTTTGTTTATAGAGAGAGGTCATGTTGTTTGTTATAGTAGCATGTTGTGTTTGTAATCAACTAATACCCTTGTGCACTGTAAATTTTAGCTTTCATAAATTTTTTGAAGACAAGTTGTTTATGTATTGAGTTAATTAACAAATTTATATATACAAGTTTGATTATATTTCTTGAATTCTTTTGTTTACCAATTTTGATTGTTATATCTTTCTTTATGAAATTTAAGCCAAAATAAAAAAAATTAAAAAAATAAAAATAAAATAAAATAAATAATCCGCCAGTAATCCGTTGGTAATTACTGACGAAAATTCCGTTAGTATTTATCCGTTGGTAAATCCCTCAGACAACGGTTTGTTCGACGAAAATTTAATGACGGGCCATCCGTCACTTTTCCGTCGGTAATTTATTGACGGAAAAAAAATCCGTCGGTAAATCAATTACCAACAATGCAAACCACAAGGGACTGAATCCGTCGGTAAATCCGTCGGTAATGTATTTACCGACGGATTTTGATAGCTTTACCGACGGAAATTTCCGTTGGTAAAACTCGAGCTTTTTGTAGTGTTAGATCTAATTAATCGGTGCAAATTAAACTCCCTTCTATATACATATCTTCCCTTTAATTAAACTCCCTTCTTCACCGTTGCTAACTAAGTTAATGTTCAAATTTATGTTGTTTTCGATCACATAAATTTTCACCAGCAACAAATTAAGTGAACTTTTAGTCTTTCATAATTATTCTCTTCTTGGTGCCAATGATGCAACTTGAAACTCCAATAATGATGCAACTTGCAACTCCAATAAGAATGTTACCAACTGCTTCTCCAATCTTCAAACTCACTTAGTATTCACTATTTTGCTCACTATATCTATTTTTGAATTTTTTCGGTACTCGCGACAATCTTTTTAAACAAGTGTCTTCTTAATTTAAATTAAGATCTTACAAGTCTATTATTAATTTTATATATGTTGAATCTGTGCATCCAAAAGCGATAAATAATTTGTAAAAACCAATTAGGCACAATATTCTTCATTTAGTGGTGAATTGGATAAGTAATTTTTTTTTTCTTTTGAAAATACCATCAAAGTTTTAAATATCATATTCGTGCGATGCCAACGTATTCGCTACAACACAACCATAAGTAAATGAGCAATAAGCTGAAATTAATTAAGTTGTAACGAGGAGATAATTTCAAATGATTTTGTCACAACCCCAAATCCCGAAGGACGGCTAAGCCGGGGTGCCACTAGGGGTTGGAATTAAGAAGCGGGGAAGAAAGGGGATTACTGAATACATGAAGAATAAATCTTGAATCATCAAGAAAATACGTAGAAGTGAACTTTGATTATATAATGCGAGACAATCTCGAATGATTTCTTGATATAGAAATAACAAGTCGTTTCAAGTTTCAAGTACAAAATACTTAAACAAAAAGTGTTATAACATATTAGAGTGTTTGCAGCGGAAAAAGACGTAGATTGACTCCTCATATGAAGATGTGAAGTCGAGGCTCGACTAGCTTTATTAAGGATTTACAACCACGTACTCAACTCCCGCCGTCACTCGTTACTCAACCTGCATATTTAAAAACATATACAGGGCTAAGTATAAAGTACTTAGTGAACACATGCTAAAAATATATAATAGATTTAAAAATATAATACATCCTACCCCTCTAACAAGAAATTTCGTCCCGAAATTTGCACACCTTCTTCGAAAAGTTCAGGATATTTTTCACGCATCTTTTCTTCAAGTTCCCACGTAGCTTCTTCCTGCCCGTGGTGATTCCATAAAATTTTTACAAGCGATATCGTCTTAGTTCTCAGTTCTTGGACTTTCCTGTCTAAAATTGCTTGCGGCCTTTCTTCATAACTTAAATCAGGACTGAGGACAATGTCTTGCTGGTGAACCACATGTTTAGGATCGAACACGTATTTTCTTAATTGAGAGACATGAAAAACATTATGAACACTCCCTAGATTTGGCGGTAAAGCCAATCTATAAGCAACGAGTCCTATCTTTTGCAAAATCTCAAAAGGTCCAATAAATCTGGGTCTAAGCTTACCCTTCACGCCAAACCTAATAATTCCCTTGGACGGAGAAACCTTGAAGAAAACCTTATCCCCAATTTCAAATGATAGTTCAGATCGGCGTACGTCGGCATAAGATTTCTGTCGACTTTGGGCTTCCTTAATTCTCAGTCGGATCTGTCGAATGATCTCTATCATTTCATCGACTGAATCTGGCCCTAGATTTTTCCTTTCACCTACTTCATCCCAATAAAGTGGTGATCTACATTTCTTTCCATACAATGCTTCATATGGCGCCATGCCTATTGTTGCTTGAAAACTGTTATTATAAGCAAATTCGATTAGTGGCAAAACATTCTCCCAGCTCTCACCTTGATCCAACACCACAGTTCTCAACATGTCTTCTAGTGTTTGGATTGTTCTTTCAGACTGACCGTCTGTTTGAGGGTGAAAAGTTGTGCTGAAATTGAGTTTGGTACCCAATTCTTTTTGCAAGCTGATCCAAAATCTTGAGGTGAATTTTGAATCTCTATCTGATGTTATCGATGTTGGTACTCCTTGCAGACGTACGATCTCACGGACATACAATTGGGCTAATTTTTCCGATCCATAGGTAATCGGAATTGCTATAAAATGAGCTGACTTTGTGAGACGGTCTGCTACAACCCATATTGCAGTGTTTTCTCGTTTTGACTTCGGCAAACCGGTCATAAAATCCATTGTTATACCTTCCCACTTCCATGTTGGGATATCCAGCGGTTGTAACTTTCCATACGGTCGTTGGTGTAAGGCTTTCACTTGCTGACAAGCCAGACATCGTTCTACGAAGGAGGCTACATCTCGCTTTAAGCCATCCCACCAGAACTTTCTCTTTAAGTCCTGATACATCTTCGTACTTCCTGGATGAGACGTGTAAGGTGTATCATGAGCTTCACTCATGATGTCATTTTTCAGCTCGTCATCATGAGGAATACAAAGTCTTCCCTCAAACTCAATTGCATTATCTGCTGTTTTGGAGTAACCACTAGGGTTACCTGATCTCACCTTCAGACGTAGTTTCTCAAACACCTCATCTTTCCTCTGAACACTTATTATTCTTTCTCGCAAGTCTGGTGTAGCCACTAGGGTTGCAACACGACTAGTTATTGTTTCTGGTGAATTGATTACCTCCAAACTCATTCTCTCAAAGTCTTGAATGAGTTCTCCTTCTTCGGTAAGGAAACAAGCTAAGTGTGTTGGAGTCTTGCGACTCAAAGCATCTGCTACAACATTAGCTTTGCCTGGATGGTAATTGATACCACATTCATAATCCTTTACTAATTCGAGCCATCTTCTTTGTCTCATATTCAATTCTTTTTGCTCGAAAAAGTATTTTAGACTCTTATGATCCGTAAAAATCTCAACCCTAACTCCATATAGGTGATGTCTCCATATTTTTAATGAATGCACAACGGCTGCTAATTCCAGATCATGTGTGGGGTAATTGACTTCATGTGGCCTAAGTTGTCGTGATGCATAGGCTATCACCTTTCCATCTTGCATCAGCACACAACTTAGTCCATTTTTAGAAGCATCTGTATACACCACATATTCTTTATTTGCTTCTGGAAGAGCCAAAACTGGTGCAGTAGTGAACTTGTCTTTTAGTTCTTGGAAATTTGCCTCGCACTCGTCCGTCCACTTGTATTTGATTTCTTTCTTGAGTAATTGGGTCATAGGTCTAGAAAATCCTTCAATGAATCTTCTATAGTATTCGGCTAGACTTAAAAAGCTCCTAATCTCATTAGGATTGGTTGGTGACTTCCAGTCACGTACTGCTTCCACTTTAGCAGGGTCCACTTTGATACCTCCCGCTGACACAATATGTCCAAGAAACATCACTTCACTCAGCCAAAACTTGCATTTACTGAATTTGGCATATAGTTTTTCAGTTCTCAAAGTTTCCAATGCTATTCTCAAGTGTTCTTCGTGCTCTTTCTCATTTTTGGAATAAATGAGAATGTCGTTAATAAATACTAAGACAAACTTGTCTAAGTATGGGTGAAAAACTCTATTCATGAGATCCATGAATACTGCAGGAGCATTAGTCAATCCGAATGGCATAACTAAGAACTCGTAGTGGCCATATCTTGTCCGGAAAGTCGTCTTGGGTATATCTTCTGGTTTGATTTTCAATTGATGATACCTGGACCTAAGGTCTATGTTTGAAAACACACATGCTCCCTTGAGTGATCAAACAGGTCATCTATCCTTGGCAAAGGATATTTATTCTTGAGGGTTATCTTGTTCAACTCTCGATAATCTATGTACATCCTCATCGTGCCGTCATTTTCTTTACAAATAGAACAGGTGCTCCCCATGGTGAAACACTTGGTCTAATAAAACCAAGATCCAACAACTCTTGTAGTTGTATCTTGAGTTCTTGTAACTCCTTCGGTGCCATTCTGTATGGTGCTTTCGACACTGGGGCTGACCCAGGCACCAGGTCGATGTTGAAGTCCACTTGTCGATTGGGTGGCAATCCTGGTAGTATTTCTAGAAATACGTCTTCGAATTCTTTGACGATCGCCACATCTCCTACGGTCTTTTCGGCTCCGGCTTCCCCGTTCAGGTAAACAAGGAAAGCCTGACAGTCCTTCTTTTTCATCATCTTCTAAGCTTGAAAGGCAGAGATAACAGGCACTCTCCTATCCATTGTAATTCCGTGAAATTTTGTGGGCTCTTCTCCGGGTAATTGAAAAGAAATTTTTCTCTCATTACAGAGAATCGTAGCATAGTTCTCAGCTAACCAATCCATTCCTAGGATTATATCTTCGTCCCGCATTGCCATGACATTCAAATTGTTCGCTATAACCTTAAGAGTTCCTAGTTCCAATTCTAGGTTAGAGCAAACAAGTGAAGTGGTTGTGATCTCTCCGGATGGTGTAGTTACTCTCATTTTATGACTAGCTCGTTCTGATATGATATCTAAATTATCGACACAAGAACTAGAAATAAAATAGTGTGATGCTCCGGTATCGAACAAAATAATTACAGGGAAGTTAAGAAGCTTGCCCATACCTACCAAATTTCCTTTGTTCTTAACTGGCGGCTTTTGTTCGATGGCAAAGGCCCTAGCATTCCGCTGTTGTGGCTGTTGTTGAGGTTGCGGCTGCACCTGTATAGCCCTCAGAGGCTGGGGTTGACCATATTAGTTCGGCCTAAGTGCTTGGGATGGTCTCGGGCACTCTCTCGTCATGTGACCCTTTTGGCCGCAGTTAAAATAGTTTTCGGTGCCCACCTGACAGACGCCGAAGTGTACCCTATTGCACTTAGGGCAAGCAGGGATTACAGTCTTTTCCTGACCGTTGCCTCCTTGATTCGGAGCATTCTGCCGCCGTTGCCCTTGCCATTGCCCTGACTGGTTGTTTCCTTGCCATGGCCTCTTGCCGAGGTTGTTATTGTTCTGATTGCTATTCTGATTAGGCTGTTGAAAGCCACGTTGATTACAACCCTAATTACCCTGACGGTTGTTGTGTTGATAGTAACCACTGTTGTTTCCGCCTTCCCATGTTCTCTTGCCCTTGTAGTTGTTGTTGAAATGGTTCTGAGTCTGAGCTTGAGCTTGTACTGGCACGGATACTGGAGCTCGTCTTTCTTCCGGCATTACTGCCTCCATCTCTAGAGCTCTCTCTAGTGACTCAGTGTAGCTCAGCCCTCCATGACTGGCTAACGACACTCCAATCTCGTGTCTTAGTCCAGAACGGAACTTCTTTGCCATTTTCTCATCTGTATCAACCTGATCCGGTGCATATCTTGCCAATTCACAGAATATTCCATCGTATTCCGTCACAGACATCTTACTTTGCTCTATAAGTCTTTGGTACGTATTTGTCAAACAGTGCCTCTTTGAATTCATTCCAGGTATACTGAGCTAGATGCTCTTCTGGAATGATTTTCTTGCGAGCCTCCCACCAGAAGTCAGCAGGTCCAGTAAGTTGAAAGGCTATGCAAGAAAGACGCTCCTCATCAGTACATCTGAGAAGCTGGAAGATTCTTTCAATAGCTCTTACCCAAAGCTCAGCATCGTTCGGGTTTCCAGATCCATTGAAAGTAGGCGGATTTCTTTTGAGGAATAGATCCTCGATATCACGGCGATGTGGTGGTGGAGGTGGAGGTGGAGGTGATGAGGCTTCCTGATCTTCTCTTCGAGGTCTACCCCTACCCCTACCTCTTTCTCTACATCTCCCACGTCCTCTTCTTCTTCTTTCGTTTTCAGCTTCCATTTTGAAGATATTCTGGGATTTAGAAAGAAACATATTAGCACTTAACTTATCAAATTGACATACCCAATGACCACTTTAAACAGATTGGCACTTGGACAGAGATAATTGGATTTCGATTGTACAACTTCTCAAGTTGACAAAAGTAAGAACATGATATAAGAAGATTGCAACATAGGAGAGAAAGCCCTCACACGGGGTCATATATATAGATATATATATAAATATATTGGAATAACCAAAATTTGCCTCCACGAGGTCTTACATCCAAAAGATCTAGACTTTATCTAGTCCACACTGGGCTATCTGCCTATCTATAATATGTTTCTAGAAATTTAAAAGACGGGATGCTCTAACAAGATGCATTACCGTCAACAACAGGGAAATGTGCTAGACTCGGGATTATATTTACACTAACTCTCGACTATTTACACCAAAAGAAGTCTAACACATTCCAGATCTATTTACAAAAGCAGAAACTAATTCCCACAGCTAACTGGCCCTAGATCGGTCCATGTCTGACTCTCGGAGACGTTGTTGTGCTCTCCTCACTGCCCTCAGCGGGCTCTAACCACAAAGGAAACTCCTCAGGGTCCTCTAGCTCTACCCTGAAAACTGCTCCCAAGGTTCCCTCGACCTCAGCATAGGGCAGGTGCTGATCCGGTACAGCCAGCTCTGCTACTCCCTGGTGTGGCTCAGCTGGGCACTACAAGAAATCCGTTCATAGACTACGGCGTATAGACTACGGGTTTTTCAAAAAACCGTAGTGTTTTTCTACAGACTACGGTTTTTACGACGAACCGTAGTGTATGAGCGTATTTTTTTTTTCTAGGGACTACGGTTGCATCAAAACCGTAGTCTTGACCGTAGTCTATGATTATCAAACACTACCGTCGTTACATAACCGTAGTCTATGAGCGTGTTTTAACTGTCCAAAGACTACGTTTGTAAAATAACTGTAGTCTACTGCATAGTCTATGTTCTCGTAACTTATCTACGGTTTGTCCACCGTAGTGACATGTGTAGAGGTAGCACAAGTTTATAATCTCCCCTTTTATATCTCGTCTGCTACTCCACTATCTCTCAATCATCTCTCTCTCTCAACTCACCGACAACAATCTTGTGTAGCCGTTCCTTTCTCTTAGATGAATCTTCGCCGCCGTCCGACCACCCATCAACCATCTCGTCTCGAGTCGTCCTTCTGTCACTCAATTTCCTATCGTCCCTCTTTCTATCGACTCTCATTTTCTTCCAAATCTCATCGGCTGCAATTTCGCCGCCCTTCTTCTCATTTTCGACGAGATGCGTCTCTGGTAGCACCGCCGTCGCCACTTTCCATTTCTTTCTTCGATCTATCTAAAATTCCCAAATTTCCAAACCCTAGATCCCCAAATCGAATCTGAAAATTTTCCCCTCTTTTCTCCTCTCGAATTCCGGCGAAATTCCGCCGGTTGCTCACCCTCCTTCGTCTTGGAAATAACAGCAGCGGTAGTGTCATCGTCGTCGTTGTCGGTCCGCCAGTAGCATTGCCGCCGCGCTACTGCAGCTTTCTCTAGCACCACTGCTGTTCAATCGAAACCATCTCGGGCCTCCTTCGTCACCTCCGTCACCACCAGTGCCGTTAAGGTTCGAAGAGCCACCGCCGCCGTCATTAATTCCAGCGTATGTTCTTCCTGCTTCTCCCTTTTTTTATTTATTTATTTTTATTTATTCAATTTACACAAAATTCCTAATATTTTATTTTCTTTCTCAATTTACACGATGTGATTTTCTCGTATTTTTCTGAGTGTGATTTTCTCGTATATTTCTCCGCCGATGTGAATTTCTTCGATTTGTTTTGTATGAATGGAGACACAGAGAGTGGTGGATTTTCCTCATAGGAGCATGGATAAAAGACCTCGAAAACGACCTCGTTTGGCATGGGATCTGCCTCCTACTGTTCCTCCTGCTCCTCCAAAGGTTAGATTTTCAAATGCATTTAGTTTTCTTGTTGCAAAATTTGCACTTGCATTAAATGTATGTTCGTGGATTGTTTTCTTGTATGCTGAATTTTGATGTACTGTTAATATACATCAAGATCTAGTGTGGAGTGTTACCTATTTAATCACCATGCACGAATCTTTTTCTAGGTTTTATGATTGCGTTTCAGAAATATTTGTAGGAGTGTTTGTCTGTTTCTGGGAATTAAAGAAACAGGGTAAAATATTATACATTAGGGGCTAGATTTCATCTTGTTCTTTTAGGCCTTTCTTTGCCTTAATTATTTTATGTTGAATATTTGGATTGTTAAAATTGGTGTTTGGTAGATTGCATGCATGAGAAAGCGTTGGATAGGTATTTCATTCATTTCATTAAGCTATATATATATATGTTGTTGCTGAGCTGATTTTGTTACAGTTGTGATTCAATCCTGAGTTTTTGCCATGGGAGTGTTTTCATTATCTATGCTTTCTTCAATGCAGGATTGGATATAGTATGATTATAGATGCTGAAGCCAAAGGTCTTATTACACCTGGGGAGGTAGATTAATAAGCATCAACTAATAGTCTAATTCAATATTTATTTTTCTGAAATTTAGGCTGTAACTTTATTTTTTAAGTGGTTTATTGATGATAGGTTGTTTTTTAAGGTTGTGTCACAACCTTTCATGAAGTGTTGGTAATCTTTGTGAAAAGTGAATTAATTGAGACGTATTGGAATATATTGTAGGTGTGTTATGTTGGAGTGAGGAAGATGTTGGTGATCCGTTTTGAGCTATTGATCAATGTTGGACATGCGGTGTTGGTGAGATTATTTCAAATAGGTTTTTGATCAAAGATGTAAAGAAATATGAAACAAACAAGTTTTAATATTTTTTTGAACGATATTGCGATGTTACATACTTATATTTCGGATTCCCGTTATGAAATTGTTATGATTTTGGATGTTTGTAATTTGTATTGAAAAATTTCAATTTTAAATATATGAAATTTTGGTTTAAAATTGATTTCAAATTTAGAGATTTTAGAATTAAACTGTAAATTAACTACGGTTGCAAAACGAAAACTGTGATCTTGATAACAAAATAACTACAACTATTGAAAAGAACAGTAGTCTATAAAATATCTAAGACTACGGTTTCTTGAAAAGACCATACTCTAAGAAAACTACAGACAACAGTGGCTTCAAGATTTAACTACATGTTGAAACCGTAGTCTATTGTGTACCAAAGACTACGGTTTTTAGTCATAAACTGTAGTCTTGGATAACCTAACACTATGGTTTGAAATGAATGGACTACGAGTAATAATCGTAGTGTTTAGTACATTATAGACTACGGTTTTCAACCCGTAGTCTATGCCCAGGAGCATAGACTACACCATCAATCTCTACGGTTTTCATATCACATAGACTACGGATAATACCCGTAGTCTATGAGCGGATTTCTTGTAGTGGGGGCTAGCTGCTCGGGCCCCAAGTACAACTCTGGTGCTGCCATCTCCTCAGCAAGGCCAGCCCAGTCGACAGTAGCCATCGGCTCATCTAAAAAGTCAGGGTATGGAAGCTCAGTAAGGTCCACTGCAGTCAAGGGCTGGGTTAGGTGTACAGGGTACGAGGAGGTGATATCTTCAAGGAATCCATAGTCAAGTGGGACCGCAGAAGGTCCAACTGCAAACTCATTGACCTGGCTGACCCAAGGCAAGGGTAGGTCCGTAGTCGACCCTGCCTTCTCTGGAAGAACCCCAAGAAGAAAGTCAGTCACCGGGACTAGGTCAGCTAGTCGGAGGTACGAAGTGTGCTCCTCAAATTCAACTCTTGGACAACTACCCACTGTGATAAACTGTCTCAACAAAGCGGACGCAAACAAACAAAAGTCGTCTGTTGATGGTCCCTGAGCTGGGTACTTGGTGTAGAGGGGGGGGTGAATACACCAAGTAGATTTTTCGAAACTTTTATCAAGTTAAAACGGAGTTGAGTGAGAGCTCAGTTATTGATCCAGCTGGGAAGGGTCAGCTGGGTAAACAACTCAGCTGGCGGTGCGGAAAGTGGTGGTTTGAAAACTTAGCTCAGTTACTTAGAAAAACTCAGTTTGAAAATATTAACTTATCGTTTTCAGCTTAGTCAGGTTGTGCAACTTTTTCGAGAGACACAGCTGTCTTTGGAGAGCAGCTGTGTGTGCAGTTTTGAACAAGTATGCAATGATATGAAGGCGTTAGTACACAGCTGAATATAAAGCAAAAGTACAGAGAGAGAGATAGAAGCACGCGAGTTTTTACGTGGTTCGGAGTAACACCTCCTACGTCCACGACTGTGTTCAAGGTAATCCACTACCACTTGGTTTCCAAGTACCAAGCAACTTCACAACTCTAACCCGAGCCGTGTTCCAACAAATATGCGGGCAATCGTCAAGCCTATACACCTTCAGTTTACGGGTACTGAAGAACCTAACCACTCGAATTACGCGCTTCGAGCAAGCGTACCTTTACCTAACCTTTCTGGGTTTGGGTTTGGGTATGGGGTTCCAACTATGAACGAGTTCTTACAATTAAGAACTTCAGAGTATGATGAACTCGTTCGAAATCTAGGCTTAAGATATACAATGAGTTTGGCCTAGGTAACAGACGAAAAACTAAACAGTTTCTTAACTAGAAACACTTTAAGATAAAGTGTTCTTTGATCTATGTAGAACTGCTTGAGAGCTTTTGAAAGAATAATGATTTCAGATAATGAAAGCTTGTAGAGAGTTTTTCGTGTCTGATCCTGAGGTTGAAGACGGGTTTATATAGGTAGAGATTCAGGACTAGCCGTTGGAGGAGCCGTTTGAATCTTACCTACTCTTCTTAAATACAAGATCTGCCGTTGGGCGTATCTGCACCTGTCTTCATTTGTGTCACATCCTAGGTTCTGAAGTCTAGGATGCTGATCTGGCAATCCCTCATTGGTCGAGGTAGGTTGACTTCCTCTGATTCCGGGATCTTCTGCCTTTAGAGCTGGCTTTTGAATTCGTAGCCGGATTTGTCTCGACGTGGAGTCTTCGGAGATAGTTCCTTTGTTCTCGTACATACTGACCAGCTGTGTTTTGAACTCAGCTCGAATTCTCTTCAGCTTGATCAGGCTCTGCTGGATCACTCAGCTGAAGGTTGACGCCTGCTGTCTTTTGCTAGCTGACTCCAGCTGTGAACACAGCTGGGTCGACTGCTGTCTTCCGCTAGCTGACTCCTGCTGTAGACACAGCTGGGTCGACTGCTGTCTTCCGCTTCCTTAACCTGTAATCCTAGAACATTTTAAGGCTCAAACAGGCGAGCTGGAAAACACTATTTAGGTTGGCGCGATCATCTATTCGGTTGGAGAATCAGTTGGGTTTTGGTATCAAATCGAAACCTTATAATTTTCCCAACAATTTCCCCCTTTTTGATGATGCCAAAACCTAACTGAGACAACTTATGATGCAGAGAAACTTGTGTTTTATTAATGTAAGAAAATACATTATAACACAGGAAAAAGAAAGAAGGAAAAAAAATCTTCAGTCTTCAATCCTTCAGTCTTCAGTCCTTCAGTCGGCTGGGTCTTCTCTTCTGCATCCGTTGCTTCTTTCTTTTGACTCGTCTCTTCTTCAGCTGATTCTGATTCAGCTGGTTCCTCTAGCTCAACAGTTTGCCTCTTCATTGACTTGTCTCTCTTCTCCCTTACTTCCCCCTTTTTGGCATGATCAAAACAGGGTGGGAGATATACACCATCGGCTGTTGCGATGTTTTAGTTTGGCGAAACTGTGGTTTTCAGCTCTGAGCGGCGAGGTTTAGAGTCTTAGTGGCTCAGCTGTTGTATTAGCTGGCTCTTCTTCAGTTGCATTAGCCTCAGCTGTGATTGCAGACACAGCGTCCTTGGCCTGATTCGGTAGGACGGTCAGTGAGTGCTTGGAGGGATGAGTTAGCACGGGAGATAGCATCTTCTGAGTCGGGCATAACTTCATTCCTTGCAATTTTGCTTCTTCAGACTTCTTAGATTGAATGAGAAAGTCTGATTCAACACTTGAGGGAGTTGTATTCAGCTCATATCATCATCATCCAGCTGCAGGTGATCGTTGGCTGGGTGATGTTTCTTATTTGAGCTTGGTGCAAGGACTTGAGCATCTTTTATTGAAAGATCTCGAAGAAGGTGTCCCTGTGGAGCTGAAGGAAACTGAGGAGAAGACGGTTGAAGTATCCCATCTGTCTTGGGGTTTAAGCTTGGTTGTTCAGCTGGAATACTCCGTTGCGGTGTTGGTGATGATTATGTTCAAGCAGGGACGTGAACTTCTCTTCCACCGTAAGAAACGACCGCTTGTGGGCCTTCTGCTCCTCGGAGAGTGATTACGAATTCTCTCATAATGTCAGCTGGCTTCTCTGCTGACTGACTGAGCACCTTTGACTTGAGTCTTCGGTTTGAAGACAGTGCTTCAGTATATTTTGTCTCCTCAAGTTGTCTCCGATTCCCAGCTGGGACGGAGTTAGATGCATGCTGCTTTGTCTCCTGCATCTTTTTCTGTGCCTCCTGTGGCGGAGCAAGAGCTTTGAAATGACTGCTCTTGAATACTCCGGTTTCATCAATATCTGGTCCAGGTCTGTTGACGTTGATTTTTGCATCCCAGGGAGTTGTGTGTCCCGTTCTCTCTTTTATGTTGAGAGAAACAGTGGGGCTGAGGAGGTCTTTTTCCTTTGTCATTCCCAGAAAGTTTTCTGCACCTTCCTAGTGGATGACGTTCTTGAGCTTTGCGCTCTCTCCGCGCCGGCTCGGTTCTGTCGATGGGCTTCACCTTCTTCTGGACTTCCGTCTTCTTTGAGGTTCCTGAGAGTTAAGCAACTCTTATCTTGAAGCTTTGACAGATTCTTCAGGTTTGATTGGCTTCGGGAGACATCTTTCTGGATTCCATGTTCTTTTTCTGCATCTTTTGTTAGTAGAAACAAACAATACCAATTGATGGAAATAAGAAAGAATGCTAAAAAAAACTTTCTAGGTTTGATGCGTATATCTTCTAGCATATTTAAAGAGATTTCTTGAAGAATGGACGATCAAGATTTGTCTGTTGATAAGAAGATCTACGACTGGGAGTGATTCTCGCGTCATGTCAATTTAATGCGCGAGAGAGAACGGTTGAGGCGCTTTGACTTTTGCCTCGAAACTCCCATTATTCAATTCTTTGCAGACTTTTAATTAAGATTGATTAGAAATGACAAGATGTGAGTTGACAGAAAACAGATTGAGTAGGTGTAATTAATGTTGTTTCAAACCTCTCAGCTGATCATTGTAGTCAGTTGATACCTCGGTTGAGTGGGTGTGCTGGGTCATCGTGGTTCCAGCTGGTTCCCCCTCAGCTGAATAATCCTTTCCTTTCAGCATCTGGTTTAGCTGAATTCTTTCTCAGCTGATATCAGTGACATTGATTCTGATTTTCGGTTGATCTCTTCCATTCACTTGGAGTCTCATTCCATTCAATTGCCTGCTTGCATTTGGTCTGATTCTGCTTCCGTTCGTTTGGGTGCTTCCGTTCAGTGGGTCTGTTCGTTCAATTGGTCTGCTTCGTTCATTGGGTGAAGCATCGTAAGGGTTGAGAAGTCCAAGTAATCCGCACAGCATTTTGAATCTTGCTTCTATCAGCGGTTTTGTGAGCATATCAGCCCGTTGTACGTCTGTGTGAATTTTCTCAACAATCACATCCTTCTTTTCTACGTGATCTCTGATAAAATGATGTCGTACGTCTACATGCTTGAATCTTGTGTGAAGTACTGGATTCTCTGAAATGGCAATCGCACTTGAGCTATCACAGAAAATTGGAACCTGTCCAGTTTTTACTTCATAGTCATCCAGCTGATGTTTCAGCCAGAGAATTTGCGAGCCAGCCTTCCGGCGGCCATATATTCAGCTTCTGTCGTGGAAGTTGCGACGCACGTTTGTTTCTTTGAAAACCATGAAATCAACTTACTTCCTAAGAACTGACAAGTTCCTGAAGTTGATTTTCTGTCCAATCGATCTCCAGCGAAGTCTGAATCTGAGTATCCAGTCAATTTGTAGATTGTCTTCGTTGGGTACCACGGCCAACATTCGAGTTCCTTTGAGATATTTGAGAATGTTCTTGCTTGCATGTGTGCTTCCTTTGGATCAACTTGAAATCTGGCACACACTCCGACTGCGAAAGAGATGTCTGGACGACTTGCTGTTAGATACAGCAGGGATCCTATTATCCCTCTGTATTTGCTGGAATCAACTGACTTCCCTTCAGATCCTGGTTCAATCTTCCAGTTGGTGTTCATTGGAATCTTTACAGTTCTGCTTGATTGCTTGACTTGAAGTCCTAGGAAGAAACTCATTTCTCCCATCATGGACATTTGGAACTTCTCTGACATCATCTCTCCAAATCTTTGGCATAAGAAGCTTGATCTTGATCCAAAGATGATGTCGTCTACGTAGATTTGAACAACCAGAATATCTTCTCCTGACTTGATGGTGAAGAGAGTTCTGTCTACTGAGCCCTTCTTGAATCCTTTGGATATGAGAAAATTTGACAGAGTGTCATACCAAGCTCGAGGTGCTTGCTTTAATCCATAAAGAGCCTTCTTTAGTTTGTAGACTTTATTTCCTTCTACTTCGAATCCTGGAGGTTGTTCAACGTAGACATCTTCTTTGATTTCTCAATTTAGGAATGCACACTTCACATCCATTTGATAGACCTTGAATTTGTGATGTGCTGCAAAGGCGAGAAATAGTCTGATTGCTTCCAATCGTGCTACTGGAGCAAAAGATTCTTCGAAGTCAATTCCTTACTGCTGAGTGTAGCCCTTGGCAACGAGTCGAGCTTTGTTTCTGATGATGACTCCCAGGGTATCCATTTTGTTCTTGAATATCCATTTGAGTCCTATGACTTTGACTTCTTGAGGTCTGTCGACTAATTCCCAAACACAATTTCTGAGGAATTCGTTCAGCTCTTCTTGCATGGCATTTGTCCAAGGCACACTCTTCAAAGCTTCGAGAATTGATTGAGGCTCTGGCACTTGAGCTACGTAACACGCCATTAGAGCTGTGTCTTCATCATAGACCGTCAGTTCTAGCTCTACTGAGAGTTGAGCTGTGTCAGCTGCCTCTTGATGATCCGATGAAGCTTGAGCAGCTGAGCTTCTGGTTTTGACTTGGTCAGAAGGTTCTCCAATGATTGCTGATGATGGATGATCTTCAATCCATCTTCTCCTCTTACGAATTTCTTCTTCCAGTTGATTGATGCTTGAAGTGGCTAAATTTCGTCTGTCTTGGAGTTGCTCTGGAGTTACGTTTTGAGAGATTGATTCTTCTTGATTTGAATTTTGAGGTGACTTCTGAAGAGGTTCAGCTGGAGATGGAGCTGGGGACTCAGCTGTGTTTGGATTCCCAGCTGATGATGTTCCCCCTTGATTTGGCGTTGAAGCTTCTTCTCGATTTCCAGCTGGTGGAGCTTCTTGGTTGATTTGAATTTCCTCCTCTGGCTCATTGTCCCAAATTAATGGTTCGGCCAGATTCCTGATTCTATTCTCTTGAGCCCTTGTCTGAATCAATCTTGAAGATTCTCCTTCGCTTCTTCGTTTGATAGAATCTCTATATTCGAAGGAGGATTCGTCAAAGGTAACATGTGGAGTTACTTCGACTATTTGAGTTCTTCTGTTGAAGACTCTGTATGCTTTACTCACAGCGGAGTAACCAAGGAATACTCCTCGGTCTGTCTTTTCGTCGAACGTCTTGAGCTGAGTCTTCCCATTATTGAGAATGTGACATTTGGATCCGAATACCTTGAAATATCCAATGTATGGTATTCTGTTGTTCCATAGCTCATACGGTGTCTTTCCTTGCCTTGATGTGAGTAGGGAGCGATTCTGAGTGAAGCAAGCTGTGTTGATTGCTTCAGCCCAGAACTTCTTTGGAATGGCAGAGCTAGCTAGCATTGAGGTAGCTGCTTCCTTGAGAGTTCTGTTTCTTCGTTCTGCTACACCATTCTGCTGAGGTGTGCGAGCTGCAGATGTTTGGTGTTGAACTCCGTTCTTCTCGCAAAAATCATAAATAGTTTCATTTAGAAACTCCGTTCCACGATCTGATCTTATTGCCATTATCTTGCACTCCTTCTGTGTTGATAATCTTTCCAGGATAGGCAGCTTAGTTCTCGTTTCGCTCTTCTGGTACAAGAATGATACCCATGTGAATCTTGAGAAATCATCCACAACGACCAGAGTATATTTTCTGCCATTGAAGCTTGCTGGAGTAATTGGACCAAAAAGATCCATGTGAAGAAGTTGAAGAGCTCGATCAGTTGACTGAGCTGGCTTGAGAGAGAATGAAATTCTTGTTTGCTTTCCTTGTTGACACGCGCTGCACATATGACTTTTGTCATATACTTGATCTGGAATTCCATTAGCGAGCCGGTTCCTAGCCAGTTTGTTGATTGTCTTGAAGTTGAGATGATTCAGCCGTCTGTGCCACAGCCAGCTGACTTCATTGCTGCTTTTTGATACAAGACAAGTCTCCGGAGGGCTGTTGTTCCAGTCAGCGAAGTACATATTTCCTTCTCTTTTCCCTCGTAGGAGTATCTGCTTGGTTTCCCTGTGCTTCACTGTGCATCCCTGTGCATCAAACTTGACAGAAAAACCGTTGTCGCAGAATTGGCTAATGGAAAGCAAGTTATGTTGCAATCCTTGTACATAAGAAACATTTGGGATTATAACATTTCTAGTTTTAAATGTACCATAACCTTTGGTTAGGCCTTTGGAGTTGTCACCAAATGTTACTTGTGGACCTGTACGCTCAATATACTCCTGGAGTAGATGCTTTAGGTGCGTCATGTGCTTGGAACATCCACTGTCCAAGTACCAAAGCGTTCTCATCGACTCCTCAGAGATGCGTCTATTCCTTGCAACCTAAACAAAAAGTTAAAATTCAGGTACCCAGTTTTAATTGGGTCCTTGTGGGTTAGACAGAGATCCTTTGACAACCCAGATCTGCTTGATGACTCGAATTGGGTCATTTGATCTGATAATTCTCCCAGCTGAGTCGATATACACATTCATTGTGTTCTTCTTTTGTTGCTGGCGTGGTCTTGATCTTCGTGTCTTCTTGTTTTGTTGTCTGGATTTCTTTTGGTTTCCAGCTGTGTGCCTAGCTGAGACGTTCCTTTGTCTCTGCTGTCTCATGTGATGCTGTGGCTGGAAATGATCATCCAGCTGATACTCGTTTGAGTGGTATCCAGCTGGGTATCTCTGATAACTCGGTTGATATCGATCAACGTGCTGGTGCTGTGGCTGGTATCTGTAAAATTCAGCATGTGGTCTTCGTTGAGGTTGAGCACGTTGCTGTCTGAGTTGGGCTTGAGGTTGTCGCACAGCTGACCTTCTTGATGTCTGCTGTGTTCTCAACGGAGTTTGAGACTGTTTCACAGCTGTTCTTCTTGACGTCTGCTGTGTTCTCGACGGAGCTTGAGAATGTTTCACAGCTGTTCTTCTTGACGTCTGCTGTGTTCTCGACGGAGCTTGAGAATGTTTCACAGCTGTTCTTCTTGACGCCTGTTGTGTCCTCAACTGTTGATGCTGACTTGCTGGGATTGGAGGTTCGTTTGCACGTACAAACATTACTTTTGTTCCACTTGTGGAGGCAATGTTTGAGGCATCCTTTGATTCGTTGTATCCCAGTCCCGCTTTGAGTGCTGCTGGACGCTGAGCACTAATGATCTCGTCCATTGTCGACGTGGCTTTGATGAGAGCTACTATCTTTTTAGATAGTACCTCTTCGGTGCTTTTCAGCTCAATGATCTCAGCTGACTTCCTTTCCGATTCAGCTGTGACCTTTTCCACATCTTCTATCAGCTGTTTCTTCTCAGTGTTGAATTCCTTCATCAGCTGATCTTGTTTCACTATTTTGTCTTTTCGTGAAACGACTTCCTGTTGGAGCTGAGTTGTATCAGCTGCGTCTGATACTTTTATCTTTTCCAGTTCCGCCTTCAACTCGGCATTCTCACACATAATGACGTCAAGGATCTCTTGAAGCTCCTTGGAATCGTTCATTACTTTCTCTACTAGACTCCAATCAGGTAGACCAGATTCTGAGTCCTGTGTAGAGTGTTCGTGTGATGGTGAGATGTTAGACAGATTTAGAGTTCGAGACGTTACCTCATCTTCATCGATGCCGTCTGTTTGTCCCATGAAGCATGTATCCCAATCAGGTTCATCATGGGCCATCAGGGCTTCTTCTTCCGAGTCTGAAAATGGCATGTCATCCATTTTATTGCACTCTGATTCTTCATCAGCGATATAAGCTCTCCTTCTGTCAGCTGCCTTAGCTTTTAATTGGTCTTTGTCTTTCTTGGACAGCTTTGGACAATCTTGTCGGTAGTGTCCTGGTTCCTTGCAGTTGAAGCAACCTTCTTCTGTTCGTTTGTCAGCTGACTTCTCATCAGCTGCTGCGTACTTATCTCTGTAAGTCCTTGCGAACTTCTTGTATTTGCCCTTGCTGGTGTTGAGTCTGTTATAATTTTTCACCATCATGGCAATTTCTTCGAGTAGCTCCTCTTTGCTCATTTCCTTTTTGTCCTTCTTCATCTTGGAGAACTCAGCTGACTTGACATGAGCTGACTTTTCAGAGTTGGCTCTGAAGGCAATTTCTTTTGGAGCTGGGGTGAGTTCTCAGTCATTCTGTCTGCTTGAAGATTCTTCTTGAGTGATCTTCAAGTTGTATTCGTTGGCTTTTAAGAGTGAGAACAACCTTTCTGTAGGTAGATCACCCAAGTCACTTCGACTTTGGTGAACTACCTTGTAAGTGTTCCATTCAAATTTGAAAGGAAATTTGAAAGAACCTTTAGATTCTTTTCCGCTAGGTATACTTCCCGATTCGATTGTCTCTATCTCGATGACTATGTTTGAGAACCTTAGCTCCATCGCTTCGATGGACTCGTTGGCTAGCTGCTTGAAGTTGTCGAATTTTTGGCAAGCTATTGTGAATTTGTTTTCTTTGATTTCTTCAGATCCTTCACATAGCTTGGCAAGTATTTCCCACATCTCTTTGGCTGTCTCGCACTTGATGATCTTACTCAGGTAGGCGTTTGAGGCTTGTTGATGAGATGGTGTTTCTTGCGAAGCCGTCCAAACGGCACTTTGCTTTCGTTCTTTCCGACGAGTAATCCTTCTTTGGCTTGAGAATTGGCCGGTATTCTGGTTGTCCTCCATCATGAGCGGTACGAGTTCATTTCCTTGTTTATAGATAAGGATGGGTCCGTACGTGATGACGTCTCACATCATGTCGTGATGTGCACAAAGGAAGCTTTTCAATGCGAATTTCCAGATTGCATAGTCGTCTACCGAGAAGGTGGGGAGATTCTGTTAAGATAAGAATCCATAGACATGTGCGGTATGTAATAATATGAGTTTTTCGAAAAACGGATCCGTTCGATTGACCCACGACACAGAGCGTCAAGAGAGATCTCTTGATACAGAAACGGTGGTCTTTTGAACCACTGCTCTGATACCAATTGATGGTCCCTGAGCTGGGTACTTGGTGTAGAGGGGGGGGTGAATACACCAAGTAGATTTTTCGAAACTTTTATCAAGTTAAAACGGAGTTGAGTGAGAGCTCAGTTATTGATCCAGCTGGGGAGGGTCAGCTGGGTAAACAACTCAGCTGGCGGTGCGGAAAGTGGTGGTTTGAAAACTTAGCTCAGTTACTTAGAAAAACTCAGTTTGAAAATATTAACTTATCGTTTTCAGCTTAGTCAGGTTGTGCAACTTTTTCGAGAGACACAGCTGTCTTTGGAGAGCAGCTGTGTGTGCAGTTTTGAACAAGTATGCAATGATATGAAGGCGTTAGTACACAGCTGAATATAAAGCAAAAGTAAAGAGAGAGAGATAGAAGCACGCGAGTTTTTACGTGGTTCGGAGTAACACCTCCTACGTCCACGACCAGGTTCACTGGTAATCCACTACCACTTGGTTTCCAAGTACCAAGCAACTTCACAACTCTAACCCGAGCTGTGTTCCAACAGTTTGCGGGCACTGTCAAGCCTATACACCTTCAGTTTACGGGTACTGAAGAACCTAACCACTCGAATTACGCGCTTCGAGCAAGCCCTTTACCTAACCTTTCTGGGTTTGGGTTTGGGTTTGGGGTTTCAACTATGAACGAGTTCTTACAATTAAGAACTTCAGAGTATGATGAACTCGTTCGAAATCTAGGCTTAAGATATACAATGAGTTTGGCCTAGGTAACAGACGAAAAACTAAGCAGTTTCTTAACTAGAAACACTTTAAGATAAAGTGTTCTTTGATCTATGTAGAATTGCTTGAGAGCTTTTGAAAGAATAATGATTTCAGATAATGAAAGTTTGTAGAGAGTTTTTCGTGTCTGATCCTGAGGTTGAAGACGGGTTTATATAGGTAGAGATTCAGGACTAGCCGTTGGAGGAGCCGTTTGAATCTTACCTACTCTTCTTAAATACAAGATCTGCCGTTGGGCGTATCTGCACCTGTCTTCATTTGTGTCACATCCTAGGTTCGAAGTCTAGGATGCGATCGGCAATCCCTCATTGGTCGAGGTAGGTTGACTTCCTCGATTCCGGATCTTCGCCTTTAGAGCCGGCTTTTGAATTCGTAGCCGGACTGTCTCGACGTGGAGTCTTCGAGAGATAGTTCCTTTGTTCTGTACTGTTGGACCATTTGTGTTTTGAACTCGGCTCGAATTCTCTTCGGCTTGATCGAGCTCTGTTTGGATCACTCGGTGAAGATTGACGCCGTCTTGTCTTTTGCTAGGCGACTCCGTGAACACAACGGGTCGACCGTCGTCTTCCGCTAGGCCGACTCCTGCTTGTAGACACGGTAGGTCGGCTTGTCTTCCGCTTCCTTAACCTGTAATCCTAGAACATTTTAAGGCTCAAACAGGCGAGCTGAAAAACACTATTTAGGTTGGCGCGATCATCTATTCGGTTGGAGAATCAGTTGGGTTTTGGTATCAAATCGAAACCTTATAATTTTCCCAACACCTGTAGGTTCCGTGTTAGCCCCCACCCAAGACAAGGAAAAACCATGACTGTTTTTGCGCCCATCCCTTCCATTTTTGGGACATCATGGCGATACAGTCCACCATAGCTTGTCTATCGTCCACTCCATGTTGCTTAACAGGTTTTCAGTAGTGTAGAAAGTCTATAACATACTGTCCAAAGTCACAACCCGAGCGTGGAATGAAGTCATGGTACAGCCTCAGTAGTACCTCAGGCCTAACTGGAGGCTTGAACCGGTTGCTATAGAAGCTCGAGAAGCACTCCGTACTCATCCTATGAGAAGAATTTGCAAAACACAAATCAGTAACTGGTAGGATAAAAACTAACACAACTTAAAGGGATTCTTAAAGCAGTTAAAGAATAAACTCAGTATTTAAACAACAACTTAAGCCTTTAAAAGCACCACTTATCTTAAGCACTAGCAATTATCTCAAAATTGCATATAAATCCTAAAAAAAAAATTCTCAAATTTTATAACTCTATACTTAGAGTTTCTTAACTCTAATAAAGGAAGAACACAACTAAACTTTACTTAGCTAAATTCGACAAGCAACATCTAAACGGTTCTCTATAATGAAAAGCAAAGTGAAATTGAAGTTCCGTCGAATGATGAACTTCAATGAAGATGACTGTGCTCATCTCACTTATACGTAAGTGACATTCGTTCTCTTTTTCTTTCGTTTTTCTTTACTTTCTCATTTCTTCGTTGATTGAGTTCTTCTTTATTACTTTGAAACCAACGCTTCTTAAAAGTCTAAGTTCTCAAAAACGGGAAAATGCCTTAGAAAATTCTTCTAAGTTCTCAATCCGACATGCTCTTAAAAACGGAAATTATAAATCATATAATTCCAAGAAGATAAATTCTAGCATTAAATTCAAGCTTAGAATAATACTTAAAACATGTTTTCAAGATATTTTTAAACTTTTGAAAAGAACGAGAACTTTTAAAACTTCTTACCTTCTTATTGGTTGAGCCGGCGTAACGGGGTGTTGAGTTGGTAACTAGTTTCTCAAGTTTAGTGATTCGAACTAAACTTTTACTCAAAAGAAGACTCAGGTTCAGAGCAAACGAAACGCTCTGATACCACTCTGTCACAGCCCCAAATCCCGAAGGACGGCTAAGCCGGGGTGCTACTAGGGGTTGGAATTAAGAAGCAGGGAAGAAAGGGGATTAATGAATACATGAAGAATAAATCTTGAATCATCAAAAAAATACGTAGAAGTGAACTTTGATTATATAATGCGAGACAATCTCGAATGATTTCTCGATATAGAAGTAACAAGTCGTTTCAAGTTTCAAGTACAAAATACTTAAACAAAAAGTGTTATAACATATTAGAGTGTTTGCAGCAGAAAAATACGTAGATTGACTCCACATATGAAGATGTGACGTCGAGGCTCGACTAGCTTTATTAAGGATTTACAACCACATACTCAACTCCCGCCGTCACCCGTCACTCAACCTGCATATTTAAAAACATATACAGGGCTAAGTACAACGTACTTAGTGAACACATGTCAAAAATATATAATAGATTTAATGGATTTATCAGGCATCTCAACAGTAACACAACGGGATTTTTCATTTAAGGCCCGTGCTTACTAAAACTTCTTTTCATAATCGCTTGCAAGCATTTTCTTACTTTAATTCAATATGATCAAATCTGAATAACGCCGGGGAAGAAGGCCTTCTTCCGCGGTCGCTCCTCACCGTGGCTGGCAACCCCTCAACAGAGTACCACACACTCCGGCTACCGTGTACACTAATTCTGAAAAACACCCTCTTGACTAACTCAGAATCCGATCGATTACTAGTTGGCGAACCAACTCAGATATGCATAATAGAACTCACAAAACAAATTCTTTTATGCCAAGATAATCACTTTAAAACATGCTTTTTAAAGCGATAAGAAAAACAGAGCAAAGCTCGAGTTATTCAGTAAATAGAATAGCCACATTTTATTTGTATAATAGAAAAGTCCACCTTATCAAAATACAGAACTTATCGATAAAGCTTCCCTCTTCCGTCCTGTCTTCTACTTGTGAAATTCACCTTTAATCGTAAACAATTAAGTTTAGCGAAACGATTGAGTCGAAAATAAAAACGACTAACGGACTTGATTAAAAATCAAGTTCTAGGCCTTTGCAATTAACTAAGTCTTTAGTTAAAACTGATTCTCTCTGAATCTCTATCTCGATTTTATACGACGCTAAATTTAATTAAAATAAAATATTTAACGAATAAATTAAGCTTCATTTAAACGTTCTAATTTTATTGGACATCGAGAATACTATGCGAGTTTATGAATTAAGGCCGTTTTAGTACCAGGCGATAATTAAATTCGATATTCAGCATTTCCTTAATTAAAATCTGCAACCTATTTTAATTAATTAACTCAAGCCCACAATTTTGGCCCATTCAATTAATTAAATTCTGCCCAAAGAATTAATTTGTAGCCCAAAACTCTTATAATTCAATTTGGCCCAAGTCCAAATTACAACCCAAGCCCATATTTTATTTAATCCTTAATTCTTTTTCCTTTCTCTTGTTTTTTTAAACAACATATCTGTCTCTCCCTCTCAGACCTCTCTCTCGCTCTCTCGCTCTGCAGCCTGCTCTCTCCTTTCTCTCTCTATTCACCAGCTCTCTCTCTCCGAAATCAACGGCAGTAGCAGAGCACCACTGCCCTCGTCTCCCTCTTTTTTCAGGCGGTCTCACCGGTGTCAACACACCACTCCAAACCCCTCGCATCACTCTTCTGTTCTCTCGATCTCAACGGCAGCACCAACAACACGGCCACTCCTTCTTCGGCGAATCTCATCGTTCGCCGTCACCTTCTCACCGCCGAACGGCACCACCTCCTTACTGCTTTCTCTCATCTTTCTTCCTCCTTGGTCTCGTTTCTCTCTCTATTTGACGGCAGCAGCAGTAGCACGACCACTGCGTCTTCTCCGGCGAACTTCACCGTTCGCCGCCTCCGTTCCATCATCGTCATCTCGATTTCATCCTTCGCTCAAACCTCCAGTAAAAAGCCCCAATTTTTAACCTAGATCCCCAAAATCGAAATCCCTAATTTCTCTTCTCTCCTCTAAATTCCGGCGACCCTACCGTACGCCTAACGATGGTGTTCGGACAGCAGCAACCGCCGTCCTCTCCTTGGCCAAACGGACAGTAGCCCGGAGAAGCCACCGCCGTCGTCGCCGCGGCGCGTCACCACTACCATGGTAAACTCTCTGCCGTTTATCCTCTTATTTCTTATTTAATCGCTAATTTCAGATTTTAAGATTTTGATTTTAGTTTTAAATTTTAATTCTCTCTCTTTTCTTTTAAAACCGGCAGTGGTTGCCGTTCTTTCACCGTCGTCGTCGCCAGCTTCTACCAGCACCGCCGCTTTCTTGGCCAAACGGACAGTTGGAAAACCACCACTGCCGTCTTCATATTGGCAAAACGAGCGGCAGCCCAGAATGACTTTCGTCATCGGCGTCGACGTCCAAACTATTCCGACTTGGCCCTATCATCGGACTCGACAACAAACCGCAACCAAGACTCGATAATTCGAGTTTGAAGGAAAAGCAGAGATGTAAAACAGAGACAGGTTCTACAATTTATTCAAAGTTTCTTATTTGGCAAAACATTGTTTCTAGGATCAGTTTTGTGAATACTGGACTCTGGTTTCTTTGCTGAATTGCACTTAGTTCATAGATGGATGATTCTTGAGTTATGATCATGCTTGTGTTAATATTGCTTTGCTGGGAAAAATTAAAATAGGTTATACTCTTATTTTATATGATTTCAGTATGAAGTTCTTTAAGAAAAGGAAACAGAGTCTTTATTACACGGAAATTGGATTTTGAGTTGTATAAACTTACTAGTTGGATTGATAAGCGGATGGATGGTTTATGAATGAATTGAAATGCTGAATCTTGTTACTGAAATTCCCTGCAGAGCTTCTATTGCTGTAATGATTCAAATGTAAATGTGATGGACGTGTATTACAAACTTAACCACAAGATTACTGACAAGATTTTGGAGAAGATTTACTCCTATCATCGGCACATTCACAACTGTGAAAGATAATACTCGGTGCATTTCTGGTTGATAAAGGGCCTCACATGCTTTTAAAGTTTTTAATGGTTGGGCTTCAATTTGGGCTTTTATTTATTTAACAAGATGGGCTTAAATTTATTTAAGCTCATTGGGCTATAAATAAAAGAAAAGGTTCAGCCCAAGTTACAAAAATATAAGTCGGCGCACTAAAACATATATACGATTATTAAGTCTTTTATTACGAAGGATTCCGTCGATGATAAATAATTATAAACGGTTTAAAACACACGAAATTAATTTCTGAATTTCATTAATTAATATATATATAAAGACGGTAACAATATAATAAGGCTTTATAAAAAAAAACGGAAATGGAAACATAATTGCTTTGATACTCTGACTCTGAACTTTAAGAATATTCGATTAAAATAACTTAAGGCTGCAAAAACTGTAATTAATTATATAAAATTAATTAAACGCGGAGTTTAGAAAAATTGGGGTATTACAGATTTTGGCTTATCTTGTGCGGGTCGAGTCTAGCCGTAGACAAACTAATTTTATTTTGTTCCTCATCTCATCCAGTTACATCAATTAATCTCATATATAAAACTTAAGTGACGAGAAACAAAGTTATAAGCAAGCGGTTGATATAGCGAAGCAACAATTACTCCTATATATATCCAACATCATAAACTAAGCTAAACTAAAATAAAATAGTTGCATTCAATTCAAACAAGTGCACGAATAGTCATATAAGAATACCAACCAAAAGCATGATTGAATAGAGGTCGGAGGCGAGATGAGCATGTTAGGCATCTTCATCAGAAGCCACAGTAGCCATCACCGCCGCCGCCGTAGCTGCCACTTTAGCCGCCGCCTCCGTAGCCTTCGCTGTAGCTGCCGTAGCCTCCGCTGTAGCTGCCGCCTCCGTAGCCGCCGCTGTAGCTGCCGTAGCCTCCGCTGTAGCTGCCGCCGCCGCCTCCGTCATCACCGCCGCCGCTATCTCCATCTCCGCCGCCGCCGCCATTGCCACTGTCACCATCGCCGCCGTCGCTGCCACCATCACCGCCGCCGCCGTCGCCATTGCCACTGTCACCATCGCCATCGCCGTCACGACTGCTGCTGCCACCATCGCCGCTGACGGTATAGTGCTTGGGGTCCAGAATTGACAGCACACTTTGCCAATGAATCCCCCACTTTCTTTTATTGTTGCAAGCACTGATTAAGTAAAATTGAAGAATTAATTAAAAAATGAGCAAAGATATATACATCTGACAATTAATATTTATTTATTGTAAATACACAACTAGCTTTTCTCACCGTAATGGGAATGCTCCCGGTAGCGGCGTTGCCCCCAACTCGAATGAAACAACCTGCATGCGTCCCGAATTACTGAATATATTGAGAGAAGTTAAATTTCCAGTGGACACATCAAATAATTTTAATTGATGTTCACTATTATCGTCGTCGGGGGTTGACCCTGTCTTCAAGAAAAAGAAATCGGCCTCCCAGAAAACCGACAGGTCTCTCAACTTTTTCGAATACAAAATTATTTATCTGTGTCCACTGGTTGCCTTGGCCTTGCAGACTCCAAAGTTGATATACTTTTGGACTTTCTTGAATATGTGGGGCAGGGTAGACGATACACCCCAGCGTTTCACCATCACCATCATACAGTTTCACCAGAAACTTCCTATAGAATCTAACGGTGGCGATCGTCGGCATAGGCCTAGTCACGAATTTTTCCGTTACAAAATCAAACCCTCTTATAGCTCATCTGCAATCTGGTAAATCATAAGCCGTCCAATAGTAGGTATTCCCTACCAAGACTGAACCATATGCTGATAGCATAGCATTGTCGGGAGCATCTATCTCCCTCCAAGAATAATCGCTGAGCGAATAGAGCTCAAAGCGACTTTCAGAAGAATCAAAACTGCCGCCTACGGTGTAGTTGGTCACAACATTCCTAATGACTTTCACGTCACCGGTTTGGTCATTTCTACCAAAACCCGTACAATCGAATTCTGTTTCTGCTTCCATACCCCGTCTCGGGTGGGGCTTTATTACTGAATCGGGCAGAAATTTGAGATGTTTTGTAGTGGGGTTGAAGATCACGCTTTGAAGTTTGTCGTTGTTCATCATTAAGAGATCATCGCAACTATGGAGGAATACCGGAAATCTGAGGTGTAAGAAGTGTGCTCTTAATCTTGCACGCTTAGAGAATATTGAATTTAGTGAATCGCTTAAATACAGATGGTAGAAACATCTATTCTTACCATCGGAGGAATTTACAAAAACATGAAAGGGGACAGGGAGAAGGAGAGGCACAGGCACAGGGGGAATTGACATGATGAGAGGGAGAGACAAGATAGAGATAGAAACACAACAGATCGACAAGGAAGAGAGAGGGATGAGAGAGAGATGGATCGAGTCAGATGAGGGAGAGAGGGAGAGAGACGAGAATGAGATCGAGCAGAGGGCAGAGATGGAGATGATGTGAATTGGACCGTAACCTAACCTCCTGTTATTTATAGGGTAGGGTCCCCTTGATACGACGCCGTTTGGAATGAAAACGTAGCAGCACTCAAATAACTTTAACAACCCCCTCCTCTCAAAAAAAAACTTTGAGGTTATGCTGCCCCAGTAGAACGAGTTTGTTAAAATCCTAACTTCTAATAATTTTCCTTCAATTTCACGGGAAAAAGTTAAGGGTTCGATTAAAGCAAGACACCTTCATCGGAGAGATCGCCGGTTTAGAAGAGGAGTTCGGCGAGATGATGCCGTCATCGTCACGCTCGTCTTCTTCCAAAATCATATAATTGGGAAAATCCAAGCCTAAGTAACTTGAGTTGGTCATTCTGGCCGTGAGTGACATAAACTGCAAGTCTGCAACTGAAAGTTGTTTTGCTAAACCAATGGGGGGTGGAGAACGAGTGAGAGAGAGAACAAAGCATTGAGGAAAACAACATAAACCTAAAAGGTTTGGCTAAAGTAGAAGTTGAATTTAGATATAAATTTGATAAACACGTGTCGTTCATCTAAATAATCCAAAATACACGTGTCCAAAGGATATCTAGGCATGCAGTGGAGAAGGATTCAGCGTCGAACTTACCCTCCACCTCTTGTTATTACTATTTCTTTTCAGAATCAACAATTATTACTTTGCCTCCTTTTATTTTTACTACTCCCTCCCTTGATAAGTGGCTACTTTCTTTTGGGCACGGGTATTTAGGAGAAGAGTGTTGAGTAAAAAGATAAAAAGTGGTGGAGCCCACATCTTTTGTGTGAGAGAGGGTGTTTCCATATTAGGAAAGTGGCCACTTATGATGGGACAGTCCAATAAGGAAATGTGGCCACTTATGGCGGGACGGAGAGAGTATAAGTTACTAGTAAGTAGTCCGTCGAAATTCGACGGGAAATAATTTTATATTTTAATTTATTTATCTATATACATTTTAAAAATAATTTTATATCTTATTTAGAAGTTGTGATATTGTTCGCGTTAATTATTAATCAAATTTAGAAAATTAATTTTATTTCATGTATCTAAATTTATAACTAGGAATGAGCATGGATCGAGTATACTCATTCATTATGTATTTTCTAAATTTAAAATTTTTCTACATATTCGTCCTAATCTTAGGTAAAATAATGATTTTACTGTACATACACGTCTCAAATCCGTTGGGTACTACTCGATAAAAATTTGAATACTACAAGTAATATTAATTAAAATTAGTAAAAATCCTCCTTTCTATGTTATTTCAACTGTCTCGTTGGTTTATGCTAAATTACTCGATAAAAATCTAAACAAAGTTAATATTAATTAAAATAGTACAAATCCTTCTTTTTAAATATATTTGAACCGTCTCATTGGTTCATGCTAAATCGATATTTCTAATCTTTGCCAAAATGCAAAAAAAAAAATATGTTTATATCTTCAAAGTAATATTAATTAAAATTAGTAAAAATCATGTTTTCTATGTTATTTGAATCGTTTCGTTGGTTTATGCTAAATTACTCGATAAAAATCTAAACAAAGTTAATATTAATTAAAATTAGTAAAAATCTTTCTTTTTAAGTATATTTGAACCGTCTCGTTGGTTCATGCTAAATCGATATCTCTAATCTTTGCCAAAATGCAGAAAAAATATGTTTATATCTTCAAAGTAATATTAATTAAAATTAGTAAAAATCATGTTTTCTATGTTATTTGAATCGTTTCGTTGGTTTATGCTAAATTACTCGATAAAAATCTAAACAAAGTTAATATTAATTAAAATTAGTAAAAATCCTTCTTTTTAAGTATATTTGAACCGTCTCGTTGGTTCATGCTAAATCGATATCTCTAATCTTTGCCAAAATGCAGAAAAAAATATGTTTACATCTTCAAAGTAATATTAGTTAAAATTAGTAAAAGTCCTGCTTTCTATGTTATTTTAACTGTCTCGTTGGTTTATGCTAAATTACTTGATAAAAATTAAACAAAGTTAATATTAATTAAAATTAGTAAAAATTCTTATTTTTAAGTATATTTGAACCGTCTTTTTGGTTTACGCTAAATCGATATCTCTAATCTTTGCCAAAATACAGAAAAAAATATGTTTACATCTTCAAGCTTTTTTATTCTTTTTTTTTTATCTATCTATCTCACATTTGATTCAATGTATATATTTTCTACCAAGCACTAATCAAAATTTTAGAAAAATATGAATGAAAAATGAAGAGGATTCTATGTAGATATGTTGTAGATATGTTGATTAAATATATTTATTTAGTCTTCATAGGGATTTTCATTTACAAATTTTCTATTGGCCTCTTAAAATGCTAATTTGTTTTTTTTGAAAATTTGTCTGATACTTTAAATTTATTTATTAGCGCTACTTATAAACTAATTTAAAAAATAATTTTATTTCTAATATCTAAACATAATTGAGAATGACAATTCTTCTAATACATAATTTAGTGTCATAATATGACACATAAAAGTTTATTAGAATTCAATAACAACATGGATAGATCAATACTACAACATTTAATAGTTTATTAGAGGTTAATGACATTACACAAGGAATGATAAATACAAATAGATTACAAATATTAATTAAATACATATATAATGAATATAATAATAATCATAATGATATATTCGAATTAGAATATATGAATGTGTGTGTGTGTATATATATATATATATAATTAATTAAATTGATTGACTAATACTTTTCGATCACTTACAATTTTATACATAATCTAATTGACAATATGATTTTATAATTGTATAATATAATAAATGAAACTTTAATGAATATACTGCCACATAAGTTAAGATAGAAACGTAAAAATTTCTATAATATTAAATATATATAGATTAAATATATATATATATATTATTATTATATATGAATTAGGAATTAAGATATAAAATAAGGATTTATAAGAATGTATTCCAAAATTGTTATTATTTTAATATGTGTGATAGAAGAAATTAATTAAATAGAGGGAAAGATAAATATGAGATGTGATTAATAGATAAACATGTGATATTTTAAGAATATGAAATTAATAAAATTTTAATTAATAAAAATTAGAATACATATGAATTATAATTAGACAAATTATCAGAATAAAGGAAAATCAGAATGGAGCACTAAGGAGAGGGCACGTTTATTTTCCGTCGGAATTCGACGGGAAATAACTTTATGTTTTAATGTATATGTATACATTTTAAAAATAATTTTATATCTTAATTATTAACCAAATTTAAAAAAATAATTTTATTTTACGTATCTAAATTTATAATTAAGAATGACAATGGATCGGGTACTCATTCATTAAGTATTTTATAAATCTAAATTTATTTAGAATTTTTCTACATGTTCTCGTCCTAATCTCGGTTAAAATAGTGACTTTACTGTACATACTCGTCTCAAATCCGTTGAGTAATACTCGATAAAAATATGAACACTACAAGTAATATTAATTAAAAATAGAAAAAAAATCCTTCTTTCTATGTTATTTGAACCGTCTCGCTGGTTTATGCTAAATTACTCGATAAAAATCTAAACAAAGTTAATATTAATTAAAATTTGTAAAAATCCTTCTTTTTAAGTCTATCTGAACCGTCTCGATGGTTCATGCTAAATCGATATCTCTAATCTTTGCCAAAAAGCGGAAAAAAAATGTTTAATCTTCAAAGTAATATTAATTGAAATTAGTAAAAATCATTTTTTTATGTTATTTGAACCGTCTCGTTGGTTTGTGGTAAATTACTCGATAAAAATCTAAGCAAAGTTAATATTAATTAAAATTAGTAAAAATCCTTCTTTTTAAGTATATTTGAACCATCTCGTTAGTTCATGTTAAATCGATATCTCTAATATTTGCTAAAATGGGGAAAAAAATATGTTTAGAGCTTCAAGTTTTTTTGTTCTTTTCTTTAGCAACCTATCCCACATTTGATTCAATGTATATATTTTCTCGAAAGCACTAATCGAAATTTTTAGAAAAATATGAATGAAATATAAAAAGGATTCCATATAGACATGTTCATTAAATATATTTATTTAGTCTTCATAGGGATTTTCATTTACAAATTTTCTATAGATTATTATATATGAATTAAGAATGTATAAAATAAGGATTTATAAGAATGCATTCCGAAATTGTTATTATTTTAATATGTGTGATAGAAGAGATTAATTAAATAGAGGGAAAGATAAATATGAGATGTGATTAATAGATAAACATGTGATATTTCAAGAATATGAAATTAATAAAAATAAAAATTAGAATATATATGAATTAAAATTAGATAAATTACCAGAATAAAGGAAAATCTAAATAAAGTACCCTGGATGGGGCATCTTTATTTTCCTATTAGTAATAGATTTTTTATTTTCGTCGATTTCTTATTGATAGAGCTGATGACAAAGCTTTTCACACGAAACTCCAAAACAATAAAGTACAGTGGGAAAAATTTATCATTTAAGATTATGCCAATTTTAAAAGAAAAATCAACAAACCCACTCGATTTGATGGAGAATTTTATTTGAATGATTCTAATGAAAATCAATATCTGAGAGTCGTCTAAAGGTTGGGATAGGATCAATTTCTCATTAGAGTTTTACTATTCTTGTTCAGTTCTATTGTGGAGGGAATAAAAGTAACGGAGGTTTGTGATTCGGGAAAAGGAGAGGGAAAAATAGGTTGTTATTTTGTTAATACACGAAGCGGCATCATTTCAGGAATTGGAAAATTTAATTACGAGTGTTGCTGCGTTTTTTGTTCGGAACGCCGTCGTATCATGGCACAATACCGTTTGCAGTGTTTATCAACAAAATAGGGGATCCTATCCCCTTATTTATATATATATACGGGTATACAGTATATAGAAAAACCCAATATACAGTACCACAATACATATACATGTATGTACATGTATCCCATATATGTATGTATTACCGGCTACTTTATTCTTGCTATAGATGTTCCATCAATCATCGTAATTTGCCCATAATTATGATTGACTAAATTTCCCAATTCATTAGACATTCATTAATTTAATGAATATATAGCTCAATATACTTTTCCGGAGTGATGCTTAAATATGTTTAGGCTATTCTTTTGAAATCCAACTATATAAGAGCAATTCCAGTAAAATTCTCAAAATTTTATTATTAAATTTGTTCCTAAAGGTTTCCCTATAAGACTATACTATTTATATCCCATATTTTTCAAATGCATACAACTATTCTCTTACTTTTTATTAATTATTCTATAAAAATTGTGGGTCCAACTCACTTTGTGAAATATGATAGATTTAGGGAGGTGTAAATTTAAGATAAGATTTAGAGATGTATAAATATTTTTGTGGATCCTACCCAATTTGAGAGATCTGTTGAATGACCATTTTATTTCATTTTTTTTATTATTTTAGCCTAAATTTGGAGTTAATGATGATTTTGAGAGAACTGTTGGAGTGCTCTTATCCGCCCTTAAAATCATGATATTTATCCCATAAAAAAATCATGATAGTTATCAAGCTATTCTTTCTTTCAATAATTCCAGTAATTAGCCTATTGAAATTTAATATTTAATTAAATTAACTTCCATTTACAAATAAATAAGAAGATAATGACTTGTTTAATTAATTTTTAAGATGAGACTTTGTGATATTTTGATAGTTTTTAAGGTCCACGACAATCGATCGACATCTGTTCAATAATTTTTTTTTAAATCCACTCTAGTTATCATACTGTGAGATTTTGGCAAATTTGTCGTTGAATATATTTTAGTATTCTGAAACTAAGTTTATACATACTGCAGTCTTTCTTAAAGGATAAATGTGAAGAGCCAAGTTTGTTTTGTATAGAAATAGTGCTCTTGTAAGTTCAATTGATCAATGATCGATATGTTAAAGAATTAAAATGAGAGCTAGCTCATTCAACAAATACTTAAAGTAAAACCCAATCGAATATTAACTCTTACTGTAATTTTTTTTAAGAGTAGTACTGTAAAAATATTAGTTTAGAAGATGTATGAGTTTGAGAGAATTTTCTCATGGAAGATGAATGAAGAGTGAAGAGTTTGATGATTTGATATGCGTAATTGTCTTGGTTAATTGATATAATTGATTGTAGTTAATTATAGTAATAATTAATTATCATTCCAAACACAAAATGTTGACTATATTTACTTCCGTAATGGGTTCCCTAATTTTAGATTTACTGAATAATAAAACTCATATGATATTTATGCCTATAAATATTTATATAATGATATACAGATAGGATTTAAAAATTAGGAAATTGAAAAATTTAGTAAAATGGGGTTTGAGAGACTGGAGGCATGCCACATAGGATAGTGAATAAAGAATCTCTTTTGCTATTAGAAATTGATTTACTTATGAATTTTAATTTAACTCATATTAATTTGGTCAATAATTAAGTTTAGCAAATAAATAATTACTTTGTTATGAACACCAATTCAATTTGGCCAATAGTAATATATATAATTGGCTAAATTATTTTTCAAATCTTAATCCTTTAATTTGAACTAATATTAATAATTAAGTTTGCCAAATAAATAGTTTAATTTTTGTTTTAGAGTCTTAAAATTATTAAATCCAATAAATTAAAATTGATTTAGTATTTTTGGGTGAAAATTAATCTACTCAATTTGTATTAAATCTACAGCTAATTTTATAAATGGGGTTAATTAATAATTATACGTAAATTTATGTAAGGAACAATTAACAATAATCATTCTTTTCATCACATTAATTGTTGAGACCTTCCCAATCATCATCATATATTAACACATATTTTATTTCCACTCTAGTTTTAATCTAATCTTCATATTTTGTCCACGTAATATTTTCAATCCTCGATTTAAATATTTGAAAAAGGGACAGGTTTCCTTTCAAAAAAAAAAGAAAAAGGGACTGAATTTCCGGGTAATAAAAGTTTCGAAAAAGTAAAACATACTGGGACAATTTGTAAGGGTAAATAGATTTTCATATTTATATATGAAACAATGCAGAGAGACACAATACTCTATTTTGATTTCATACTCTTACAAATAGATATTTGAGTTACATATCTACATTGTTCATAATTTTGCTAACTTGTAATAATGTAAAAAAAAGAAATTTGTGTATTACTTGTTGGTCCCGAGACGGATACCTTGGTGTAGAGGGGGGTGAATACACCAAGGTTTAAAAAATTTTCCAATTAAAACTCTTTGAGTGAGCTGACTGTGTTCGACTCAGCTGGAAGACAGCTGGGTCAACACAGATGGCTGCGTGTGTACGGAAAATGGTGGATTTTGGAAAGACCGTCTGTTACTTCAAAATATATTGCAAAACTTTGTTTCTCTTTTCAGTTAGTCAGTTTATGCAGCTTGATGGAATGCTTATGAGGAGTTAGCTGCATGCATAAATAAAACAGGAAAGAACAAAACTATTTAACGTGGTTCGGAGAAACTACTCCTACGTCCACGACCAGAAACCTTATGGTAATCCACTAAGGATACCACTGTCTTTACGCGCAGTCAGCAAGCGTTGCAGCTTAGTTCCTCAAGCTGGGTACAAGTTTACGCGTACTGTATCGAGATGTAACCAGCTGTTTACGGGCACAGCTGAAGCCTAACCTGTAGTTTACGGGTACTACAGAACCAACACTCAAATTACGAGCTTCAAGCAAGCGTACCTTTACCCAACATTTTCTGGGTAAAAGGGTTTGGGTTTGAGTTCTCCAACTATGAACGAGTTCTTACAAAGAAGAACAAAGAGTATGATGAACTCGTTCAAACTAGCCATGGAATAGAGCCGTTTGAATCTCACCTACTCTCTTTGACTTCTAGCCTTTCGCCTACGATGTAGGTCTGCATCTGTAGAAGCTATTCCTCATATGATTGGTCCACATCAGATGAGATCTTCTGATACCGGGATCTTGTCTTGGAGTTGGTCTTCATCTTCGAGCTGCTAAGCGTCTCTGCTGTGTCTTCAACATCTTCGACTCTGCTGCGTCTCGACTCTGAGCTGTGTCTTAGACCTGAGCTGTATCATCAACCTGAGCTGTGTCATCGACACTGAGCTGGGTTTCCGTCACTGAGCTGGGTCTCCGTCATTAAGCTAGGTCTTGATACTGCTGGGTCTTTGACTCTGCTTGATCTTTTCTGTTTGGTCTGCTCTGCTGAATTCCTAAGCTGTGTCTGCTTAGCTGTGTCCAGCTTTGCTCCGCTTAGCTGCGTCTTCTGCTGTGCTGAACCCATACTTAGAAAATCTAATAGCTCTAAACAAGTGAGATGAAAACAACACAAGGTTTGTGCATTCATCTACTCGGTTGGGGGTCAGCTGGGTTATGGTATCACTTCAAAACATGTTTATTATTTTTCCAACATTACTAATTTTTCTCAACCAACACATATGATCAACAGGAAAGATGTCATTGTCTACAATATCCTCTCCACAATTATCACACTCCATGTAGCCATGATCTTCGCATATGACGAATTCGCAGATATCTTCGTCATATGCTCAATTTTCACTTCACCTTCACCGGCAATTAACATCTACGTAAGTCATTAACTGTAGTTGTAGATTTTCTTCAGAAAGTGGTGATTCTCATCCTCCTTTTCACTTGGTTCACCTTCTGCAAGAACAACATTGAAATCCAAACAATGTCAATCCATATAAGAACTCATATTATATTATATCGAAGGTATAAGGATGAAGTATATGAAAACAAAAACTCATATACAAACAATATATATAGGCACAAAATAATATATATATGAAAAAGAAATTAATTTTTCAATTAATATGCAATTATATTGATAAAATTAAGGGCTTGTCATGATTTATGTTGTATTGAAGTCTATTATTAATTGCTAGATGGTAGAACAATTTGCATTTAATTTGTAGCAGTTATACAATAGTTTCCAAAATTGTTACAAAAAATGTAAACATGTAAAGATAAGTTGAGATTTTAGATAATAATGAAACAAAAAAAATGTAAAAATGCCACGTAGGCGGGTGAATGGTTGTGGTGACTCTAAGATTCTTTCATATATAATGACACATATCAATCTTATTTATAGTCTTATAGATGAGAGAGAGAGTCTGCAACACAATCCTAGTTTGGAAAGAGGTACACGATACCCTTTCAAAACCAGTGCAGAACCATACGCCTTAAGAACCAAAAATGTATTCTGTAGCAAGCCATTTTCAGAAAGAT
This sequence comes from Agastache rugosa, assembly GCA_031470985.1. Lineage (NCBI taxonomy): Eukaryota > Viridiplantae > Streptophyta > Magnoliopsida > Lamiales > Lamiaceae > Agastache > Agastache rugosa. The sequence continues at coordinate 27,205,124 of CM062601.1, forward strand.
TCCCTCATCTCTCTTCTCATCTTTTTTTCATCTTGATGATGCATCTCATCTCACTACAGTGACTACACACAAAGTGGTTTTTACACGTTTTTTTCTTCCCTACACACAAATTGTGTCTTCTTAAATATATAGTATAATCTTTAGGATTACTCAAAATTAACCTTCATGGCCAAATTTTCATAAATATATAGTAGTTTCTCACTTCCCATGAAGATAATATTCGTTCCAATGTACCAATTTGGAGAAGGAATTGCTCCAAATTTGGAGATATGTGAAGATATAGAGGTGGGTTGGAGATGACTTTAGCATGACTTGCATCGGACATTGACATAGCATATACTGCAGTACTTTATGTGGGATGGTTTAAGATTTTGATAAGTGATGATGTATGAGGCAAAAAGTTAATTAGTACAGAGGTTGATTGCTAGAGATAACACAGCGTTTATTCGTATTATTTATAATTATCATGCAGAGACATTACAATTACAACACAACATTTACAACATTCTAAAAAATTTCACATTTACCCAGGAAACAACATTGTCTCAAAAAAAAAAAAAAATTACTGTTGCATAAATTGAAGATGTTTGTAGTTGCAAAACATTAATTAAAGTGTGGTGTTTTAATTGCAATGATCTAAAAGTCAGTGCATTAATTGTAAGTTCATGTAAATATTGTGTTATTCCAAACAATTAAGGATCTTTTTTGTAGTACAAATTTTGTTGTGTATTGAGATATGTAATCACAACTTAAGTACAAAAGAGACTAGCAACGAATGAATTCATACATAGTCACAAATCACAATTTGGGAAGAGTCCCTACATTTGTTTGCAGATATATAGTCGAATTTTGACACATCAAATTTATTTTTGCTTTGACATAGATCAGTAAATAATTTAATTAAAGTTCAACATTTTCTATTTTTAGTACTCAATTACCGAAATTCCATCGAATTAATTCATCTGGCAAGGTTACAAGTTAATTTAGTATGTATGTTAGTATAAATTTTGATAATTTTGAAGCAATTCTTTATATGAAATAAGATAATTGGCAATTAATTGTGATTAAGAGAGAGGAGGGTGGTGTGAGGAATAAATATTCTACCTTTCTAATTGGTCCAAAGAAAACATCAACTAGAAACAAAAAAAGCTGATCGAGAGTCCTCCCTCTTGCTTTCTTATAAGTTATTACTAGTGTGTATCCAGTCTATATTAGTATTAAAATAAAATACATCAATAAGATTGTTTCTACGATTTTATTGTACTTCTTTTAACAAATATTTTTATTTTTATTATCATTTTGCAATATATAAGCATGAACATTAAAAATAATTTAATATTATAATATTTCGATAATTGATCTAAAAGAGTGTTTTTTTTTATTTTATTTCACTTTCTTTAGTTGCAAGAAATCAATAGAAATCAAACTATTTTTTTTACCTCACAATCTGTCAAAGATTTCATTATATACAATGTTTATTATTGTGTACGTCTGATCATCTCGTCACAAAGTTAAATTTCGAGAATTATCCCTACGTGTATATATATATATACAAATCCAAGAATTATAATTGAGAATACGTACTTTTGAGATTTCTTTTATTTACGTCAATTTAAAAATTTGTTAAATTAAACAAATTAATATTGACAACGTAATAATTGATCAAATTAAAATTGTCAATAAAATAAAACTATTTATTTGACCAATAAATTAATTTGCCAAATTATATTGGTTGTTTGTGCAAAATAATCGTGGAATGAGAAATTACACATGGATTGTGAGTATTTGGCCAATTTTTCAATAAAAATAAAAACTATATATTTGGCCAATTAAATAATTGGTCAAATTTAATTGATTGTGCAAAATAATTGAGGGATAAGAAAATACAAATTGATATTGAGTATTTATATAGTTTCTCCAAAAAGTGGAGTCTTATTGAAAAACAATGTGGGATAGTAAAATTTATATTAAATATAATACAATACTATAATTTTCTTTAGGCTTTTATTTTTCTTTTACATCGTTTGTATGATTTGTCATATCCTTTGGATATATCTCATTTATTAAAAGAAATATGAGAAATAAAATATTATTAATTAGTTCTTGACATCAAAAAAATTTCGACAATACATAATTGTATTCGTTTAGTATTTTCATGTTACCGATAGGATATTGGTGAATAAAATTGAAATCCTACATAAACTATTGAAGCCGCAATTATGTTAATACAAATATTTTTATAAACATTATATTATGTGAAAACTTTTTATAAAAATATCATAGTATTATATTAGAAAACTTATATCAGGTTTAAAATCTCAAAGTTTTGGAAAGATTTTCGAGTGCTGAGTTTATATAGCCATTTTTCATAAAAATATAAGTTATATAGCCCTAGTTCATAAAGTAGAAGTTTTATGGCCATTTTGGGGTTAAAAGACATAAATACCCTTTATTGGTCCACCACTTTTAAAAACAATGGTCAATGAGTTTTTTGTTCATTAACTCAAATTCAAGTTGCCCCACCTACCCCACCAAATCCACTTTCACCTGCTACTTTGAAAAAAGGACAAAAAATTTGGTCCCCACTTCTCTCTCTCTCTCTCTCTCTCTCTCTCTCTCTTCTCGCCTCTCTCTTCGGCCTCCCTCTCCACTCGACCGATTACACAGTCAAAAATTCACATCCGGTGATACGAAATGAGTTTCGACGACATCGAAACCGAGTCCGATCGTGCTTCAAGCGTTGTTGCCGAGGAGGAAGTACCGCAGCAGCAAGAAATACCACAGTCGCCGGTATGAGCCCTAACCTCCCAAATTCGAATTTTTTTGTTGTTGTTTTCATGTATATTCTTCTTGTTGATGATGATTATACATGATATATATGCATGGGTTATTCTATTGATGTTGGTTTCACATTGTATTTTCTTGGTGTTTTAAAATTTATTCTATTGATGTAGATTTCACATTATACACAATATAATAGAAATGAGGCACACACCACTGTGCAGTTCATAGTTACTCGATTGTAACGAGGAAGATGATTGATCGAGTTCGTCATCGTGTGGCCACCAACGAGTACTAGATGTCGGCAGTGGTTGTGTGTCCACTCGATGGTGGCCTCGATCGAGTCTCCGATCAAAGCCACCATCGAGTAGTTTGATGGTGGCAGTGTGGGGGTGTCCACTCGATGGTGGACACGATCGAGGACTCGATCGAGGCCACCATCGAGTAGTTAACAGGTTGTGTATTTTTGTGTTATTTTTTAATTATGTTTTGTGCAGTTGTGCTAAATCTTTGTATTTTTGATATTGCAGGCTAATTATGAGTGGAAGAGACCGACCATGATTAATGTTACTCGTGACCTCAATCTATATATACGAGTCACAGTCTTTGATGGATCACTCGATCAAGCTCACCATCGAATGGTGATGAACAAACAAGGATTTAATGTCATTATCTTGAGATTTGTTATGATAATAAGGGTATCATCAATCTTAAATTACGTATTAATGCTAAAATTATTGAAAAGTAAAAAGATTAAGTTTATATAGATTGTTTAAGTGTGAATCATTCAATGACGATGTATCTCATATATCGAACAAAAATGATAGTATGAATAAATACAATCTTGAAAATCAAATGATGTTACGAGCGTCGATACCAATGTTGTAATATCGAAAGTGTTTTATTATCAATAGTGTTACATAGTTGCCAAATACATTTTAATTGACATAAATAACTTATAACATGATTTATAGTCACAATAATTAAAAAAAAAAAGCAATCATGTTCATCAACACTCGATGGTCAACTCGATGGGTCACTCGATCGAGCTCACCATCGAGTAGTGATGAACAAACAAGGATTTCATATCATTATCTTGAGATTTGTTATAATAATAAGGGTACTATCAGTCTTAAATTACGTATTAATGCTAAAGTTATTGAAAAGTAAAAAGATTAAGTTCATATAGATTGTTTAATTGTGAATCATTCAATGATGATGTATCTCACATCTCGAACAAAAATGATAGTATGAATAAATACAATCTTGAAAATCAAAGTATGTTACGATTGTCGACACCAAAGTTGTAATATCGATAGTATTTTTTATCAATAGTGTTACATAGTTGCCAAATACATTTCAATTGACATAAATAACACATAACATGGTTTATAGTCACAATAATTAAAAAAAACAATCATGTTCATCACCACTCGATGGTCAACTCGATGGGTCACTCAATCGAGCTCACCATCGAGTAGTGATGAACACAAGGATTCAATGTTATTATCTTGAGATTTGTTATGATAATAAGGGTACTATCAGTCTTAAATTACGTATTAATACTAAAGTTATTGAAAAGTAAAAAGATTAAGTTCATATAGATTGTTTAATTGTGAATCATTCAATGATGATGTATCTCACATCTCGAACAAAAATGTTGGGAAATTATAAGGTTTCGATTTGATACCAAAACCCAACTGATTCTCCAACTGAATAGATGATTGCGTCAACCTAAATAGTGTTTTCCAGCTCGCCTGTTTGAGCTTTAGATTTTCTAGGCTTACAGGTTAAGGAAGCGGAAGACGAGAATAACCCGAGTTTGTGTTTACGAATTTGGAGTCAGCTAGTAGAAGACAGTAGTCGACCCAGCTGTGTTTACAACTGGAGTAAGCTAGCAAAAGACAGCAGGCGTCAACCTTCAGCTGAGTGATCCAGCAGAGCCTGATCAATCTGAAGAGAATTCGAGCTGAGTTCAAAACACAGCTGGTCCAGCTGTACAGAACAAAGGGAACTATCTCTGAAGACTTCACTTCAAGACGATCCGGCTACGAATTCAAAAGCCAGCTCTAAAGGCAGAAGATCCCGGAATCAGAGGAAGTCAACCTACCTCGACCAATGAGGGACTGCCAAATCAGCATCCTAGACTTCAGAACCTAGGATGTGACTCAAATGAAGACAGGTGCATATACGCTCAACGGCAGATCTTGCATTTAAGATGAGTAGGTAAGATTCAAACGGCTCCTCCAACGGCTAGTCTTGAATCTCTACCTATATAAACCCGTCTTCAACCTCAGGATCAGATACGAAAAACTCTCTACAAGCTTAAATTATCTGAAATCTTCATTCTTTCCGAAGCTTTCAAGCAGTTCCAGATAGATCAAAGAACACTTTGTCTTAAAGTGTTTCTAGTTAAGAAAGTGCTTAGTTTTTCGTCTGTTCCCTAGGCCAAACTCATTGTATTACTTTAGCCTAGATTTCGAACGAGTTCATCATACTCTAAAGTTCTTAATTGTAAGAACTCGTTCACAGTTGGAACCCCATACCCAAACCCAAATCCAGAAAGATTAGGTAAAGGTACGCTTGCTCGAAGCGCGTAATTCGAGTGGATAGGTTCTTCAGTACCCGGAAACTGAAGGTGTAGGCTTGACAGTGCCCGCAAACTGTTGGAACACAGCTCGGATTAGAGTTGTGAAGTTGCTTGGTACTTGGAAACCAAGTGGTAGTGAATTACCAGTGAACCTGGTCGTGGACGTAGGAGGTGTTACTCCGAACCACGTAAAAACTCGCGTGTTTCTTACTCTCTCTCTTTCCTTTCGCTTTATATTTAGCTGTGTTCTAACACCTTCATATCATTGCATATTTGTTCAAAACTGCACACACAGCTGCTCTCCAAAGACAGCTGTGTCTCTCTAAAATTTGCTCAACTTGACTAAGCTGAAAACGTTAAGTTAATATTTTCAAACTGAGTTTTTCTAAGTAACCGAGCTAAGTTTTCAAACCGCCACTTTCCGCACCTTCAGTTGAGTTATTTACCCAGCTGACCCTCCCCAGCTGGATCGATAACTGAGCTCATCAACTCTGTGATTTAACTTGAAAAAGTTTCGAAAAATCTATTTGGTGTATTCACCCCCCCTCTACACCAAATACCCAGCTCAGGGACCATCAATTGGTATCAGAGCAGTGGTTCAAAAGACCACCGTTTCTGTATCAAGAGATCTCTCTTGACACTCTGTGTTAGTGGTCAACTTAACAGATCCGTTTTTCAGAAAAACTCATATTATTACATACTGCACATGTCTATGGATTCTTATCTTAACAGGAATCTCCCCACCTTCTCGGTAGACGACTATGCAATCTGGAAATTCAGATTGAAAAGCTTCCTTTGTGCACATCACGACATGATGTGGGACGTCATCACAGATGGACCCATCCTTATATATAAACAAGGAAATGAACTCGTACCTGTCCATGATGGAGGACAACCAGAATACCGGCCAATTCTCAAGCCAAAGAAGGATTACTCGTCAGAAGAACGAAAGCAAGCCTGACCGGACAACCTTCGCAAGAAACACCATCTCATCAACAGTCTCAAACGCCTACCTGAGTAAGATCATCAAGTGCGAGACAGCCAAAGAGATGTGGGAAATACTTGCCAAGCTATGTGAAGGATCTGAAGAAATCAAAGAAAACAAATTCACAATAGCTTGCCAAAAATTCGACAACTTCAAGCAGCTAGCCAACGAGTCCATCGAAGTGATGGAGCTAAGGTTCTCAAACATAGTCATCGAGATAGAGACAATCAGAACTGGGAAGTATACCCAGCGGGAAAAGAATCTAAAGGTTCTTTCAGCCCTTTCAGCTGAATGGAACACTTACAAGATAGTTCACCAAAGTCGAAGTGACTTGGGTGATCTACCTACAACAAGGTTGTTCTCACTCTTAAAAGCCAACGAATACAACTTGAAGATCACTCAAGAAGAATCTTCAAGCAGACAGAATGACGGAGAACTCACCCCAGCTCCAAAAGAAATTGCCTTCAGAGCCAACTCTGAAAAGTCAGCTCATGTCAAGTCAGCTGAGTCCTCCAAGATGAAGAAGGACAAAAAGGAAATGAGCAAAGAGGAGCTACTCGAAGAAATTGCCATGATGGTGAAAAATTATAACAGACTCAACACCAGCAAGGGCAAATACAAGAAGTTCGCAAGGACTTACAGAGATAAGTACGCAAAGAAATTACGATGAGAAGTCAGCTGACAAACGAACAGAAGAAGGTTGCTTCAACTGCAAGGAACCAGGACACTACCGACAAGATTGTCCAAAGCTGTCCAAGAAAGACAAAGACCAATTAAAAGCTAAGGCAGCTGACAGAAGGAGAGCTTATAAAGCTGATGAAGAATCAGAGTGCAATAAAATGGATGACATGCCATTTTCAGACTCGGAAGAAGAAGTCTTGATGGCCCATGATGAACCTGATTGGGATACATGCTTCATGGGACAAACAGACGGCATCGATGAAGATGAGGTAACGTCTCGAACTCTAAATCTGTCTAACATCTCACCATCACACGAACACTCTACACAGGACTCAGAATCTGGTCTACCTGATTGGAGTCTAGTATAGAAAGTAATGAACGATTCCAAGGAGCTTCAAGAGATCCTTGACGTCATTATGTGTGAGAATGCCGAGTTGAAGGCGGAACTGGAAAAGATAAAAGTATCAGACGCAGCTGATACAACTCAGCTCCAACAGGAAGTCGTTTCACGAAAAGACAAAATAGTGAAACAAGATCAGCTGATGAAGGAATTCAATACTGAGAAGAAACAGCTGATAGAAGATGTGGAAAAGGTCACAGCTGAATCGGAAAGGAAGTCAGCTGAGATCATTGAGTCTGAAAAGCACCGAAGAGGTACTATCTAAAAAGATAGTAGCTCTCATCAAAGCCACGTCGACAATGGACGAGATCATTAGTGCTCAGCGTCCAGCAGCACTCAAAGCGGGACTGGGATACAACGAATCAAAGGATGCCTCAAACATTGCCTCCACAAGTGGAACAAAAGTAATGTTTGTACGTGCAAACGAACCTCCAATCCCAAAGAAGTCAAGATCAACAATGAGGACACAACAAAGGCGTCAAGAAGAACGGTGAAACATTCTCAAGCTCCGTCGAGAACACAACAGACGTCAAGAAGAACAGCTGTGAAACATTCTCAAGCTCCGTCGAGAACACAACAGACGTCAAGAAGAACAAATTGTGAAACGATCTCAAACTCCGTTGAGAACACGGCAGACATCAAGAAGGTCACCGTGCGACAACCTCAAGCCCAACTCGACAAAGAACGTGCTCAACCTCAACGAAGACCACATGCCGAATTTTACGGATACCAACCACAAGACCAAAGCACGTTGATCGATATCAACCGAGTTATCGCAGATACCCACTGATACCACTCAAACGAGTATCACCGGATGATCATTTCCAAACACAAGATCACATGAGACAAACAGAGACAAAGGAACGTCTCAACAGCACACAAACAAACCAAAAGAAATCCAGCCAACAAAACAAGAAGATACGGAGATCAAGACCCCGCCAGCAACAACAGAAGAACACAAAGAATGTGTATATCGACTCAGCTGGGAGAATTATCAGATCAAATGACCCAATTCGAGTCATCAAGCAGATCTGGGTCGTCAAAGGATCTCTGTCTAACCCATAAGGACCCAATTAAAACTGGGTACCTGAATTTTAATTTTTTATTTAGGTTGCAAGGAATCGACGCATCTCTGAGGAGTCGATGAGAACGCTATGGTACTTGGACAGTGGATGTTCCAAGCACATGACGCACCTAAAGCATCTACTCCAGGAGTATATTGAGCGTACAGGTCCACAAGTAACATTTGGTGACAACTCCAAAGGCCTAACCAAAGGTTATGGTACATTTAGAACCAGAAATGTTATAATCCCAAATGTTTCTTATGTACAAGGATTGCAACATAACTTGCTGACTAGGATGCACAGTGAAGCACAGGGAAACCAAGCAGATACTCCTAAGAGGGAAAAGAGAAGGAAATATGTACTTTGCTGACTGGAACAGCAGCCCTCCTGAGACTTGTCTTGTATCAAAAAGCAAAGAATGAAGTCACTGGCCGTGGCACGACGGCCGAATCATCTCAACTTCAAGACAATCAACAACCTGGCTAGGAACCAGCTCGCTAATGGAATTCCAGATCAAGTATATGACAAAAGTCATATGTACAGCGCGTGTCAACAAGGAAAGCAGACAAGAATTTCATTCTCTCTCAAGCCAGCTCAGTCAACTGATCGAGTTCTTCAACTTCTTCACATGGATCTTTTTGGTCCATTTACTCCAGCAAGCTTCAATGGCAGAAAATATACTCTGGTCGTTGTGGATGATTTCTCAAGATTCACATGGGTATCATTCTTATACCAGAAGAGCGAAACCAGAACTAAGCTGCCTATCCTGCTGGAAAGATTATCAACACAGAAGGAGTGCAAGATAATGGCAATAAGATCAGACCGTGGAACGGAGTTTCTAAATGAAACTATTTATGATTTTTGCGAGAAGAACGGAGTTCAACACCAAACATCTGCAGCTCGCACACCTCAGCAGAATGGTGTAGCAGAAAGAAGAAACAGAACTCTCAAGGAAGCAGCTACCTCAATGCTAGCAAGCTCTGCTATTCCAAAGAAGTTCTGGGCTGAAGCAATCAACACAGCATGCTTCACTCAAAATCGCTCCCTACTCACATCAAGGCAAGGAAAGACACCGTATGAGCTATGGAACAACAGAATACCATACATTGGATATTTCAAGGTATTCGGATCCAAATGTCACATTCTCAACAATGGGAAGACACAGCTCAAGACGTTCGACGAAAAGACAGACCGAGGAGTATTCCTTGGTTACTCCGCTGTGAGTAAAGCATACAGAGTCTTCAACAGAAGAACTCAAATAGTCGAAGTAACTCCACATGTTACCTTTGATGAATCTTCTTTCGAATATAGAGATTCTATCAAACGAAGAAGCGAAGGAGAATCTTCAAGATTGATTCAGACAAGGGCTCAAGAGAATAGAGTCAGGAATCTGGCCGAACCATTAATTTGGGACAATGAGCCAGAGGAGGAAATTCAAAACAATCAAGAAGCTCCACCAGCTGGAAATCGAGAAGAAGCTTCAACGCCAAATCAAGGGGGAACATCATCAGTCCGGAATCCAAACACAGCTGAGTCCCCAGCTCCATCTCCACCTGAGCCTCTACAGAAGTCTCCTCAAAATATAAATCAAAGAGAGACAAACTCTCAAGATTTAACTCCTGAGCAACTCCAAGTCAGATGAAATTTAGCCACATCAAGCATCAATCAATTGGAAGAAGAAATTCGCAAGAGGAGAAGATGGATTGAAGATCATCCATCATCAGCTATTATCGGAGAACCATCTGACCAAGTCAAAACCAGAAGCTCAGCTGCTCAAGCTTCATCGGATCATCAAGAAGCAGCTGACACAGCTCAACTCTCAGTAGAGCTCGAACTGACGGTCTATGATGAAGACACAGCTCTAATGGCGTGTTACGTAGCTCAAGTGCCAGAGCCTCAATCAATTCTCGAAGCTTTGAAGAGCGTGCCTTGGACCAACGCCATGCAAGAAGAGCTGAACGAATTCCTCAGAAATTGTGTCTGGGAATTAGTCGACAGACCTCAAGAAGTCAAAGTCATAGGACTCAAATGGATATTCAAGAACAAATTGGATACCCTGGGAGTCGTCATCAGAAACAAAGCTCGACTGGTTGCCAAGGGCTACACTCAGTAGGAAGGAATTGACTTCGAAGAATCATTTGCTCCAGTAGCACGACTGGAAGCAATCAGACTATTTCTCGCCTATGCAGCACATCACAAATTCAAGGTCTATCAAATGGATGTGAAGAGTGCATTCTTAAATGGAGAAATCAAAGAAGATATCTACGTTGAACAACCTCCAGGATTTGAAGTAGAAGGAAATAAAGTCTACAAGCTAAAGAAAGCGCTTTATGGATTGAAGCAAGCACCTCGAGCTTGGTATGACACTCTTTCAAGTTTTCTCGTATCCAAAGGATTCAAGAAGGGCTCAGTAGACAGAACTCTCTTTACCATCAAATCAGGTGAAGACATCCTGGTTGTTCAAATCTACGTAGACGACATCATCTTTGGATCAAGATCAAGCTTCTTATGTCAAAGATTTGGAGAGATGATGTCAGAAAAGTTCCAAATGTCCATGATGGGAGAAATGAGTTTCTTCCTAGGACTTCAAGTCAGGCAATCAACAGAAGGGATTTTCATAAATCAATCCAAATACGTGAAAGACTTAATCGCCAAGTATGGAGTTCAATCCAGCAGAAATGTAAAAATTCCAATGAACACCAACTGGAAGATTGAACCAGGAACAGAAGGGAAATCAGTTGATTCCAGCAAATACAGAGGGATAATAGGATCCCTGCTATATCTAACAGCAAGTCGTCCAGACATCTCTTTCACAGTCGGAGTGTGTGCCAGATTTCAAGTTGATCCAAAGGAAGCTCACATGCAAGCAGCCAAGAACATTCTCAAATATCTCAAAGGAATTCAGAATGTTGGGCTGTGGTACCCAGCTGAAGACAATCTACAAATGATCGGATACTCGACTCGGACTTCGCCGGAGATCGGTTGGACGGAAAATCAACTTCGGGGAACTTGTCGGTTCTTAGGAAGTAAGTTGATCTCGTGGTTTTCAAAGAAACAAACGTGCGTCGCAACTTCCACGACAGAAGCAGAATATATGGCCGCTGGAAGCTGCTGCTCGCAAATTCTCTGGCTGAAACATCAGCTGGATGACTATGAAGTAAAAACTGGACAAGTTCCAATTTTCTGTGATAGCTCAAGTGCGATTGCCATTTCAGAGAATCCAGTACTTCACACAAGATGCAAGCATGTAGACGTACGACATCATTTCATCAGAGATCACGTAGAAAAGAAGGATGTGATTGTTGAGAAAATTCACACAGACATACAGCGGGCTGATATTCTCACAAAACCGCTGATAGAAGCAAGGTTCAAAATGCTGTGCGGATTACTTGGACTTCTCAACCCAGACGATGCTTCACCCAGCTGATTGGAAGCAGACCCAGCTGAACGGAAGCAGACCCAGCTGATTGGAAGAAGACCCAGCTGAATGCAAGCAGTCAACTGAAATTCAGAATCAACGTCACTGATATCAGCTGAGAAAGAATTCAGCTAAAACAGATGCTGAAAGGAAAGGATTATTCAGCTGAGGGGGAACCAGCTGGAACCACGATGACCTAGCACACCCACTCAACCGAGGTATCAGCTGACTACAATGATCAGCTGAGAGGTTTGCAACAACATTAATTACACCTACTCAATCTGTTTTCTGTCAACTCACATCTTGTCATTTCTAATCAATATTAATTAAAAGTCTGCAAAGAATTGAATAATGGGAGTTTCGAGGCAAAAGTCAAAACGCCTCAACCGTTCTCTCTCGCGCATTAACTCACATATTCTAATCAAGAAATTAATATGTAGAGAGAATCACTCCCAGCCGTAGATCTTCTTATCAATAGACAAATCTTGATCGTCCATTCATCAAGAAAACTCTTTAAATATGCTAGAAGACATACGCATCAACCCTAGAAAGTTTTTCGGCATTCTTTCTTATTTCCATCAATTGGTATTATTCGTTTCTACTAACAAAAGTTGCAGACGTAGAACATGGAATCCAGAAAGATATCTCCCGAAGCCGATCAAACTTGAAGAATCTGTCAAAGCTTCGAGATAAGAGTTGCTTAACTCTCAAAGAAGACAGAAGTCCAGAAGAAGGTGAAGCCCATCGACGTAACTGCATCAGACAAAGAGATCGCAAAGCTCAAGAACGTCATTCACCAGGAAGGTGCAGAAAACTTTCTGGGAATGTCAAAGGAAAAAGACCTCCTCAACCCCACTATTTCTCTCATCATAAAAGAGAGAACGGAACATACAACTCCCTGGGATGCAAAAATCAACGTCAACAGACCGGGACCAGATGTTGATAAAACCGGAGTATTCAAGAGCAGTCATGACAAAGCTCTTGCTCCACCACAGGAGGCACAGAAAAAGATGCAGGAGAAAAATCAGAATGCATCTAACTCCATTCCAGCTGGGAATCGGAGACAACTTGAGGAGACAAAATTTACTGAAGCACTGTCTTCAAACCGAAGACTCAAGTCAAAGTTGCTCAGTCAGTCAGCAGAGAAGCCAGCTGACATTATGAGAGAATTCGTAATCACTCTCCAAGGAGCAGAAGGCCCACAAGCGGTCGTTTCTTACGGTGGAAGAGAAGTTCACGTCCCTGCGTGAACATAATCATCACCAACACCGCAACAGAGTATTCCAGCTGAACAACCAAGCTTAAACCCCAAGACAGATGGGATACTTCAACCACCTTCTTCTCAGTTTCCTTCAGCTCCACAGGGACACCAGCTTCGAGATCTTCCGATGAAAGATGCTCAAGTCCCTGCACCAAGCTTAAATGAGAAACATCACCCAGCCAATGATCACCTGCAGCTGGATGATGATGATATGAGCTGAACACAAGTCCCTCAAGTGCTGAATCAGACTTTCTCATTCAATCTAAGAAGTCTGAAGAAGCAAAAGTTGCAAGGAATGAAGTTGTGCCCGACTCAGAAGATGCTATCTCCCGTGCCAACTCATCCCTCCAAGCACTCAGCTGGACTGCCCGCTCGAATCAAAGCCAAGGACGCTGTGTCTGCAATCACAGCTGAGGCTAATGCAACTGAAGAAGAGCCAGCTAATACAACAGCTGAGCCACTTAGACTCCAATCCTCGCTGCTCAGAGCTGAAAACCACAGTTTCGCCAAACTAAAACATCGCAACAGCCGATGGTGTATCTCTCCCACCCTGTTTTGATCATGCCAAAAAGGGGGAAGTAAGGGAGAAGAGAGACAAGTCAATAAAGAGGCAAACTGTTGAGCTAGAGGAACCAGCTGAAGAAGAGACGAGTCAAAAGAAAGAAACAACGGATGCAGAAGAGAAGACCCAGCCAACTGGGATTGAAGACTGAAGGATTAAAGACTGAAGATTTTTATATTTCTTTCTTTTTCCTGTGTTATAATGTATTTTCTTACATTAATAAAACACAACTTTTTCTGCGTCATAAGTTGTCTCAGTTAGGTTTTGGCATCATCAAAAAGGGAGAAATTGTTGGGAAAATTATAAGGTTTCGATTTGATACCAAAATCCAACTGATTCTCCAACTGAATAGATGATTGCGTCAACCTAAATAGTGTTTTCCAGCTCGCCTGTTTGAGCTTTAGATTTTCTAGGCTTACAGGTTAAGGAAGCGGAAGACAGCAAGGTCAACCAGTGTGTTTACTGAGTCGGCTAACGGAAGACGGTAGTCGACCCGAGTGTGTTTACAATGAGTAAGCTAGCAAAAGACGGCGAGCGTCAACCTTCACCGAGTGATCCGGCGAGCTGATCAATCCGAAGAGAATTCGAGCCGAGTTCAAAACACAAATTTGGTCCAAATTTGTACGGAGAACAAAGGGAACTATCTGCGAAGACTTCACTTCAAGACAGTCCGGCTACGAATTCAAAAGCCGGCTCTAAAGGCGAAGATCCCGGAATCGAGAGGAAGTCAACCTACCTCGACCAATGAGGATTGCGCAAATCGGCATCCTAGACTTCGTAACCTAGGATGTGACTCAAATGAAGACAGTGCGAGATACGCTCAACGGCAGATCTTGCATTTAAGATGAGTAGGTAAGATTCAAACGGCTCCTCCAACGGCTAGTCTTGAATCTCTACCTATATAAACCCGTCTTCAACCTCAGGATCAGTTACGAAAAACTCTCTACAAGCTTTCATTATCTGAAATCTTCATTCTTTCCGAAGCTTTCAAGCAGTTCCAGATAGATCAAAGAACACTTTATCTTAAAGTGTTTCTAGTTAAGAAACTGCTTAGTTTTTCGTCTGTTCCCTAGGCCAAACTCATTGTATAACTTTAGCCTAGATTTCGAACGAGTTCATCATACTCTAAAGTTCTTAATTGTAAGAACTCGTTCACAGTTGGAACCCCATACCCAAACCCAAACCCAGAAAGGTTAGGTAAAGGTACGCTTGCTCGAAGCGCGTAATTCGAGTGGATAGGTTCTTCGGTGCCCGGAAGCGAAGGTGTAGGCTTGACAGTGCCCGCAAACTGTTGGAACACAGCTCGGGTTAGAGTTGTGAAGTTGCTTGGTACTTGGAAACCAAGTGGTAGTGAATTACCAGTGAACCTGGTCGTGGACGTAGGAGGTGTTACTCCGAACCACGTAAAAACTCGCGTGTTTCTTACTCTCTCTCTTTCCTTTCGCTTTATATTCAGCTGTGTTCTAACTCCTTCATATCATTGCATATTTGTTCAAAACTGCACACACAGCTGCTCTCCAAAGACAGCTGTGTCTCTCTAAAATTTGCTCAACTTGACTAAGCTGAAAACGTTAAGTTAATATTTTCAAACTGAGTTTTTCTAAGTAACCGAGCTAAGTTTTCAAACCACCACTTTCCGCACCTCCAGCTGAGTTATTTACCCAGCTGACCCTCCCCAGCTGGATCGATAACTGAGCTCATCAACTCTGTGATTTAACTTGAAAAAGTTTCGAAAAATCTATTTGGTATATTCACCCCCCCCTCTACACCAAATACCCAGCTCAGGGACCATCAAAAAATGATAGTATGAATAAATACAATCTTGAAAATCAAAGTATGTTACGAGCGTCGACACCAAAGTTGTAATATTGATATTATTTTTTACCAATAGTGTTACATAGTTGCCAAATACATTTAAATTGACATAAATAACATATAACATGGTTTATAGTCACAATAATTAAAAAAAAACAATCATGTTCATCACCACTCGATGGTCAACTCGATGGGTCACTCGATCGAGCTCACCATCGAGTAGTGATGAACAAACAAGGATTTAATGTCATTATCTTGAGATTTGTTATGATAATAAGGGTACTATCAGTCTTAAATTACGTATTAATGCTAAAGTTATTGAAAAGTAAAAAGATTAAGTTTTTATAGATTGTTTAATTGTGAATCATTCAATGATGATGTATCTCACATCTAGAACAAAAATGATAGTATGAATAAATACAATCTTGAAAATCAAAGGATGTTACGAGCGTCGATACCAAAGTTATAATATCGATAGTATTTATTATCAATAGTGTTACATAGTTTCCAAATACATTTTAATTGACATAAATAACATATAACATGGTTTATAATCACAATAATTTTAAAGAAAAACAATCATGTTCATCACAACGATGGTCAACTCGATGGGTCACTCGATCGAGCTCACCATCGAGTAGTGATGAACAAATAAGGAAATGTCATTATCTTGAGATTTTTTATGATGATAAGGGTACCATCAGTCATAAATTACGTATTAATGCTAAAGTGAAAGATTAAGTTCATTTAGATTGTGTAATTGTGAATCGTTGGCTCACTCGATCGAGCTCACCATCGAGTGTCCATCGTCGAGCCTCGCCATATGTCTCACTCGATGGTGAGCTCGATGGGCTACTCGATCGAGCTCACCATCGTGTAGTCGGCAGATCCTTTGTCAATTTAACTATAAAAACCTATTCAAAGACCTCAATCATACATTTGTCACGTATTTGCATATCCATTAAACCCTAAAATCCTAAATTCATTGAAATTCGAATTTATATAAAAATCATGTCATGTATAAATCATGCAAAATTACGAATTACAATGTCTCATCTTACACGTGTTCATTAACATGTGATAAATATTCATTTCAGAGAATTATTTTTAAAAAAAATCATGCATTTGTCATGTCAGCTCGATTATATAGCTAAGAGCTCGATCGAGATAACAATCGAGTTTGCCATCGAGTCTCATGCATTTATCAAGCCAGCTCGATCGTGTAGCTAAGAACTCGATCGAGTTAACGATCGAGTTCACCATCGAGTCGCGAAGAACAACCCAGATTTTTTTTACGAAAGAGATTGTCTACGTACCTTAGTAAATTAAGAATCAAGAACGCGTTACGATGGAGCTTTGGCTTCTATTTTCTTCGACTTTGCGTGAATATTTGGGGTACAAACAAGAACACAGATTTTGTATTTTTCATTTGTGCGTGAGTGAATATTTCTTGGATTGAAAGAGAGATTTTAGTTGTTAAATTGAGCGAGTTTATGTTGGTAGCCATATTCAATGATGCTCCAACAACTCTCTTACAAGAAATTGAATTAAAGTACCTTCATTTATGTTTGTGTCCTTTTTTTTCTACCTTAAATTCTCTTCAATTCTCATATTTGCAGATGAGTTTAACGATATTTAGAAATGTTTTTAATCCGCTAGTGCGCAGGCGCTGCATATTCCTCTTCAATTCTCATATTTTTTGATCTGCCAGTGTCGATATATATATATATATATATATATATATGTGTGTGTGTGTGTGTGTGTGTGTGTGTGTGTGCAGGTGCTACATATTTTTTACGTTGAAGAGAAAGAAAAGTTCAGTAAATATAGAAGAGAGAGAGAAGAGAGCAACAATTTTTTATTTTTGGAGAGAGAAAAAGTTTATATTATAATATATCTTATTTATTAATAACAAAAGGTCAACATCACCAACTTTCTCTCACATGTGCAAGGGTATTTATGTCTTTTAACCCCAAAATGGCTATAAAACTTCTACTTTATGAACTAGGGATATATAACTTGTAATTTTATGAAAAATGGCCATATATGAGTATTAAGACAAGATTTTCATACCATATATAATTATGGAAGTTTTGAAAATATTAAATATTGATAGAATTTATGAATAAAAAATGATTCAAATGAGGATTTAAAATAAATAGGAATACTGAATGAAAAGAGCGCCACGTAGGACCTAAAATTAAGGAGAAACCTCGAATCCGTAATCATTTTAATAATATATATGGATTACCAGGGCCGGCTGGACCATGAGGCGGGAGAAGCTCCCGCCTCAAGCCCCCGGAAAAATTAGGGCCCGATAAATTGATGGCCCTTCATATATTCATATATATGTCAAAACATATTTATTTTATAAACAGTTAATGTAGCATAGACGCGCTCTAAACTTTCAATGTTATGTATTCGATACCATTCGGCCCCATCATTTTTTTTTGGCTGCTGCAAATAATTAATCAATTTTTTTCTCCTTTTACTCAAATCTGCCGCAAATAATCAAATTTACCCCAACCCCAAATAATTAATCAATTTTTTTCGCCGTTTACTGATCAAACCTGCCAAAAATCATCAAATTTACCCAATTTACCCCAACCCCAAATAATTAATCAATTTTTTTCTCCATTTACTCAAATCTACTGCAAATCATCAAATTTACCCCAACCCCAATTGTTAAATTATATAAAAAAACATTAATCAAATCATAAAAACCACAAAAAAGACGAGAAAAAGATCATAATTGGTAGAAAATCCCAAAAAATAAATAAAGTTTACAAATTAAATCGAATTATTATTATCTCAAAACAAAATTATTCTCTCTTTCATATTTGCAAAGCTCTTTTCTCTAATTTTTTATGTTGTGAGATGTATAATTATTGTGAGATATATAGTAAACTTTGTTGTCTCGTTAGTCTATTGGATTATTTGATCATATCGAGAATTTGGTTCTATTGTATTAGCCATAACTATAACCGTTGCTTCTTTCGAAATAATTTTTTCAAAATTTAAATTAATAGAGCCATATTTATGATCAATTATGCCACAAGATAGATTGAATGAATTAAGTTTATTATCAATTGATCAAAGTAATTTGTTGGAACATCTTTATTATGAATATTTAATAAGTAATTTTACGACCAAAAAAGTAAGAAAGGTGAAATGAATTTTCTGAAAATATATGATTTACATAGTTTTTTGTTAACATGATATTTTTTTTAGTATGTCGCCTCAGACCCCTAAATTGATGGATCCGACCCTGCTTATTACCATTACAACTAATTTACACCCGTGCGTTGCACGGTAAAATATATTATAAAAATATATAATATATAAATGATCAAATCACAAGAATAAGTGCAAAATGTATTAATTAGTTATACAATTGACAATAAAGGAGAATGGTAATAATGTTTATATATGTAGTATCCCGCTCTTTCATAACCAATCTTAGTAATTAATTAAGAGTTCGTCTAAAAGAATTAAGTTGTGAGAACTTATAAAGAAAATAAGTTCCGGCAATTTAAAAAAAAAATTCGACAACCCTAATTTGCCGAATTTTAATAATTTAAGATTTATTCTCGTTCCGGTTAATCCGAGATGAGATAATGCAGATGTTTATGACTATGTGCTTATATCTTTGAAGTTATTTGAGAAATATATGCTATGTTGAAAGATTTGATTTCTCCGGAAATCATAAAATTTCTCCAGCAATTTATTTTATTTTCGGATATTATTTCCGGAAATTTTTAGAGAAAGCTTATATTAGGGTTTGAGAAACCCTAATAATTTTTATAGTTCGAGAGCTTTTTAATTAAAATCGTTATGATTGACTGATTGATGTTTGATTAATTAGAGAAGTAATTAATCCATTTAAATTAATAATTATATGCATAATGTTTAATTAATTAATGTAGTATTCCGTATTTCTTGAGTATTAAGATTTATTAAATTAGTAAGAAAGATAAGATTTCAGTAAAAGAAAAATTTTCGTTCAGAAAATTTACCCGGCAGATATATTTTACTGGAAAAATGAGTTTTAATTAAGAATGATCGTCTCGGTTAATCCGAAACGAAGAAGTTTTTATATTTATCTATTAATGATAAATGTTTAGTCATAAATTGACTGAAAGATGAATTTAATTTAATTACGTAAAATTTTACGTAATTTAACGCTTAAAAATTTAGTTTCGGTCGATTTGATAATGTTGCAAATTTCCGATTCTTTCTGTGGAATTTTTATCTAAGGTTCATGAAACCTTAAGCTAATTTCCTGTATTAAGAAATTAGAGGATTATTAGAGGATTAATTTGTTATTAATTAATTGAAATTATTAATTAATTAACTAATAAACCTAACTTAACAATTAAGTTAGATTAAAATAATAAACCTAGTCTACCCTACCCTATGCATGAGATGCATATATCCCACTCTTTTACCTCACTCACGCACACACACAACAACAACATCACTCTATCTTCTCTCTTCTCTCTTCTCTTTCTCGACATATACACACAAACACACACAAACTCCATTTTTGTTCTTCAAGCAAGCTTCAAGGTTTCAAGATCAAGTTTATTTCTCTCATCCAAAGTAATCAAGAAGAGCTAGGTATATACTAACCTAGGTTCTTTCCTCAAGATCTCTTCTTCCATATATATATATATATGTCGATTATTTTGGAGAAATTGTAGAAATGGTTAGATGATCTTCATGTCTTAATATTATGTTTACATGATGGTTATATGATGATAGGAAGATCAATTATGAGCTAAAATGATGCATGAGAAACCCTAGTATATATATATATATATATGCATCGAGATTTTGGGAAGAATTTTATGAAGTGGTTTGATGTTGTTTATGTGTTAGTATGAAGCTTATATGATGATTATATGATCATTGGTATGATTAAATCATGAAAAAGAGAACCCTAACCCTAGTTTCTATTATTTTCGAATTTATGAAGAAAATGGTCAAGTTTTGATTCATGCATTGAATGATGTTTTGATCCTCATGAATTATGCTTAGAAGATCAATGACGAGGAGATCGTTGACCCGAGGTCAAAGCAACCGAAGGATATTTTTATCTTCGTCATATGCCGTTTAGCCATCTAGGATTTCAGCCTAGTTTTAGGCCTTTTTCGGGTATGGTCGACGTGAGTGTTGTCCATTTGACGTTACATGAAGTGGAGAGAGCCGAGGAGAGTACCGAGTTTGAAAGTAAGGAAGAAAAATAAGAAGAAGATCCATTAGAGGATGAGCAGAGAAAGAGAGTTCGAGAGTGGCGTTAATTTAATAGATTAATAATCGAACAAATTTTACGCTTGTTTGGTAGGTTTTCGTATAAAGATACATAAAATGTTAAGTTTTCAAAGATCCGGTAGCGATGAAGAATTCTGCTCCGAGAAAGTAGTTTTGCGTGATGCCCTAAAATCACGGTTAACATGGGGAGTTTTGGTATAGAGAAAAATCCCTCGTTTTTGAAAAAAGTCATCGAAGAGGTAAATTTTTCCGTTATAAGAAGAAGTATGGCCAAAGCAGTCATTTTAGAAAATTTCTGAGTTTTGTATTTATGTCGGAAATTATATCTTAAAAATGAATTAATGAAACAAGAATTTTTGAAGTAAAATGAAGTTTACTTTTAGTAAATAAAAGCGTTAAAACAAGAATTGAAAGATAGAAAGTTCGTTGAGAGCATAAAGAATCGAAGGAGAAATTTTTCAGTCATAAAAGTCAGAGATGGCTGCACTTCAGAGATCTCTCAAAAATAATACAGGGATTGAAGTGAGAGACCGCTGTGAAGTCAGAGACGGCTGAAAATAATACAGGGCGAGAAGCCAGCCATCTCCTAGACTCAGCGCTCGCTGAAGAAAGCAGGACGCCGGAACTCAGCGTCCGCTGCGGTTGAGCGGTCGCTGACCATGGGAGGTCAGCCGCGGCTGAGGCTCAGCGGTCACTGGAAATTGGACGGCGGCAGTTTGCCACCTTTTACTCCGGAGGCCATAACTTCTTGTTCGTTTAACGAAATTCAGATCTGTAAATTGGGTTAGAAAATAAACATCCGTGGCTTTCTAATGGTACCCTGCACGCCCCTTGGTTCTAAATATTATGTTCTGAAATTCAGTTTTAATTTGCTGTATTTGTGCAGATTTTTCTATAAGTTATTTCTTTCAAGTTTAATCAATTTATTTTGATTTCTTGGAACTTTCTAAATCAAATTCTTGCTCATCGTTGTAAGCTTGAGATCCTTTATGTGAGGAGCTTTCGTAAGCGAGATGATGAATTAATTTCAAGCAAGGCGATTGTTTATTTTTGGGAAGTAAAGTGATCGGGAGACACTGTTGGAAAACGACAAGAAGATGAAAGCATTCGGAGAAAAGAAGAAAAATGAGTATGAAAAAGAGAATTAAAATAAGTAATGAAGGGTGAAAACATAGCTTAAAGTATGAAAGATCGAAAGAAGCAGTTCAGTAACTCGACTCAGCATCGGTTGGGCAGGAGCGACCACTGACCATGAAAGGTCAGCCATGGTTGAGCCCAGCAAACGCTGGACTTGGGCAGGTCAGCCCAGGTTTTCTTCGTCCATTCCATTCTTCGTTCGTTCCATTCGTCGTTTGTTTCATTTGTCGTCCGTTTCGTTCGTTATTCGTTTCATTCATCGTTAGTTTAGTTCTTGGATATTTTGTTGTGTTCTTGTTTTATTTTCCGTTAGTTATATTCTAGTTATGATTTAGAAAAAAAAAACAAAAAGAGTTTGAGATGAAGTTAATATCTCAAAAGAGTTTATAATGAAGTTTATATGTCAAGATGATGTTATTCATTTCTTGAATTATTAAGAATGCATGAGTTAATTATATTTAGCAATTTTGAGCATGAAAAATAATTGTTACTTGAATTAGTTTTATGCTTAATTATTGAAGTGATTATATGAAGAAAATGAATCGTGTGATTCATTATTTATGATAATGAGAGTGAATCGTTTGATTCATTAATTATGATGAGCATGTTATGTGTTAATGATGTGATTAAGAATTTTTCTAAAGTTTTTAAAACCTAGAAAATTTTTATCTCTTTAATTTTATTTAAAGAAAGTAAGAATTTTACTAATTAAGGAACTTAGCAAGTAAAATTTGTTTTAAAGGAAGTAGAATTTTTCAGAAAACCTTAGTTGTTTAATCAGAATGCCGACAAGAAATATACCAAGAGAAAGAGAAAGAGAAAGGGTGGATGGCGAGCAAGAAAGAGAACATACCCCACCTCCCCAGCCTGAAAGGAGGGTCGGAGAACTTTTTCTTCGACAAAATCCTCCGACCTTCGACGTAAAAGGAAATCCGTCAGTAGCAGAAGAATGGATTCGCGCTTTAGAAAGAATCTTTAGGTTTCTTCGATGTGATGACCGTGAACGTCTCACATGTATGACATATCAGCTGAAAGGATCTGCCGACTACTGGTGGGAAACCCGTCAGAGAATTTATACTCCCGAACAGTTTGAAAATCTCACTTGGGAGCAGTTCAAAGAAGCCCTCTTTGAGAAGTACGTTCCGAGAAGTTATCGCAAGCAAAAAGAAAACGAGTTTGCAAGTCTCAAGCAAGGAAATAAGACGGTGTCAGAGTACGATCGTGAATTTTGTGAGTTAGCTCGTTTCGCCCTTGATAAAGTTGATTCAGATGAGATCATGTCCGAACTTTTTCGTGCCGGACTTAGACAAGATATAAAAGTGGTCTTAACAAGTCAGAGTGCTATGACCTACGCTGAAGCGTTAAATCGAGCCTTAGATATGGAGTTGGCAATGCAGCCAAAAAAACCAGTTTAGACTCCAGCACCTTCCCCAAATCAATCCCCAATGGCCGATAAATCGCAAGCTTCGCACCAAACTCATATTCAAAAGGGAAAAAAGGAAGTGAAATGCTGAAAATCAACCTAACAAGAAGTCATGGTATGGGCAGAGTCACCAGCAATCGACCCAAGAAAAATATAGACCTCCTATTGTTGGTCAAGATAGCTCGTCTCAGAGACAGCAAGGAATTTCTCCATGCTCTAAGTGCGGAAAAATGCACCAGGGAATTTGCTGAGCAGGAAGTAACAGCTGCTATGCATGTGGGCAACCCGGTCATTACTCTTATCAGTGCCCAAATAAGCAGGAAAGGACTGGTGGAGAAAGACCTAATCAGTCTCAGCCTCAGCATCTAAAGGCCATTGAAGGAGTTCCTCAGCCAAATCAGCAGCAGTCACCACAGCAGCAGCATCAGAGAGATTTTGATCTCAATCAGGAAACATGCGTTAAGGATCAGGGCAATCTGGCAGGTATGGGTTGGATAAGTGGTGTACCTGTAATAATTCTTTTTGATACTGGTGCATCACATTCCTTTATATTAAGTGCATGCGTAGATACTCTTAGCCTTAAAATAGAATAAGTTAGCCAAAACTTAAGAGTATCGACCCGATAGGTAAAGCTACCTCAGCCACACATGTTTGCCCTAATCTAGAATTTGAGATTGATTCCCTTAATATGTCAGCAAACCTTCTTGCCATACCTCAGAAGAGCTTATGTTAAAGCCAATACCTCAGGATAATGTGTATAGACTACAGAGAGTTAAATAAGTTGATGTTGAGGAATTGATATTCTTTGCCAATGATAAACGATCTGTTTGATCAGCTCAGAGGAGCCAGTATTTCCTCAAAGATTGATTTAAAATCTGGCTATCATCACTGGTAGAATCATCAAGAAGGAGTGGCCCTAGAACCAAACCTCAGTTATGAAGAAAAACTGGATGCGATATTGGATCAAAAGGTCCAGCTGTGTAGAAATAAATCGATTTCATTGATAAGGGTTAAGTAGAGACATCACAGGCCATAGGAAACAACGTGGGAACTTGAAGATAAGATGAAGGAAAGTATTTCCGAGTTTTTCCCTCGAGATAAGCAAATTTCGGGACGAAATTTATTTTTAGGGGGAGAGAATGTAGTATCCCGCTCTTTCATAACGAATCTTAGTAATTAATTAAGAGTTCGTCTAAAAGAATTAAGTTGTGAGAACTTATAAAGAAAATAAGTTCCGGCAATTTAAAATTTTTTTCGACAACCCTAATTTGCCGAATTTTAATAATTTAAGATTTATTCTCGTTCCGATTAATCCGAGATGAGATAATGAAGATGTTTATGACTATGTACTTATATCTTTGAAGTTATTTGAGAAATATATGCTATGTTGAAAGATTTGATTTCTCCGGAAATCATAAAATTTCTCCAGCAATTTATTTTATTTTCGGATTTTATTTCCAAAAATTTTTAGAGAAAGCTTATATTAGGGTTTGAGAAACCCTAATAATTTTTATAGTTCAAGAGCTTTTTAATTAAAACCGTTATGATTGACTGATGGATGTTTGATTAATTAGAGAAGTAATTAATCCATTTAAATTAATAATTATATGCATAATGTTTAATTAATTAATGTAGTATTCCGTATTTCTTGAGTATTAAGATTTATTAAATTAGTAAGAAAGATAAGATTTCAGTAAAAGAAAAATTTTCGTTCAGAAAATTTATCCGGCAGATATAGTTTACTGGAAAAATGAGTTTTAATTAAGAATGATCGTCTCGGTTAATCCAAAACGAAGAAGTTTTTACATTTATCAATTAATGATAAATGTTTAGTCATAAATTGACTGAAAGAAGAATTTAATTTAATTACGTAAAATTTTATGTAATTTAACGCTTAAAAATTTAGTTTCGGTCGATTTGAAAATGTTGCAAATCTCCGATTCTTTCTGTGGAATTTTTATCTAAGGTTCATAAAACCTTAAGCTAATTTCCTGTGTTGAGAAATTAGAGGATTAATTTGTTATTAATTAATTAAAATTATTAATTAATTAACTAATAAACCTAACTTAACAATTAAGTTAGATTAAAATAATAAACCTAGTCTACCCTACCCTATGCATGAGATGCATATATCCCACTCTCTTACCTCACTCACGCACACACACAACATCAACATCACTCTCTCTTCTATCTTCTCTCTTCTCTTTCTCGACATATACACACAAACACACACAAACTCCATTTTTGTTCTTCAAGCAAGCTTCAAGGTTTCAAGATCAAGTTTATTTCTCTCATCCAAAGTAATCAAGAAGAGCTAGGTATATACTAACCTAGGTTCTTTCCTCAAGATCTCTTCTTTCATATATATATATATGTCGATTATTTTGGAGAAATCGTAGAAATGGTTAGATGATCTTCATGTCTTAATATTATGTTTACATGATGGTTATATGATGATAGGAAGATCAATTATGAGCTAAAATGATGCATGAGAAACCCTAGTATATATATATATATATATATGCATCGAGATTTTGGGAAGAATTTTATGAAGTGGTTTGATGTTGTTTATGTGTTAGTATGAAGCTTATATGATGAGTATATGATCATTGGTATGATTAAATCATGAAAAAGAGAACCCCTAACCCTAGTTTCTATTATTTTCGAATTTATGAAGAAAATGGTCAAGTTTTGATTCATACATTGAATGATGTTTTGATCCTCATGAATTATGCTTAGAATATGCTTAGAAGATCAAATATGTAGTTAGATTAAACATGAGAAAATCCTAGCTACTATTTTCATTATTTTCAAAAATATGAGAAAAATGGAAAATATTGGATGCATGTCTTGTATATTTATTTTGATGATATAAATGAGTTTAGATAGTTATTTTAAGAATATTTCATGTTGGAAGTAAGTATAAATTCCCAACCAATTTCATTTTGTTAAAAATGTCGATCAAATGAATATGAAAATTAGGATTGGAATATTAATGCTTAATTGATTGAAATTTAATAAAGGAATTAGCTTATAATGTTAATTAAGAATATTAGAAATTAAAAAGAAGAGAAAATAATTAAAGAAATCTTAAATTCAAAATAACCGAAAATTAAAATAAATAAATAAAATATTAATTAATTTTTAATTAATAAACTAATTGCATTTATTAACTAATTATTAAAAATGTAATATTGTGTGAATTTCTAGAAATTTAATTCAGAATATTAAAGATTTTCTATTTTTGGATGATTTTCCCGATTCGGAAGTTTATATGTTTAATCAAGTCAATGTGTGTTATAAATGTGTAAAGATGTGTAAAGATGTGTGTTGTATTGAAAAATATGTATATATTCAAATTGAGAATTTTCTGAGTCCGTTAGACGGTTTAAAATCGACTTAGTCGATTATGATGAATGTTTATGAATGTTATGTTAAGTGATTATTTGATGTTTGATTGATATTTGATGATTAATGATGGGTTAAGATAGATTAAGGACGTTTAAGAAATTAAGTTAGAAATTCTCGAGTTTCGCCGAGTTTCGACGTAGGATTCTGAAGCGAATTAAGTTAAGAATATCGAAGTTGTTTATTCGATAGAAATTATTTTCGTTTTGAAGTTCATATTTCCATTTCGATTAAAGGAGCAAGTGGAAGTGGAAGCTGAAGCGTAAAGCACAAATTTAGCGAGCGTTAAAGTTAAGACAAAAGCTTAAGTGTATCAGGTGGGCTTTCTTAACCAAAGAAACGATAAATGATATATATATATATATATATATGATGTTTTAAGTTGATTAACTTCCAAATGTTTTAAGTTTATGTATGATACCATCTACTATAGCAAGACGAATTCGGTCCTACGGAATGTAGGATTTGTGTACACTATCTGGTAATCGAGAGCCTTCCGAAAGGAGTGGACGATTACAAGTGTATGAGAAGGAGGCCTCCTTCTCAACACTATCATTATGTGATTGTAGATCTGGTACTTACATCCAAAGTATATGTCTGGCCTGATAAACATGATTTACAGAAAAGAAAATGTTGAGCATGCACAGGTTTGTTTTTGAGAAAAATTACTTGTGCTTATGCTCTATGGCAAGTTAAATCCCTAACTCTAAGAAGTAAATTTTTAAGTATTTTTGGCATGTGCCCACTGAGTACTTTGTACTCAGCCCCGCGTATTATTCTAAAATGTGCAGGTTAGCTGAGATGGAGATGACGTGTGCTGGATGGACTGTGTTGTTGATAAAGTGTTTAGGAGTTGTTTTGATGAAATCAGACCTAGATTATATGTCTCCATACATATAATCTCTCGTATTCCGCTGAATGATAAGATGTTCATTTCTGAAGTTTGATATTGTATAATGTTATTAATGATGTTGGATTCTAGAGTCGAATTATGCTAAAGTCGAACTCTTTTTGTCAAGTACTTTTGAAACTCAATCACTTGAATCATAGGTTCATAAGTTGTTCGTCGTTTTAAGAAAGTTTTGTCGAACTTGAAACATTTTTCTTTATCATGCTTTCTTGATCCTGAGATCAACTTGTCAGCTTTTGGTTTCTTGTTGATAATATGGTTGAACGGGTTTATTGAATTCCGAGCTGATTAAGTTGTATTCGTTGATTTTGAGACATGTATGTCATATTTATTCTAAGTTGAGAAATCATTGAGCATAAGTGTCCTTTGTTCTTATTAACTGATAGTCGGGTCGCTATCTTATCCTTTGGTTAATCATAAATTGTGTACGTCGTGGGACCCACCGACTTTGTCATCTAAATTCTAAGCCGGGCTGCGACAATATATTAGATTTTCAGTACAAAATGATGACATTTTCAGGAATAATACAAATACAAAATAGTCATTTAACTCGTATATATATTTGAAATAATAATAAATTAAAAATATAGATAAAAGTTATGAATGAATACAAATGCATCATTAATTTACACTTTCTTAAAGAGAGAAATACTAATTTAAATTTTTCAACCAAAAATAAAAAATACATTCTAATAAAAAAAATTAAATGCACTTACACAAATATAAGATAATTAAAAGCATTACATTAATAATATAAGAAATATTTTTTTTAAGATTTAGCATAGCATACCTTCTAAATATCTCTAAACCACAATTTTTGATAATTTGAAAATACAATTACGATTAAAATCAATTTCAAAATGTCATTAGAATTAAAAATAAACCATCATAACAATTTCAAGCCATTTTCTATAATACTTCATTTTCAATAAATCTTCATCAATATATATTATTAAAATGAATGTTGATTCGAGCCTTCCCATTATTTTTAGGTCCTACGTGGCGCGTTCTCTATTCCTTATTCTTATTTATCTTAAATTCCCATTTTAAGTATTTTTATTCATATATTTATTATATTTAATATAAAATTTTCTATCCCACATTGCTTTTTAATAAGACTCCACTCTTGAATAGCCTATATAAATACTCAAAGTCCATATCTATTTTCTCATCCCAAGATTATTTTGCACAATCAATTTGATTTGACCGATTAATTAGTTGGCCAAATAAATAATTTTATTTTTATTAAAAAATAATTTTGGGCAATTATTAAGTTGTCTCATGAGTACACTAGCGAAAGAGATCTCAAAATTTTAACTTGTGACGGGATGATCAGACGTACACAATAATTAACATCATATACAATGAAATCCGTTACAGATTGTGAGGTAACTACAAAGTTAATTTTTTATATTTTAAAAAATGAAATAAAATTCTTAATTTTTTAAGGAGGTAAATAGAATAAATTCATACTCTAGGAAATTATTAAACAAATCTTCAATAATTCCTTCGACAAATTGGGTTGGCTAAATAAATAGTTTTTTTATTGAAATTTAATTTGGTTATATAATCGATTTAGCCAATTATTAAGTTAAATTAAAAGAGAGAAAGAAATAACAAAAGATAAAAATTTTCTAAATAAAAAAATAAAAATATTTTTAAAATGTGGTATGTTAAGATAAAAATATTTTAATATAATCTTTATTTTTACACAAAATATATGTGTTTAATTTTAAAATTGAATAAAAAAGAATTTCACATGAATTTTTTAAGTAGGGTGAATGACAGCTAACCTCACTATTTCAATTATATAACAACAGAAACTAACAATTTTCTTGAGTCTTATTAGAAATTAAAGATTTTCACCTCTAAAATAATTTCGAACTATCAAGCATATTTGCATCTAATAATTTTATTTATTTTATTCAATAATGAACTTCCGTTGATTTTCGACGGGCTACATGCTAGTTAACAAAATACATAATTCAATAAATCTATCAACTAATACGAATAAGTTATAAGATGCATCATATGTTTTTATTAAATTACAATACTATACTAATTTAGAAAAATTATTCATAAAAGAAATACATTTATGGTCACTATTTAATTATAAAATCTGCCAAATATTTTCAAACACATTCTAGCAATGTTTTAAAAACCGAACCGGACCGGTTGGTTTGACCTGTTGGACCGGGAGCCGGTCATGGTGCCGGTCCGGTCAACCCTTTAAAACATACTGTGGGTCAAACAAGCAAGTTATGTTAAACTTATAATACATACAACAGCTTGAAATTAAAATAGAAAAAAAAAATCAACAATGCTACTCCTACTTCTTAGGGCTCGTTTGGTAGGTATGTTAGGATAATGTAAGATAGATAAAACCAAGATAAAAATAGTGAATAAGGGGTGATTGTTAGTGTATCTTTGTGTTTGGTAGATAAGATAATGCCAAGATAAATATAGTGAATAATATGTGTTGTTTGGTACCCTAGATTAAATTCAAGATTAAGTGGGAAATGACAATTCTACCCCTAATATAAATTTATTATTTATCTCACCTCTCTATACAATATCTCACCTCTCTCTCTCTCTTCAATTATATCACTCCTCTCTCTCCTCTGCAATTTCTATCTTCTCTCATTCCTTCCGCCACCCCACCTACCACCTAACTCCACCGCAACCACCACTGCAACATCCATCTCTCTCTCCCTATCTCTCTCTCTTCTTCCTCACCCGTTTTCCTCTCTCCCTTTCTCTCACTCTTTCACTCTCTACCACCGCCGACGTCCACACCACTGCCCTACCTCCACCACCATGACCGCCGACCACAACCCAGCTGCCACCATATCCTCTCTCACAGAGAAACGAACCTTCCCCATCTGGAAACGAATAACGACTGCCGCCGCCGCGAAGAGCGACCTTCTTCCTCCACCGTCGTGAGAAGACGACGGGCATGCCTGGATAAAAGATGAAGACGACGACAAAGCAGCCTGCTGGCGGTTGGGGCTTTTGAAGATCGAAGGTGGTGTTTTTCCAGAGGGGCGGTGGTGGTGACGGCGGCAGCAGCAGAGGCGGCCGGAGAAGGTTCCACCTTCATCATCTCGTCGGACGGGGAAGAGAAAGAGAGTTAGGAGAGAGAAGAGAGAGGGCTCGTTTGGAAGGATAATAATGTCATTTCACTCTATAATCTTGATCACTGTTGAATCTAGCTTAGGAATCGGACCAAGTTGGTGGGATATGGTTTCTAAAGAGAAACAGTGTTTTAATCTCGGGCCGTCTATAATCTCGGGCCACTCTTAATATAGATCAAGGATACCAAACACCCTGATAAGGCCATATATGTATCCTATCTTGGTCTTATCAGGGCTACCAAACAGAGCCTTATTATCATTAATTTGTAAACATTGTTGTTGTGACTTAATTTTCCACATATCTCACTGGTAATATGTGTGTGTATATATAAAATACACTCGTACAATGAAACCCCAAATTGTTAAAACTCAAAACAAAGATAAATATATTCAAGAAATTGGCAAAAAGCTCATAAAACTATAAATAAATTGTGGTACTCATAATCTATGAGATTTAAACCTTTTTCTAGATCGACTGAAGACGCTCAAATATATATAATAGACGTTCATAATGCATTACTAGGATTGCATGTGATTTAAACATTATAAATTAATTATAATCAATTATTATATAACAATTATTTTAAAAAAATTAACTATTTCAACTTTTACTCGTCCTAGCTACTTCCCACCAACCCCCTCAACAAAAAAATTTACTTCTCACCAACCCATCCCAAAAGATTCTCTCATATATAACGACACATATGAAATCTTATTTATAGTCTTATAGATGAGAGAGAGAGTCTCCAACACAATCCTAGTTTAGAAACATGTACACGATACCCCTTCAAAACCAGTGCAGAACCATACACCTTAAGAACCAAAAATGTATACTGTAGTGGTGGACGTCGTTTACCACCAAATAATTCCTGCAATTCGCTCAGAATTAAATTAGTATAGCAATAAGCAGGGTCGAACCACAGAGAACGGGAATTCACCTATTTTTCCTATAAATCTAATTTTGGTGTAGCCACCACGCCTTAAATTGTGATAATTAATTAAAACTAAGAAAAACAATAAATTAACAAAATAGTAATAAATAGAAATTCAATAAGAAGAAAAGCAATTCGGCTTTGAATAAATCCACACTAGTCTAGGGCTCTGATCATCGATGCAAAGATTAATTAATTCCCAAGAACCAACCAGTTATAGGGTACCGTGAACGCAGCGGACATACCCCAATTCCTACGTGCTTTATCGATAGTTAGCTGTAGACGCCAGACCTAACTATTCCCCTTATTAAAACACAACCTAGCTGGAGACGCCAGACCTAGATTAAATGCTCTAATAGCTTTTAGATCTGAAGGAACCCAATTTAGACGAATTACCCAAGAACGCAAGTAATAACCCGTCTACCAATTTATTCCTACTACGAACATGGTAGCTTTATCACTAATTAGCCCTATTCCAACAATTACGGATTGGGGGAACTAATTGACTGTAATCCAATTAAATCTAAGTTGATCAGGCTTAAATAAAATCAGAATTAACTTTAAACACAAGGAATAAATCGAAACCCTAGAAAATTAATTATACGAACAATTAGATCTCAGATTAATAGACTAGTGCTTCCTTATTCTCGCCGAATTAAAGATTTAGCTACGCATAATATTAAAACTAAACATGATCAAATAATAAAAAGAAAGCATAATAATAATTTACGAATAAAAATAAAATAGAAATTGTCACCGGAGTTAATCACGAGGAAACTGGATCTACGAGATGAATAATGAATATGCTGCAAAATAAATAAAAC
The DNA here is from genome assembly GCA_031470985.1 of Agastache rugosa. Taxonomy (NCBI): domain Eukaryota; kingdom Viridiplantae; phylum Streptophyta; class Magnoliopsida; order Lamiales; family Lamiaceae; genus Agastache; species Agastache rugosa. The sequence goes on from CM062601.1 coordinate 27,237,723, forward strand.
TAAAACCTAAGCAATTCTTCTCGTCTCATATTGCGGCTAATGAGAAAAAGAAAGCAAAAGTATGGAGTAAAAGATATCAACTAATTGCGGCTAAATTCTAAATATATATATGCTAATCCTAACTTAAATAACCTAGGAAAATAATTAAATAATAGAATTCTAAATATAATAGGTATCTAAATATATTGTTTATGGATTATGAAATAATAAAGCCCGGCCCATTTAATTCTCTTCCATCTTCGACTTCGATCTTCTATAATTGGACACAAAATCCATCTCTTCGACTTCTTTCATCCAAATATATCAACAACCGAAATCTGCAATTCCTGCATTAAAATCACACCTAAACGTGTATTATATCCATATAAAATCATAGAAAACTTAACTTCTGAACAACCAAAATATACACACATCAAATCTCCTCACACTTGAGTCATATTTGCCCTCAAGTATGAAATGAATCAAACTCAATCATCAAACATGGTTGTTAAGAAATATTAAATTCCTCAGGACTCAACATGAACGACTCAATAAGAAAATAAAATGAAAGAATAAGAAATGAGACACGAACTAACTCGACACACAATAGCCAAGTAACTATCAAACTGTTTATGTCCACAAACTTTCCACTGCCAAGTAAAAATCAAGCAACAAACAAGAGATACTCAACCATTAAATGAACAGAATGTAATCTCAAGTATGCCTCATTATCATCAACTTAGTCAAAATCGGGCAACAATCAAACTTATCTCACCTGATTCACTCATTCACTCCCTACACTACTCCAGGACAGTCACTCATAAACAAATTTCACTCGATCGCGATATAAAGCCGCCAACATGTAACTCAAGAAGGACTTTTCTCATTTGGCGTAATGGGGCTAGGGACCATTCAAAATTTGGAAAGATCTAACAGGGATTCCTAGGCTTCAGAAAATAAGAACAAATATCATGCATATCCAAACCGAATCATCATCCATGCAAATTAGGCATCACAAGGAGAACAAACTAACTCATCTCAACAAACTAACCATCAAACTGTATGTCAACTCAACTCAGGTGCATTTTTTCTTTCTTTTCTGTTTCTCTTTTTTTCCTTTTTTTTTTCTTTTTTTTCAGCACCTTTTTTTTTCTCAAATTTCGAACAAACATACAATTGACAACTTCATAATACATCCCAAAGATAAGCAACACAACACATGAGTTACAGCTCCTCTCCATTTGGCGAAACAGAACCAAATATCGACTTTTTCATAACAGAAATCCAGCACATGGTTCTGTCTGGGCAGACTGAACGTACAAAAATTGCCTTTTTCACTAAAATCACACATAGATGAATTTCCGAATTTGAACATGCACAATAGGGCCAAGAGAAAGTCAAAAACGGGCCTTGGTTAAATATTTAGTAGCTCAAGTCAAAGAAATGGTCAAGGCTTCAAAATGGCTCACTAGGGGTTAATGTAAGGTTGGGCAATGAAACTCAGGCAAAAATTGGTTCACCCTAATGCCTTCTATCATGCATTACAAAATGACACACTCGATATTGCAACCTTGTGAATAAAAATTCTCTCAGAAAGAACAAAGTAGAGAGTGCTCTACTATCATAGGCTCAAATCTCATATAAGTGTGAGTTTAAAAATTCAATTATTGCCCTTTTTCGTCATCACAAGTATCATTTAATAATTCTTCAAAAATTAAATCACATTTCGCCATTTAAAAGCATATTGAATCAACAAGTTAATTACAAGACTCCAACGAGCAGAGTATATCCACAAACATCAACAAATCCGACAATACTTGGCTTTACTTGACACAAAAACTTGACTCAATAAAAAAAAAAAAAAAAAAAATAACAAACGAACTAACATAAACACACAAAGACAACCTCCTCACACTTAAGCTTTGCTTGCCCTCAAGCAAACAAAGAAAAAGCATAAGCAAGGAGAATAAATACATAGACGCAGACACAAAACTAAAAGGAAGATAAAATAAAATAAAAACAAAAGAGAAAAAATAAAAATAAAGAAAGGGAAAGAAATCACCCAAGCCTTCTTCTTGGAAATTTAGGTGGCTTAAGCTCCAACTTGGGTAGCTTTACATCTAATGGTACTGATCTGTCGCAGGGGTCCTGTTTGGGCAAACTGGACCTTTTTCCAGAATCTTGAGTAGCAAAATTAGTCGCCTCTTTCATCAAAGTTAGATCTAGCTTATCCTGCATTAATTCAGTCTCAAGGTATTCTTGGACATGAGGGTCAATTACATCAATGGCATATGCATTTTTAACATCAAGAGGTTTATTCATGGTATCATCAATATTGAAAGTGAATTTCTCTCCATGATAATCCAAGCAAATAGTACCATTAAAGACATCAATGATCGACTTAGCAGTCCTTAAGAAAGGACGACCTAATAGAACACTAGCTGAATCATTCGACTGCATATTACTCATTTTCACCACATAGAAATCAGCGGGATAAACAAAATCATGCACTTTCACAAGAACATTCTCCAAAATACCCTCAGGATAAACACACGACCCATTAGCTAACTTCATCACAACCTTAGTATCTACCAACTCCACACCAGTTAAGCTATTATAAATAGATAATGGCATGACGTTAACAGATGCTCCTAAATCACACATAGCATGCTTAAGCTTTGTACCTCCAATGTAGCAAGGCAAAGAGAACATACCTGGGTCCTTGCATTTGGGTGGCAATTTCTTTTGTATCACAGCTGATACGTTCCCACTCATCAAAATCTTCCCAGAATCCTTTGACTTTCCAGCAATGAAATCCTTCATGAATTTGCTCAACGGAGGAAGCTTGATCGCTTGAAGGAATGGAAGGTTAATTTCTAGCCTTCCAAATATTGACATAAAGTCCATGGAATCTACCTCCGGTCTCTTCTTCGCTAATCTTCTTGGAAAAGGTGCTGGAATCACAATGTTAGGATCATATAAGCTCAAAGGTTTATGTACCTTACTTGGCTCCTCAAATTCGGTTTCCTTTTCAGCTTCCTTTCCCTTCAGCACAACTGTCGGATCAGTGTTCTGTTTGGGCAAACAGAACATATTTTCAGCTTCATCTTCTGCTGGAACATCGGAATTGTCCCGTTTGGCGAAACTGGTTATTTCTCCAGATCCGTTTCTCGGACTCTTTTCCGACTTCTCGATTGGTAGCTCACACAACTCCTTGCCACTTTTCAACGTGATAAAGTTCACATGTTCTCGAGGGTTCACTTGAACTTGTGATGGTAATCGGCCTTGGTTCCCCTTGAGTTCATTCATGGAAGTCGAGAGTTGAGACATTTGACGAGCTAAGCCATCTATGCACACTTTTTGCTCATTTTGAGTTTGTTGGAGTTGCTGCATATTATCTTGCAAAAATTGCTGCGAGCCAATCAAATCAGCCATCATCTCTTCAAGGGACTTTCCTTTCTTTTCTTGAGAAGGAGGTGGTGGTTGCTGAAATCCTCTTTGATAAGGTGGTCGGTAGTTTTGTTGCTGCTGTACTTGTTGAGATTGTTGCTGCACTTGATTGCTTTGATCGCTCCAACGAAAATTAGGATGATCTCTCCAACCTGGATTGTAAGTGTTCGAGAAAGGATCTCTCTTTGGTGGTGGATGATCATACCAACTTTCGAATGAATTTGCTTGAGCAATGTGATTCTCTTCGTTCAATTTGCACTGCACCGTTAAGTGGCCCAAATTACCACACACACCACATGGTTTCTCCGTCGGTTCAGCACTTGCAACTTTCTCAACCACAGTATTCAACATTCTTTCCATCCTTCTCATTCTCTCATCAAACTTCTCTTCAAAATTGGAGGAACTTGCTTGTGCAGCTCTCTTAAGCAAACGAGGGTTAGGCTCCTCGTATTCTCTTGTCGCTTCAACTAAGTGGTGAATCAATTTCTTAGCTTCACTCACCCTGCAATGCGAAAATCCGCCTCCACTTGATGAGTTAACTAAATTCTTCGTGTCAACGGTCATTCCTTGGTAGAAGTACTGTAACAAGTCTCCATCGGTGTACTTATGGTTCGGGCAACTATCCACCAATCTCTTAAATCTCGTCCAGTAAGTGCACAACGATTCATCATATTCTTGCTTCACTCCGCTAATCTCCTTCTTCAATGCATTAGTCTTAGTCGGAGGAAAGAAATGCTCCAAAAACAACCTCTTCATGTCAGCCCATGTAAATATGGAGTTTGGCGGGAGGCTTGTGAACCAGGCGTTCGCCTCTGCCGTCTGAGTGAAAGGAAACGCCGCTAACTTGAATTGTTCCTCAGTAACTCCAGCTGGTCGTTTCTGCACCTTGCATATCTTGACGAACTCACTCAGGAAGTTGTATGGATCCTCTCCTTTTTTACCATAGAACTTAGGTAAAACATTCAGCAATCCCAACTTGATCTCGATCGATGCCTCCAAATCTGGTATGAGTATCGGTGTTGGAGGATCATCTTCTAGATGGCTCGAAAGTTCACTCAATCTCGGATCTTCAGCTGCCATGTCGCCTTCAGTAATCGCGACGAAAGTCGACTCTTCTTCTCCCTCGGTTTCTGTTTCTGCTTCAGAAATACCTTCCGTTTAGGCAAACGGAACACTTTCAGCTTCTGGAACACTACTGTCAGACTCGTAAATAGCTTCCGTCTGGGCAGACGGATCTCCTTGCTGTTCCAACAGATTCTGCTGCTTCTTAAGCTTGGTCTCCTTCCTCAACCGTTTCGCGAACTTCTCAATTTCAGGATGATATAGAAGGTCCGGGTTAGAGGCCCTGCTCTTAAACAACAGAAAAGTAACCCAAGATCAATAGGAAAAATAAATTAATAAACACCGTTCCCCGGCAACGGCGCCAATTTGGTGGACGTCGTTTACCACCAAATAATTCCTACAATTCGCTCAGAATTAAATTAGTATAGCAATAAGCAGGGTCGAACCACAGAGAACGGGAATTCACCTATTTTTCCTATAAATCTAATTTTGGTGTAGCCACCACGCCTTAAATTGTGATAATTAATTAAAACTAAGAAAAACAATAAATTAACAAAATAGTAATAAATAGAAATTCAATAAGAAGAAAAGCAATTCGGCTTCGAATATATCCACACTAGTCTAGGGCTCTGATCATCGATGCAAAGATTAATTAATTCCCAAGAACCAACCAGTTATAGGATACCGTGAACGCAGCGGACATACCCCAATTCCTACGTGCTTTATCGATAGTTAGCTGTAGACGCCAGACCTAACTATTCCCCTTATTAAAACACAACCTAGCTGGAGACGCCAGACCTAGATTAAATGCTCTAATAGCTTTTAGATCTGAAGGAACCCAATTTAGACGAATTACCCAAGAACGCAAGTAATTACCCGTCTACCAATTTATTCTTACTACGAACATGGTAGCTTTATCACTAATTAGCCCTATTCCAACAATTACGGATTGGGGGAACTAATTGACTGTAATCCAATTAAATCTAAGTTGATCAGGCTTAAATAAAATCAGAATTAACTTTAAACACAAGGAATAAATCGAAACCCTAGAAAATTAATTATACGAACAATTAGATCTCACAGATTAATAGACTAGTGCTTCCTTATTCTCGCCGAATTAAAGATTTAGCTACGCATAATATTAAAACTAAACATGATCAAATAATAAAAAGAAAGCATAATAATAATTTACGAATAAAAATAAAATAGAAATTGTCACCGGAGTTAATCACGAGGAAACTGGATCTACGAGATGAATAATGAATATGCTGCAAAATAAATAAAACTAAAACCTAAGCAATTCTTCTCGTCTCATATTGCGGCTAATGAGAAAAAGAAAGCAAAAGTATGGAGTAAAAGATATCAACTAATTGCGGCTAAATTCTAAATATATATATGCTAATCCTAACTTAAATAACCTAGGAAAATAATTAAATAATAGAATTCTAAATATAATAGGTATCTAAATATATTGTTTATGGATTATGAAATAATAAAGCCCGGCCCATTTAATTCTCTTCCATCTTCGACTTCGATCTTCTATAATTGGACACAAAATCCATCTCTTCGACTTCTTTCATCCAAATATATCAACAACCGAAATCTGCAATTCCTGCATTAAAATCACACCTAAACGTGTATTATATCCATATAAAATCATAGAAAACTTAACTTCTGAACAACCAAAATATACACACATCATGTAGCAAGCAAAATTGTGTCTTTTTAAATATACAGTATTCCCTCCGTCCATGAAAAAGAGTTCTAATTACCTATTTTTATTTGTCCACAAAAAAGAGTCCCACTCTACTTTTTATACTATCACACCCTCCATTCTCTCTTATATTTACCTATTTTTGCCATTGATAAAATTTTTTAATGTGCAAAAATTTATGTTTTTAATAAGACTTAAACCTTAGACCTCTAGATGTTAGTCTAAGGTCTCAACCAACTTCTCTAACCCACACACTTGTTCAATATTCAATTATTATTATTATTATTATTATTATTATTATTATTATTATTATTATTATTATTAATTCAGAATACTATAAAAGTATGTCTAAATTTCAATTTTAATTTTTTTTCGATTCTCAACTACTTTTGATACCAAATATATTTTTAATATATAAATTTTGAATACATTTATTAAGAATATCTACACATAAAAAATATAAATATATTTATGATGGATTTTAATATGTATTTCTTATAAAATCATAAATATTTTAACATTTTATTATTTATTTAATTATTATTTTTATTTATTTATTGAACTTTTCAATTAAACGGTTCAAACACGGTTGAACCATGACCCGAAGGCCTCACCGATTCGATCTCCGGTCCGGTTTTTAAAACATTGCATTCGAGCCCATCCCTACCCCTACCAAGCCCATTCGAATTTTTGAAACAAATAAGCCTAAAAACAGTTTAATAAGGTACAAACTCAAGGACTTCATATTAACCCAAATATATTATACATATACCATTAAAAATCAAAAAGTTAACAACCACAACTACAACAGGGTATGTTATGTAAATATAACCACAACTCTCTTATGATCTCCTTTTCTAGTATTATTTTCTAAAAATAATCCCCATTTTTGTATAAATATGTTTAATACATACTACTTCCTCCGTCACCCAAAAGTGTGGTGCATATTTGATTTGTTGTGAGGTATAAAATATTTGTTGAACCACACTAACCTGGGACGGAGGGAGTATTATATATCAAATTTAAAGATACAATTTCTACAACCTGTTAATTTATTTTCAGTTAATAAATTCAACATTTTATTCATTTTTTGTTTATATCAACTTTTATTTTGAAACATTTTTCTCATATTTCTTATAATTTTTTATTGAGATATCTTATTTCATATAATTAATTCGATTGATCTTTTTGTAGCAGTAAACACTGTTGGCATAAAAAGTATAAAATGACCATTTTTTAATATTGACTCGAAAATAAATGCTCTTCAGTAGATAACTAAAATACATTGACAAAGTTTGCATTGAAATCCAAAATGTTGAAGTGAATAGTAATTAATCAAGATATACTATTTACCAATGAAGATCCAAAAGGTAATACCAAATAACCAATTGAGTTGGATATGGAGGGAAAATGGCAACTTTGGTAAATATAGTCACAATTCTCTTATTTAGTATAGATATAGAAAGATATAGAATATAGATATATATTGCTATTACTATTATTAATTATTAATATTTTTATTAATTAGAAAATTAAAAAGAAATTAGAATCAGAGTTAGAGTCGGTCTTTTTGGTACAAAAGTAAGTAAAAAAATACTATTGTCATGTTGTAACTGAATGAGATGTCTATTCACTTTTTTGTACCCGAAACAGAAGCTTTAATTTATACGCGTCACGCCTCAATTACAACAATATTGTCATGTTGTAACTGAATGAGATGTCTATTCACTTTTTTGTACCCCAAACAGAAGCTTTAATTTATACGCGTCACGCGTCAATTACAACAATATTGTCATATTGTAATTGAATGAGATGTCTATTGTCATGTACTGTTGCTTTTTGGTTTAAGTATTATATTTGAAATCCTAACGATACTAAAATACCTATACCGAGAAATCTTTCGAGGTTCTCTCTCTTTAATTAATCGAAGTACATTTCAGTTTACATTCTTGAATAATATATATATATATATATATATATATATATTTCTTGTATATTCAGTAATTCTCCTTCTTCCCCGTTTCTTAATTCTAACCCCTAGTCGCACTTCTACTCAGCCATCCCTCGGGATTTGGGGCTGTGACATGCACAATAACATTCAAATTATACATGATGTAACTTTTTTTCTCCTTGTGCACTCGCACTCACTTTGTTCATTATGACATATGATCTTATCGAGCTTCATTCTCAAGGTTGCGCATTTTGAATGAAGATCACACTTAGCAAATTCCAGTTTCAGCTTTCGCCATTCTGTCTACCTAGTGTTAGCAACATCACAAACCAAAACGCTGTGGAGGATTGGGTTGTGTAGAAGCAAGTCAGAAAGGTAGATAGTCTTATCTAGATTAGTCTTCGAAGAGATTAATCTCTATCTTTACATGTTCTGATTCTTAGGCAAATTGATAGGCTGTAAAGGTTCGAACATGTTTATGTAGTTAATTAGATTAGTGTAGATTTAATCTTCTACTCATTCGATACTTACAGCTTGTTGCTATATGGATCGAATGGTTTTGTTTTCTCTGTATTGTAATATTTGGTTTCAATATAGTGTTTTACCGTAAGGCACCGGCAGGTTTAATCAACTGCCAAAAAGTTTAATTTGTGTATTTGTTAAATTTCCGCTGCACGTTAAATCTGTTGTTGTTAACATGTGATTTAACACTCTTGTTTTAAGATATTTAAATTAACTTTTAACATAAAAAATATAAAAAAGTAAAATCTATACTTATTATAAAATAGAAGAAGTGAAATCTGCATCATTATATCCAAGAAGGAAAATTGTATAAATCATACATATACACGTGTAAACTTAGAATAAGAATTGTCTGAAAAAGAATAGTAGATACATGCTTGTGTTGTAAATATATCTTTTAGATATATATGATAAGAGTGTTGACCAAGTAAACTCTAAAACCCTAGCTCTTTGTACCACTATAAATAGAGGCCTTTGGTCCTCATATTGAATACACAGAATTCTTATTCTCTATACTTTACTCTCTTTTCTTTCTAGTTCATAACACGTTATCAGTACGATTGTTCTACCCCTCCTTCGATCCTAAAAGTCTTTCGATCATAGAAGCACGATTGTTCTATCCCTTCTCCGATCTAGAAGTTCTTCGATACTAGAAGGTACATTCTTCTAATTTTCTTTTCATTCGTCCAAATCATATTGTGGTATTGCCGTCAATATCTGAAATTTATGTGCAAGGATAGATTCAGATATATGTCTCATTCATTCTATATTGTCGAAAGTTTTTTTTTTAATTCGTTAAAATTGCATCGGATATTCCAACCATGATTTAATGATTCAAAGAACTTTTATTAATCAAATAACCTTTTTTTATATTCTTAAAAGTAAGATCCAGATGCTTTGATACTTATACCATATTTTTAATTTGTTTTTGAATTACACGCATGACATTAGAATTTATAATAAATATATTTCGTGATTATATGAAATATATTCATGCTGCAATATTTAGAACTCAAATTGGTTTATATATTTGAGATGTGTTTACTACATAGATATATTGTGTATATTATGTTTATCATTATGTTACAATAATCGTTGTTTATGAAGAAACACGAATTTTGAATAATCTGGAAAGACTATCTATTGATGCTAATTAAAGTAGCACAAGTAATATTCCTGAAGAATATTACATGCTCCGAAGAGCAAATAAATTAAATATTTGGATAATATATTTATCCTTGATTCTTTTGTGCAGAATTGCACAAATGACAAATATAGCCAAACTTGAGTTCATTGCTCTTGACATCTCTGGCAAGAACTATATGTCATGGACTCTTGATGCTGATGTTCACCTGATCTCAAGGGGTCTAGGGGAGACAATAAAAGAAGAAAATAACGCATCCGAACAGGATCGCGCTAAGGCATTAATTTTCCTTCGTCATCATCTTCATGATGATCTAAAGATTGAGTATCTGACTATTAAAGATCCAAGTGAATTGTGGACAAACCTGAAAGAAAGGTTTGATCATCAAAGGACCGTTGTCCTTCCTAAAGCTCGTTACGAGTGGATGCATATTAGACTGCAAGACTTTAAGTCTGTGAGTGCTTATAATTATGAATTATTTAGAATTATTTCTAAATTGAAACTTTGTGGAGAGAATATCACTGATGCTAATATGCTTGAGAAAACATTCTCCACTTTTCATGCTTCAAATGTGCTCTTACAGCAACAATATAGGGAGCGTGGTTTTACAAAGTACTCTGAACTAATATCTTGTTTATTGGTTGTCGAGCAAAACAATGAATTGCTCATGAAAAATCACGAACTCCGACCCACCGGTTCCACTGCATTGCCTGAAGCCAATGCAACTTTCAACCATGAAAATGGACGTGGTCGTGGGAACCAACGTGGACGTGGATATGATCGCGGTAAACCAAATGATGCAACCTCTAGCAACAAAAGACATAAAGGATCCAATGATCACAATTCATCCAAAAAGGAAGTTGTTTGCCATAGATGCGGCATGACAGGACATTCGGCACGTACTTGCCGAACGGCAAAACACCTGACGGATCTATATCAAGATTCCATCAAGGGAAAAGACAAGAAGGAAACCAATGTCGTTGACTTTGATGGTCCAATTGATACTACTCACTTAGATGTCTCCGATTTCTTTGATGACCCAAAAGGCGATAATATTGATCAGTTGATTGGTGGTGGTGTGCTTGAAGACAACAATATGGACATTGTTTAGTCCTTTTTATCACTTATTTCTAGTTATTTAGAAGACATTGCTTATTTCCGTTGTTTATTTTCAAATCGTGTTTTTTAGTTCAAAAGAATTGTTTATTTTTCTTTCAAATGTTTATTCAGTAATTGATCTTCTTTTAAAAACTTCTCAGAAATTCAAATGGAATCTTGTGATATTTGTCTTGCCGATAGTGCCACTACACACACCATTCTCCAAAATAAGAAATATTTTCTTAAGTTAACATTAGCTAAGGATAATATTAACACAATATCAGGTGCATCAAATATCATTGAAGGCTCCGGAAGAGCTTGTATCATTTTGCCAAATGGTACTAAATTAATTATTGAAAATGCCCTGTACTCTAGTAAGTCTAGAAGAAACTTACTAAGTTTCAAGGATATCCGCTATAATGGATACCACATCGAGACAATAACAGAAGGTACTAATGAATATCTTTGCATAAATTCTTTTGTATCTGGCCATAAGCTAACAAAAGAAAAATTATCAACACTACCTTCTGGAAATTTATTACACATTCATAAAGGCAATTGAGACAAACCATGTCATGAACCCGAAGTTCAATGACACAAAAAGCTTTATGCTTTGGCATGATAGGTTTGGACATCCTGGAGCAACTATGATGCGCCGAATAATTAATAATTCATATGGGCACAATATAAAGAACCAGAAGATTCTTTTAACAAATGAATTCTCATGTGATGCTTGTGCACAAGGCAAGTTAGTCATTAGACCTTCATATATGAAGGTTGATATTGAATCTCCATCTTTCTTAGAAAGAATTCAAGGAGATATTTGTGGACCTATTCATCCACCGTGTGGACCTTTTCGATACTTTATGGTATTAATTAATGCTTCTTCTAGATGGTCACATGTATGCTTGCTTTCTACTAGAAATGCAGCATTTGCTAGACTGCTTGCTCAAATTATAAAATTAAGAGCTCAATTCCCAGACAATTCGATCAAAAGAATTCGTCTTGATAATGCTAGTGAGTTTACATCTCAAGCATTTGAAAATTATTGTATGGCTATTGGAATTGAGATTGAACATTCAGTTGCTTATGTCCATACTCAAAATGGTTTAGCAGAATCGTTTATTAAACGTCTTCAACTTATTGCTAGACCATTACTTATGAAGTCTAAACTCCCAACTACTGCTTGGGGTCATGCCATATTACATGCAGCAACATTAGTTTGTATTAGGCCAACAACCAACCATCAATACTCCCCAATGCAAATTATTTTTGGTCGAGAACCAGATGTTTCTCACTTACGAACTTTTGGTTGCGCGGTTCAAGTTCCAATTGCACCCCCACAACGAACAAAAATGGGTCCCCAACGAAGGCTTGGGATATATGTTGGATTTGATTCACCCTCGATTATAAGGTATCTTGAACCTTTAACGGGTGATTTATTTACTGCACGTTTTGCAGATTGTCATTTTGATGAAATGACATTTCCAACATTAGGTAGAACAAATCTACATCCAGAAAAGCACAAGGAAATTTCTTGAAATGAAAAAAGTTTGTCACATTTTGATTCCTGAACTAATCAATGTGAGCAAGAAGTTGAAAACATGATTCACTTACAAAAGATTGCAAATCAACTTCCTGATGCTTTTGTAGATACAAGAAAAGTGACACAATCTTATGTACATGCTGCAAATACTCCAGCTAAAATTGATGTCCCTGAGGGACAAATAGCTTTGGCAGCAAATGAATCTAAAGTTCGTCAAAAACGTGGTCGACCAATTGGTTCCAAAGATTCTGTGCCTAGGAAAAGAAAGAGGCAAGATGGAAACCAAACAATGACGAAAATGATTCATCAATCAAATGATAGTGATGTAATTCTTGAAGAATTACAAGTGTCTGAAAATCATGAGATCTCAATAAATTATTTATCTTCTAATCAGATACTGGAGAGAGAAAATATCATTGTGGATGATATATTCACCTTTAATATAGCACATCAAATTTAAATAAGGATCCTGAACCACGCTCTGTTACAGAATGTAAACAGAGAGAAGATTGGCCAATGTGGAATGGTGCTATACAAAGGGAATTAAATTGCTTAGAAAACCGAAAAGTTTTTGGACCTATAGTTCAAACTCCGGAAACTGATATCCCTGTAGGATACAGATGGGTCTTTGTTAGAAAGAGAAATGAGAAAAATGAAGTTACGAGATATAGAGCAAGACTCGTAGCTCAAGGTTTCTCTTAAAGAGCAGAAATTGATTATGAGGAAACATCCAATAATGGACGCAATTACTTTCAGATTTTTGATTAGTCTTGCTGTGTCACAAAGGCTTGAAATGCGCCTTATGGATGTAGTAACTGACTATCTATATGGGTCATTAGATAGTGACATATATATGAAAATTCCCGAAGGATTTAAAATGCCTGAAGCATTTAAGTCAAAACCCAAAAGCATGTTTTCGATTAAACTGCAAAAGTCGTTGTATGGGCTAAACAGTCTGGACGTATGTGGTATAAGAGACTGAGCGAGTATCTATTGAAAGAAGGATACAAGAATGATGATATCTGCCCGTGTGTTTTCATAAAGAAAACCGAAAATGGATTTGCAATCATAGCAGTTTATGTTGATGATTTAAATTTAAGTGGGACTCCTGAAGAGCTCAATAAAACTGTTGAATACTTGAAGAAAGAATTTGAGATGAAAGATTTGGGAAAGACAAAATTTTGTCTTGGTTTGCAAATTGAACGTGTCCGTGAAGGAACGTTTATTCATCAATCGACATATACAGAAAAAGTGTTAAAATGCTTTTACATGGATAATGCACATCCATTAGCATCACCAATGGTCGTTAGATCTCTTGATACAAATAAAGATCCATTTCGACCTATTGAAGATGGTGAAACGATACTTGGTCCTGAAGTACCATATCTAAATGCAATTGGAGCATTGACTTATATGACTAATAATACTAGACCAGATATAGCTTTTTTCTGTAAATCTTCTTGCAAGATATAGCTCTGCTCCCACTTTGAGACATTGGAATGGTGTTAAACACATTCTACGTTATCTAAAAGGTACTGTTGACCTTGGATTATATTATCCAGAGAATTCTAATAATTTTTTAGTGGGATATGCGGATGCAGGATATTTATCCGATCCACATAAAACCAAGTCACAAACTGGCTACGTTTTCACATGTGGTGGAACTGCTATATCTTGGAAGTCTGTGAAGCAAACCTTGACTGCAACATCTTCAAATCATTCTGAAATTATTGCAATCCATGAAGCAAGTCGAGAGTGTGTATGGTTGAGAAATATGACAAGTCATATCCAAGAGTCGTGCGAATTAGCTTCATCAAAGGTCAATCCAACTGTTTTGTATGAAGACAATGATGCTTGCATCGCACAACTCAAGGAAGGATACATCAAAGGTGATAGGACGAAGCATATCTCTCCCAAGTTTTTCTACGCACACGATCTCCAAAAGAATGACGATATCAACATTCAACAGATTCGCTCAAGTGACAATATGGCGGACTTATTCACGAAGGCATTACTAACATCAACATTCAGAAAGTTGGTTCACAAGATCGGCATGCGCCGACTCAAAGATCTACAATGATCTTAAGTTCAGGGGGAGCAGTTGTACTCTTTTTCCTTCGACTAGATTTTATCCCATTGGGTTTTTCTAGCAAGGTTTTAATGAGGCAACATTTGTTTTAGGGATTGGTCAATCAAGGGGGAGTGTTGTAAATATATCTTTTAAATATATATGATAAGAGTGTTGACCAAGTAAACCCGAAAACCCTAGCTCTCTGTACCACTATAAATAGAGACATTTGGTCGTCATATTGAATACACAGAATTCTTATTCTCTATACTTTACTATCTTTTCTCTCTAGTTCATAACAGCTTGTCTATTATAAATAATTAGAAAAATCCAAACTCATAGACAACATGTGAATTTTTTGTCAGGTGATTTGCATAATGTCCTAACAAATTGGACAATTTAATGGTGGAAACTCACAATTAGTGAAACCTGGGATCAACTAATATTGTAGCCTCTTAAATTTGGATTTATTGTGTATTGATTACTTCGATTCGATGGACATTGATATAATCATACGACACTTCATATATAATAATATAAAATTACTTCGATTCTATGGGCATTGATATAATCATACTACACTTCATATATAATAATAATATAAAAACTGATGTTGGGTGGGAATTCAAATCCTAATAGATAAAGGAGAACGGTGGATAATTATATATAATAATAATAATATAAAAATTCAAATCCTATTAGATATAGGAGTAGTGGATAATAATAATAATAATAATAATAATAATAATAATAATATAACAATTTTAGAATTGTGATTGTGATTGAAAGGAAATTGTATATCAATCGCACGGAACAATATTATTATTATGATATTACATTCGTATTAGATATAGGAAAACGGTGGATAATTATAATGATAATATAATAATTAAAATCCTATTAAATATAGGAGTGGTCGATAATAATAATAATAATTATTATTATTATTATTATTATTATTATTACCCTTAAATTAAATATATAATAGGGATATAGTAAGCAAACCAAATTTTGTAAACAAGGCTCTTTTATAATAAGTAAAGATTATTCATGTATGTTGTAGCAGTAGGTTATTCATGTATGCAGTCATGTATAATTATTGTTGTATGTATTCGTATATGGAATAGGTTATGTATCTGTATGTTTAAGAGAGAAAAGTTAAAATAACCACACAGTCTCTTGTATGTTTCAACTGTATAGTCGTGTATGTATTTATGTATGCAACATGTATGATTGGAATATGTGTTTGTATGATACTTCATGTATGTGTTTGTATTTATTCATATATGCAACAAGTATGATTGTTATGTATGTATGAAAATGTCATTGGAAAAAAGTTATCGGAAAATATCGCCGGAAAAAATTACCGGAAGATTATCGTCGGAGTTGATCGCTGGCATTGACCGTTGACCGCCGCCGGAGTGGACCGTTGACTGCCGCCACCGAAGTTGACCACCGCCTCCAAAAATATTCATGTATAATATTCGTGTATGATAGTCGTGAATGCTAGTCGTGTATAAGTTGAGAGAATAAAAATAAATAAGGGTGTGAAAGTCATTTTACAAGAATTTTGATTAGTTTTTATCTTTTAAAAATTAATGGTTAGAATTTATCTTTGCTTTATTAAAATGGTTATTTTAAGTTTTGGCCCATATATATATAGATTAAGCATTGTTATATGTAACACTAATAATTTTATTTACTATATAAATATTTCTGAAAATGTAAATACGAAAAATTTAATATGAGAGGAAGAGATGAGTGAATCTTTCTAGAAATTCAATATGAGAGAAGGTCACGATATGAGGGTGGGGTCTTCTCTGCTGTGCACACTCCATCTTTCAAGGCTTTAACTGACCAAACATGATAATAAGTCCAATAAAACTTTTTGATGATTATTTCTAATTTTTCCCTTATTATATTAGTATAAAATATATTTATCCTAAAAGCTAAGCTAATCAGCCGCGTCTCAAACCATCGTCTTCAAGGTCAGTCTCTATTCTTTCTTCCTCCATGCATTATATTAGAGCTTGAGGCTTTTTTAGGACAGTAACTAAGGTCAAGTTCATATTCAGGACAAAAAAATTTCGGGCCGACTTTTTAGGACACCAACTTATAATTTGTGCGTCCGTAGGACAAATTTCGGCCCGAATGCTTATGTGGAGCCCGAATGCTTGTGTGGAATGCCACATAGATAAAAATTTAATTAAAAAAAATCATACACTCTCTCTCCTCACTCTCTCTCTTACTCACTCATCCCTTTCCTCTCTCTCATCTCTCTCGTCTCTTTCTCTTCCGCCATGCCCTCGCCGCCGCCGCCGCCTTCACCCAACACCACTAGATCTCTCACCGTCGCCAGAAGCAGCAGGGGTTCCGGCCAAGTGTCAAACCCCCAAATTTTCCTTTCTTTCTCTCGTCTCTTTCTCTTCCACCACTGCCCACCGCCGCAGCCGCCGACATCGCCCAACACCACTAGCCAACTCCCTCCCTCACCGTCGACAGAAGCAGCAGGGGTTACGCCTCGTTTCGCCTCCCTCGTCGCCGTTTACCTCCATCAGCCACCTCTCGAACATCTTCCCACGCCCGTTCTCATCCGCGAAGCACCCGCTCCCGCTCATCCTGATCTTCTCTATCTCTCTCTCCTTTCGAAGCACGAGCATCTTGGTGTTGGAACGACGGCTCCGCACTCCAAAAACTGGCCTTGCCGTTAATCCGCCGCCGACATTGCTTCACCTTCTTCTGCGACTTCACTCTCACTTGATCGATGCAGGTCACCTTCGACGACGACGGCTTGGGGTTTCGGCAGCGGCGCCGCCTCTTCTCCTGCCGATACTGGTGAGATTCATGGGTGGCAGGAAGCGGTGGTTGGGCTGCACCTAGTGATTGTAGTGCAGAAATAAGAGCATTCAACTTGAGTGTAAAAGAAAGAATTTGAAGAAATTTTGGGAAGGAAAATAAGTGGCTGTGGTGGGATTGTGACGGCGGCGGCGGTGGGTTTTCTGGAGAGAGTGACGAGAGAGAGGAGAGAGAGGAAGGGGATGAGTGAGTAAGAGAGAGAGAGTGTATGATATTTTTTATTTTTTTAAATTAAATTTTTATCTATGTGGCATTCCACATAAGCATTCGGGCTCCACATAAGCATTCGGGCTCCACATAAGCATTCGGGCCGAAATTTGTCCTACGGACGCACAAATTAAAAGTTGGTGTCCTAAAAAGTCGGCCCGAAATTTTTTTGTCCTGAATATGAACTCAACACGGTCCTAAAAAAGCCTCTAGCTCATTATATTAGCCCAACCCAACTACTTACTGCATTGTTTTCTACAATCATGAATTGCATCATCAAGAAGACACAATTTGTGTGTAGGGAAGAAAAAAAAAAGCGTGTAAAAACCACTTTGTGTGTAGTCATTGTGGTGAGATGAGATGCATCATCAAGATGAAAAAAAAGACTAGAAGAGACATGAGGGAATCTTTTTGGAAATGGCTTGCTACAGTATACATTTTTGGTTCTTAAGGGGTATGGTTCTGCACTGGTTTTGAAGGGGTATCGTGTACCTCTTTCCACACTAGGATTGTGTTGCAGACTCTATCTCCCATCTATAAATAAGATCCATATGTGTCATTACATGCACCATTTCAACTTGTCTATGATTTCTCTAATTATCAAAAATGTTCAACCCTCACCTCAACATGGTTTTCCAATACACGACCCTTTTAGCCCTCTCGTGGCCACCTTATTACTCAGTAGATGACGACATGTTTACAATTCACGGGGCATGGCCCTAAGGACCGTTTTATGCTGGTGGGCACCAGGAAAATATGATCTATGAGCTAGTAAGTATCACCATTCAATAGTAATTTTTCTAATTTAATCTAACTGTTATCTAATAGTTTTCTGCAACAGGAGGAATTTGAGGAACTCATACCTGATCTGCATTATTGTTGGCCACATTTAAAGACATATGGTGATATAAATCGATACCCCAAATTTTGAAGGCATGAATGGAACAGCCATGGGGTCGATAGCGGTTTGAAAATGAGGGATTACTTTAGAGTTACTAAAGAGCGCAACCTAGCTTTGGTGCCAGAACCACGAAGTATGATAATTTTTTTAGTTCATTTTATGTCAATTATATAGTTATTAATATATATTAGATTTTTGGTGCAGATTTGACTGTTTCGCGTAATGGTCGTAGAACTGCTTCTAACATCCGGAGAAGAATAAAAGAGGACCTACTCAATGTCGACGTGCAGGTGAATGTTGACTGGAAACAAAATCCAATAACAAGAAATGATTTCATGTTCCTCGAGGGTATCAGACTCCAAATGAATACTCGAGGTCAATTAGAAGATTTTTCTGGTCATGGTTGTGCGGGTGCGACTACGCATATTCAAACAAACATGTGGACTTAGTTTTCGGTGATTCAATAATGTATTTTGTTGATGTATGTGTTTCTGTTTTCTTATCTTGTTTTCCTTGTCCTAAATTCTAATAAAATTGCTTAGATGTATTTCTGTTTTCTGCAATTTGAATTTCTTATCCTATTTTCCTAGTCCTAAATCCTAATAAAATTGTTTGAGTTCTTTTCTATTGCTTCTGCATTCCATTGAGTCGTATAATAACCACAATGAATAATAACCCATAATTACGAGCGCCTTTGACAGTGACTTGAGGTTAGTAACCCAAAAACTAACCCATAATCACGAGGTTAGTAAACTTGGCTTAAATTATCCTGACTGTAATGTAAGACAGAAAAGACGCGAGATATTTTCTCTTTAAGATCAAAATAGAAAAAAAAAAGACATTCAAAGTTGTGCAGGGATCATAAGTAAAGAAAATGGAATATTCCCCAGTACTATCGTCTATCGATGATCATTATTAAAGATGAAATGGAAATACATACTCCCTCCTATTCAATATATAGTTCGTTCTACATTTTCATTATTTGTAATATAAATGTCGTTTTAGAATTATCTACCAAATCTACCCTTATTTGCTTTTTTCATTAATTATTTACTGTGAAGTTTATCGATTTCGCCGTTCTCTCTTCTTCTTGATGTCCATGCATGGCTCGCTTCTTCTCAATTACCCTTATTCGTTTTCTCACTAATTATTCTTTAAAGCAGAAGCTGAGATTTGTGGGTCTCTGTGAGGTGAGGTGGAGAGCTGAAATTGTGGTGTGCGAAGTGTGTGTGTTGTGCGTGAGAGAGAAAGAGAGAGAGAAAGGGGGAGACTGGGAAGGATTTGTACTTTGTACAAAGGTTCTTCTTATTTCCATAAAATAATTATTGTTATTTAAAATAAATGATCATTAATAAGGTTAATTTAGGTAAAAATATTTTTTATTGAATTGTGTGAAGGAGCTCAGGACGTCAAATATATTGAACAGGAGGGAGTACTATATTGTATTGTAGGAAACGGCTATTTGACATCTATTTCGGTTATCTATCGAACACTTGTAAATTCGTCCTATGCATGCTCATATGAATTAAATACAATTATAGGATGTTTAACGATATATACCTGCAAACTTGACGGTCAGAAACTCCAGTGCGGATCTTCTAAATTGTTCATGTAGCAGGACTCGTCGATGGATGTGATCGAACTTCGAGATCCTCTCCTCAAGAAACTAGCTGCGTTTTTTTTTCCTCTCTCTGTGGTATTTTTAGTTCTCTCTATTTATCATGCAATTCATGATTGTAGAAAACAATGCATTAAGTAGTTGGGTTGGGCTAATATAATGCATAAAGGAAGAAAGAATAGAGACTTACCTTGAAGACGATGGTTTGAGACGCGGCTGATTAGCTTAGCTTTTAGGATTAATATATTTTATACTAATATAATAAGGGAAAATTAGAAATAATCATCAAAAAGTTTTATTGGACTTATTATCATGTTTGGTCAGTTAAAGCCTTGTAAGATGGAGTGCGCACAATAGAGAACAGGGTCGGATTCAGCAATTTAGAGGCATGAGGTGACATACTAAAAAAATATCATGTTAACAAAAAATTATGTAAATCATATATTTTCAGAAAATTTAATTCACCTTTCTTACTTTTTTGGTCGTAAAATTACTTATTAAATATTTATAACAAAGATGTTCCAACAAATTACTTTAATCAATTGATAATAAACTTAATTCATTCAATCTATCTTGTGGCATAATTGGTCATAAATATGGCTTTATTAATTTAAATTTTGAAAAAATTATTTCGGAAGAAGCAACGGTTATAGTTATGGCTAATACAATAGAACCAAATTCTCGATATGATCAAATAATCCAATAGACTAACGAGACAACAAAGTTTACTATATATCTCACAATAATTATACATCTCACAACATAAAAAATTAGAGAAAAGAACTTTGCAAATATGAAAGAGAGGATAATTTTGTTATGAGAGAATAATAATTCGATTTAATTTGTAAACTTTATTTATTTTTTGGGATTTTCTACCAATTATGATCTTTTTCTCGTCTTTTTTGTGGTTTTTATGATTTGATTAATGTCTTTTTATATAATTTAACAATCGGGGTTGGGTTAAATTTGATGATTTGCAACAGATTTGAGTAAATGGAGAAAAAAATTGATTAATTATTTGGGGTTGGGGTAAATTGGGTAAATTTGATGATTTGTGGCAGGTTTGAGTGAACGGCGAAAAAAATTGATTAATTATTTGGGGTTGGGGTAAATTTGATGATTTGCGGCAGATTTGAGTAAAAGGAGAAAAAAATTGATTAATTATTTGCAGCAGCAAAAAAAAAAATCAAGGGGCCGAATGGTATCGAATACAGAACATTGAAAGTTTAGAGCGCGCCTTACCGCTATGCTACATTAACTGTTTATAAAATAAATATGTTTTGATATATATATCAAGGGCCATAAATTGCTTCTCCCGACTCATGGTCCAGCCGGCACTGGCAGAGAAGACCCCACCCTCATATCGTGACCTTCTCTCATAAGTACATGCCGTATCGGGAAACAAGTACCTCCATGGCTCCATAGCCAAGCAATGCTTCCCTTCCCTGATCTGCCGCCACGTGGCAGGACATATATTGAGTCTGTAAAGTAAATGGAAAATAAAATAAAATAAAATGAGAAAATTCTAACTATGGTACTTGCCCTTGATTTCCGAAATCTTTTAATTCCTTCATTTATCCCCATCCTTTGCACAGTATCTGCCAGAAATTGAATATTTTAATAATTTACTGCATTGTTTTTGAGCTCTATATATATGTTCAAATATATTATTTGTAATTTTGTTCCCATTTATTGTAGTACCATGAATATATCATAGTGCATTAACAATTCTTGGTTGGTTGTAGAAAACAATGGATTAATTAGTTGGGTTGGGCTAATATAATGCATGGAGGAAGATGGTTAATATAATGCATGGAGGCTAATATAAAAAACAATTTTTGGAGACGATGGTTTGAGACGCGGCTGATTAGCTTAGCTTTAATGTTGATATATTTTACGCTAATTTTGTGGGTTTTAATTAGTTGGGCTAACATAATGGGTTTTGGTCTTTTAACTCATTTAATGCTAATATAATGGGTTCTGAGATTAATATTACTGAGTTTGTTTGTATTACTGAACTATTACTTTTTCCGTATTATATTTTCTATTTTTTGTTGATTCGTATTTTATTTAAATTTTTCGTATGTACATTTTTAGAAATATTTATATAGTAAATAAAATTATTAGTGTGACGTGGCCGTCGTTTAGCCACGCAAGCGATAAGTATAGAGTCGAACCCAAGGGAGTTGATCGTAACCTTCTCTTCGTCACCGGTGTCACTAAAAAGGATTTTGGGCGAAACAGTCTTCGATCTGGGCACAGTGCTATATAAAATAATACTGAAAACTAAAAGTAGATCTGGTCAAATAATAAAGGCAAAGCCCGAATAAGATTCGAATCATCAAACATGAATATAAGCTCGATCATAGGTCTAAATAATTTCCCCACATGCACACATCAATCGGTTATAGCACTTAAACAAAGTCGCCCCCATTGTCACGGTGTCACGTGCTCCTCTGCCCAGAACCAATCTATCTTTTCAGTGTAAAATAAGTAAAGTCTATGACGATTACCTATTATCTAATCTGACCAACTATCCTACGATGGCGTTTCGACAGGACCTTTGCGCAGACAACATTTCGATTTAGACAGACTCGATATGGCCAAAAGCATGTTCAAAGACATACGACCACTCGCCCACATTCGTTATACTTTCGGATGCAAGAGGACATCTAAACATTTAGTCCGAAATTATTAGAGATCTTATTTTATCCAAGTTGTTAACGGCCTATTAACTACTCAAATTCGACAAGACCATTTTGGAATCAAACCTACTGTTTCGGGAACATATGCAAGCAGATTGATACGCCCAGAACAGACCTCACGAGTAATTAAGCATTCATGTTCAAATCATCTCACCCTATCCAGGGCCTTGATGATTTAGCTAGACATAATTGAAATAACAATAACAATAAAAGAGATAAAAGGAAACATTACTTGGAATTGAAAGAAATGCTTAAAGTATCCAGCAGAAAGCTATGGCCAAAGCGGCCAAGCAAAAAATGTGCAGAAAAGTAAAAGGGTTTGCCCGTAGGGCTTGTTCTTCCTTACACCACTCGAAAATCAAAATAAAGACAGAGATAATTATGCTGCAAATTTCGTGCACCCTCCTTCTTATATAGATGAGCTTCGCGGGCTTCGTAGACGGACCGACCCATGGAAATTAGGGTTAGCCACCTTCCTTGTAGAGATCGAAATTGATAGGGATCTCTTTCCTTATCTTCAAAGATACAAATCTGATGTATATCTTCTAGATAAGGAAACAGATCAGCTCATCCTTATCTCCAGATTCGCATAAATCTCGCGCTCCGTCTGTTGCCCAAAGCATGTATTCCTTTGCCTAAAGCGTGCACAGCTTTGACCTTAGTATTCCACATAGGTCTGGATCCCGCACGGTACTCAGTTGGGCTACAATACCTTCGCTCAAGAGCTTCAATGTATGCCTCAGTTTGCCTCTTATCTATACTTGTGTCTCTTTTGCGGAATGCAGCCTGTTTTGCCCAAAGTTCCACCTACTTTGTCCTGAACACCCTGAATGCAAATTGTGTCCTCCCAGACACGACTACGACCAAAAAGATACGAAAAAGACTAGATCTAACCAATAAACAAGACACAAAATGAGCACAAAACATGGGCTCATCACACGCACACACTTTAAGGACGCTTGTCCTCAAGCGTGTGAATGCGATTTTGCCCAAAACCAAGACAAAACAAAAATAGAACAAAGAAAAAACATAAAAGACTAACTTTCCAAAGCTTCATTTCAAGAACAACATGGTCAGATAAATGATCAAAAGGGCATAGCAGTTCTCAAATATATAAGCAAATAGTCACAATAGAAATCAAGCGAATGACATCAAAAGAGTCAAGATCGAATCACGAGCAATAAGGATCTTCCTCACCAACACTCTTCACTCTTGTGTTTGGGGCTTAGTGTTTACGCTCGTGACATCCTTGGTATGAACATTCCATAAGCTTGCTTGCCTTCTAACGCCTCCACTCTTTTAGACTAAGTTCTTGGTACTCATCATTGGGTCTTTGATTTGGTTGCAACATAGGCATAAGGCATAGGGTAGGAAGTATTTTGGGAACGAGGCTAAGGTCTTGTGAACTCAGATTTGGGCATACAAAATGCACTTTTTTTGTCTTTCTTCTTAGCCTCACTCTCAAGCCTGAGCCTATTCAACCTTCGAACTTATCATTTTCATATTTTTCATTGTTTTTCCAAGTTCTTTTCTTCACAGCACTTTCTTTTTTATTTGGGCATGTTTCACATCCCTCATTCAATCAGTGCTTTGCTCAGATCAGTCTGCTACTATCTCTCTTTTTCCCTTTTCTTCTTTGATTGCCTAACGAGTTCTCAAGACCGGGTAGGTTCAGAATTTCATGACAATTTTTAAGTGATTAGAAAGAATTTAATCAAGCTCAAAGGGGCTAAACAAGAGATAAATCGTAGGGTCGGCTTTTAAGGTCATCTGGGCTAAGTGAAAGAAAATCTGCCCAAATCATTTAAGCACCTCACCTAGTCAACTGAGTTTTAACAAGAGTGCAAACAAGTTCTAGTATAAACCAAACCAAAATGTCAATCACTCACAAGAAAGAAAAGTTGTACGGGCATATGACAACAATTTAAGCTCAAATCCTCACTAGGTGTGCTCACAATCATTTTCCATCATACTCAATTTCATTCGGCATGCTTGATACTCACATTGAAAATAACTTGCACAAATAAAACGAAGAGAAACTATCATGCTCAATTTGATCATCTACTTAACATGCTTTGACCAAAACAAAATAGGGGAGGCCCCCCCACTCACACACTTTGCCTTGTGCAAAGTGGGTCAATATGGGGTCTTAACCGACTCAAAACAAACGATAAATTACTGACAAGTAACCCCTCTCCACACACACACTTTGCTTTAGGCAAAGTGGTTGTGTGAGAAAGGGTTACGGGCAAACATAAACACAAGAAACTATCGCCCCCCTCCCCCACACACACTTTGCTTTAGGCAAAGTGGTTGTGTAAACGGGTCGATTCAAACCAACAAACACTAATAACAAAGAAAAAGAAACTAAAAATATTTACTAACTCAAAACAACAAAAAAAAATAAACAAACCTAACTAATCGAAAAAATGGAAGGAAACAATTCAAGAGGAGAATTCGGGCGGATACCTGAATCCTACATGGGCAAAGTATGCAAAGAGTGCAGCTTGAGTCTCGGTGGCCACTTTGGTCAGATGAGCGACTTCCTTCCTCAACTCCTCGATTGCAGACACTTCAACCTTAGCCTGTTCTCTGCCCTGAGCAGGAACTTCTTTGACCACAACAATTGTTGCTGATTGTTCTCGTTCTTTGGGCGCAGTGAAGTATGGAATGCCCTTAGCATTGAGCAGGACATCCTTCATTATGACCAAAACATTGCTCTCTTTGACTACTGCGACTACTCATCTGCACACCAAAAACTAAAACCACCTATGTAAGGAAAAACTACTATCTAGCCTAGGATTAACTCTAAGAAGGGAAATAGTTTTGCCCAAAGACAATTATTAAAATGAAAAGAAGATAACATACCAGGTTGCCTCCTAGCCAGCGCCTTGATTAGCGTCACGACACGACGTAATTTTCTTCCCTTAGCGTTCCTCAATATTAAAGAGATCTAGAGCCTCCTTCTGTCCAACATTTTGCCCAATAAAAAAGCACCTTTTTGCCATGCTCAAACTTCTTGACTCGGATCAATTCGTCATGTGACCTTTTCAACCTTTTCAAAATTTGAATGATGAATGGCAATGAGAAATGGTATTTGCGGGCTATCTTGTTCAACTTTTGATAGTCAATGTGTAATATCCCGAATTTTCTCGATAGCCCTTAAGTAATTTTAGATATTATAAAAAAAAATATTTGTACTCTAAGAAATTCTTTTAATTCCAACAAAATTATATATATTCTTTAAAAATTGGACTTTTAGTTGATCCTTCTAGTAAAATTCCTAGTATAAATATATTTTATAGAATTTATTAAGAAATACATTATATGCGAAATATATATATACGCACTAAATTTACAAAATAAAGGAAAATATTATTATATTAACTAATGAATAATTAGTATAATATATTATATTGTTAATGAAATAATTAGTGAATATTTATATAATATTATAATTGTTAATAAGTAATGGCATGGATACAATATATATACGTAAAGTTAGAATTGAATTAAACATAGTGATTGTATATTATTATAATATTATCGATAATTAGTATATACATACATAACTCGTATGTTATATTTATGAGATAGAATCAAGTTTTATAATTAAGGTGTACGTACATGTTTCCATATATTCTTATAATATTTATATTACCTTTACAACTGTAATTCCTATCTATAAAAATAAATGAACGACTCGGCAAAGCTACTGAGGAGAGTACATAGTTTTTTTAGGCCAGTAAGTATAGGCGTTTTGCGAATTTAGAACAATCTTTTGCGGGCTTACAATTTTAGGACAAAGTATCAAAAATTAAGCATCTGCAGGCCAAAAAAAGCCCGATCGGGCTAAATCGCACATGTTGTGCACGTGATCGTACTTTTCTCGGCCCGATGATGATGTGGCTTCCAACTAAGTGCCACGTCATTTGCCATCTCATTTTGCTCAATAAAAAAAATTAAAATGAAAATGTTACTCCCTCCGTCCCGCCATAAGTGGCCACATGTTTTGCTTTTTGTGAGACAAAAAGCAAAACATGTGGCCACTTATTGTGGGATGGAGGTAGTATAAACTAGAGAGAAAAGAAAGAATATAGTAGAGAGAATAATAATTCTGTATATTCAGATGTCTTCAAGTGTGTATAATATGAGGACCAAAGGCCTCTATTTATAATGGTACAGAGCTAGGATTTTAGGATGGATGACTTGGTCAATACTCATATGATGTATATCTATAAGATATTTACAACACTCCCCCTTGAGTGACCAATCCCTAAAAGAAATGTTGCCTCATTAAAACCTTGCTAGGAAAACCCAGTGGGACAAAACCTGGTCGAAGGAAAAAGAGTACAACTGCTCCGCTTGAACTTGATCATTGTAGTCTTTGAGTTGTTGCATGCCGATCTTGTATACCAACTTTCTTAATATTGACGTCGACAATGCCTTTGTGAATAAGCCCGCCAAATTGTCACTTGAGGGAGTCTTCGTTAAAATAATGATACAAGTATAACACTTCACATTTGACATTATTGCTTTGATGTGCATGCCTCGTTAAAAACCTTTTCAGAAAAACTCTGTGGGAAAAAAAACTCGATAGAGGAAAAAATATATGACATACACTTACTTATGTGTTGCATTAGTTGCCTCGCTAAAACCTTGACTAAGAAAACCCATCGGGAGAAAAACTTAGTAAGGAGAAAAATACGAGTACAACCATTTGACCTTTAGAGTATAATCTTTATGATTACTCAAAATTAACCTTTATGGCCAAATCTTCATAAATATGTAGAAGTATCTCACTCCCCCCTGAAGATAATAATCTTCAAAATTAACATATTTCACTACTATAAACGTATCTTTCTTAGGAGGAAATTTAGTGAATAAATCTACAAGTTTATCACTAAATAAACTTTTGTGGCCATAGTTCTTATAGAACTCATTTGTGCAACACAAGTTGAATTATTCTCATAGAGAATAATGGAGAATATATCTCATATCCTTACACCAATTTGAGATATTGTATTATGAGGATGAGATAAATAACCAACATCCAGTAGCCATCAATGTGAATCTCGATATCTTTCATAAAATAGACTAAGGTCGTTTTAACCATGAAGATAAGTAGATAACGAATGATATTCTCAATATCATTTCAATGTCTCCTTATGAGAGCATTAAATCTTGCTAGCAAGTTAACTTTAAATGTTAAATCAGATCTGATAGAATTGTGCTCTCAGCACTCAAAGTAGGGAACTTATGGCCCCATAATATAATCGTTATCGTTTATATTCACCTCAACTTAAGTGAAGAAACAATCATTGGGGTCTAACTAGATGTGATTTATAATAAAATTCAAATCTCTCCCTACGACCTTTTAAAATAGGTCGATTGGTGTAAAAATAATATGCTCCTTTAGGGGATGCTCGATCTTTATATCGAGTAAATACTTAGGTTTAACTAAGTCTTCCATTCCAAACTCTTCCTTTATGTACGAGTTGGTTTTCATCAATATAAGTCATTCAAAGACTTTTGGATATATACACAAGTACATATATCATTATTCGCATTTCCTTACTTTAGAAGGATTAATTCACACTTGTTGTAAATTTATATTTCTCTTTCTAATTTTGAGTCCATCAAGAACTTTTATATATATTCATGCGCAATGACCCAATCAATATGCGGATCAATGATATCCATTACTGCGATAGATATTAAATAACGGAACGTGATATCATATTAAGAGAATATATATAATCAAAATTAATTTAGGATCTCTGCCTAAATCTTTGAGCTATTAATATCGCTTTATTTCTCATCATCTCATCAATTTCTTTTCTCTTAGTACAAATACTCATTTGTGTCAACTTTATTTGACATATGTACGACAGAGCAAAAGATTATATATTTAGCGAATTAAGCTCTGTCTCAATTGCTTCTTTCAAATTTACTCAGTGCTTATGGCACTTCTATTCTCTTTGAATCTGGATCCAGAATATCATTTCAAAATGATATAAGCAATTTTGTCAAGGCAAAATTATTGTCGATAATTATAATATTTTTCTATTGCTCGTTTCTCCTGAATTCATAGAATTCATGACATTTTCAATGAACCAAATTTTCATCATTTCTCAATGATATTTTCTTTACTGGTTGTTCCGTAATCCCAGTATTTTGATATTTTGGTGCACATGCATATGCACTGGAATTTGCGTCCTCAGGACAATCCTCTTTAGGAGGTTGATAGAGTGATATAATTTCTCTATTTAATTTTGTATTCCGCGGATCTTTATATTTAACACCAATAGATCTCTCAAGCTTTTATGGTGCATATATTATATGTATATGAGATTTGTTCACTCGTTTGGCAGTAATAACTTGTTGAATTTCAAGTTCATCACGCGAATATTTAATCTAATATATATTCCAACCTTTTGTTGGGAACCCATCTTTTGTATATTGTGGGTGTACAATTGAGACTTAAATTCAAAAGTTCTTAGATGAGAAACATCAAGTTCTCAACCAACAATATGTGAACTAATGTTGTCTCAATGCGATATCCATTGTAGCGGATATAATCAAAACTTAGTAAGTTTCTTTTTGACAGTACAAAACTTTTCTTTTGTTAATTTAGTATCAAAATGATACAAGCTCTTCCAGAGCCATTTATCATTTGTGCAATATATACACACAAAAATCAGAGATAATCATATATTATCCAAAAGTTTATTTGCTTTTCAAGAGCAATTAGCTCAAGTTTGACTATATTATCCAATTATTTAATTTATTTGCTCTTCGGAGCATTTAATATTCTTCAGGAATATCACTTGTGCTACTTTAATTAGCATCAATATATAATCTTTAAGATTATTCGTAAATTCGTGTTTCTTCAGAAACAACGATTATCGTTACATAAGAAATATAGACATAATACATCACATATTTTGCAGTAACATATTTCCATCACGTCTCAATATTGGAGTACAAATACAATAGAAATTTGCACAATAACCGATAACAATAATCTTTATAAAGAAAAAACTATTGTTTTGATTTGCTTAAATAAAAGCGATGCGTCAGATTAAGAAATTTATAGCAATTTCTATGAACAAATTATCAAATATTATATTTCAATATATTTGACTAAAGACACTAACATGTTTCGAGAATAAACATTAAAAAGTAGAATTTTTTCATTTAATAAAATCTGACGGCAATACGAATTTCACCGAATAAAAAGAAAATTAAACGAATTTACCTTCTACCATCCAAGTACTTTTAGGACTGGAGGAGGTGTAGAACAATTTAGGATTGAAGGAGGTATAGAACAATCGTGCTGATAACGTGTTATAAACTAGAGAGAAAAGAAATAATATAGTAGAGAGAATAATAATTCTGTATATTCAGATGTCTTCAAGTGTGTATAATATGAGGACCAAAGGCCTCTATTTATAATGGTACAGAGCTAGGATTTTAGGGTGGATGACTTGGTCAATACTCATATGATATATACCTATAAGATATTTACAACAGAAAATGAAAAAAAAATTGAATAATCATTCTCCCCAACCTCTCCCTCTCTCCTCTCTTTCTCTCTCCCCAATCCCACCCGCCTCTCCCTCTCTTCCTCGCCCAACTGCCACCTTCGCCGCCTCCGCACTATCGCCGCGCCACCTCCGACAGCCTTAAAACGAAAATCTCTCTCTCTTCTCGCTATCGCAGCCGCCACCACCACCACCACCACAACCACACAACTCTACATCCATCTCCCTCTCTCCTCTCTTTCCAACCCCACTTGCCTCTCCCTCTCTTTCTCACCTAATAGCTACCTCCGCCGCCTCCGCACTACCACCGCGCCACCCCCGACAGACTTAAAACGAAAATCTCTCTCTCTTCTCGCTACCGCAGCCACCTCTGACAGCCGCCACCACCACCACAACCATACAACTCTCCATCTCCATCTCTCTCTCTCTCTCTCTCTCTCTCTCTCTTCTCCGACAACACACCCCACATAATTACACCGGCCTCTCTTTAATTTTCATCATTCCCCACCATCTTCCATCTTTAGGCACTATTGGCGGTCGGCGGAGGTGGGCGAAGAGAGAGGTGATGATTGGTGGCGGCGATGTTACGACTTGTCTAGGAATGATGAGGAAAAGATGGTAATGGTGAGTAAGATAGGGTAGAGAGAGGGAAAATGGGGGTAGGAGATGGTCGCCGGCGGAGGTGGGGAGGCGGTGGTGGTGGTTTGGCTGTTGGGCGAGAGAGAGATAGGCAGGTGGGGTTGGGGAGAGAGAAAGAGAGGTGAGGAATGATTATTCAATTTTTTTTTCATTTTCATTTTAATTTTTTTTATTGAGCAAAATGAGATGGAAAATGACGTGGCACTTAGTTGGAAGCCACATCATCATCGGGCCAAGAAAAGTACCATCACGTGCACAACATGTGCGATTTAGCCCGATCGGGCTTTTTTTGGCCTGCGGGTGCTTAATTTTTTATACTTTGTCCTAAAATTGCAAGCCCGCAAAAGACTGTCCTAAATTCGCAAAACGCCTATACTTACTGGCCTAAAAAAACTCTGTACTCCTACTGAGAATGACAAAGCGAAGCTATATATCTTACTCAGCAAAGCTATACCTATTTCTTTTCTTCCTATATATACCTCAATTGCCTTCGTTCCTTTCATTCCATATCCTAATGTTTCAGTAATAATAGGGTTATCTATATATAAAATAAAGAAATCGAGTTTTGTCCAAGCAAGAGATTTCAGAAGTAGTGTACTAGTTGAAAACAGTTCCATCCCCAGTTGCTTACGTTATTTCAACATTCAAGTGGGGTTAAAGTTTTAAAGTAAATATTTGAGTGCTAGACTCTTTATATTATAAAATGCAATTATCCATAAAATATTTTATGTGTGTTCCAAGTTTATTACTCTAGTTAATCGATCGAGATACTTGGTGAGTACCCAGGTACTAACTGAGTATTGTGCATACCATGTTGCAATATAATGGGTTGATCTCCATTATATTGTAGCTAGCGGTCTTGAGCCAAGGCTCCTGACCTATGTTAAAGTTAACTATGTTACTTCAGGGATTATGTCCCGAGTACTAGTTTAGATCTGTCGGTGACATGCGGCCCGAGATCTTGAGTAATCATTCGGAACTACACATACCCAAGAAAATCATGTTTTGTGTATTCAGATGAGACTTTGATTTCTAAAACCATCTGTTACACTATTATATGGATAAATTGCTAGTTTATGAAATGTCATGGCATCACCCACTGAGTACCTTTTGTACTCAGCCCAAATATTTTCAAAATTTTTCAGGGTTGGAGGTAGGTGGTGATGTGCAGGACTGAAGCGTGTGTTGTAGCTGTTTATATATATGCTTTCGCTATAAATATGCCACTCTGAATAATGTTTTAACAATGATCGCTAGATCCTTTTTGAAGTATGTAAATATACTGCAATGTCTTTTGATTTAACTATATTATAGAAGTACATTATTTATTGCGACTCTATTTTTTGCTTTCGACGGAGAGTGCCGAGTAGTCAGCCACTTTTAGATGCTTGATTTCCCGGTCCAGGTGGTGGTCTTTGACCCCACTGGCATGGTCAACTCTTTCTGGTGAGCTAGGCTCTGGTAACCCCGTCATTTATATTATGTCTGGATGGAGAGTGCCTTGTGATCAGCTTCTCTTGGACGCTCGAATTCCCACTCCCTCATGGTAACTCCATTTGGAGAAGTGGATGCTCGACTCCTTTTGTTATGCTAGACACGGGTTTACCCCATCTTTTATTTTAAATGGTGTAGCGCGGTTTGGTCGCCTCACTTTACTTTTTATATATGTTAATTAATATAAAATAATAAAATATGCCCTTTTCTTTCCCGCCTCTTTACCCTCCCTCGTCACACCTCGATTTACGAGCCTTTCTTTCGGAAATTGGGGCGTGACAGAGTGGTATCAGAGCAAAAACTCTGAGACCAACAATCTATATGTTTAGTCTAAAATTAGTATGTTTGGACTAATATCTGTACAACAATACCCCTCAGCTCGGCGTCACACCGCCCTCAGCAAAGATGTACTTGATTTGGTAAAGATTGTTACCAAAATATACGTATTATCAGCATAAATTATAAATCAAGTATGTTATATTGCAAATGCATGAGTTATTGGTTTTGCTAAGAAAATGACGTATGGTATGTTATGATATCGTGTTAAATTTTAATACCACCAGTGGAACTTAAGGGTATTATTCTCTAGTGAAACTTGAGGATCTACAAACAAGTCATGTAGGGAGAAAATGACCCTACTTTTGACTTAGTTACAATAACCCTTAAGACGAATATGGTTTAAGTATACTTACTTAAACCTAGAACTGGTATTTTACATTAAGCATTCACTTAGAAGTATTTTATAAGACTTGAAAATAGTACTCACATAGAGAATTCTTCTACAGAATGAGTATACCATTACAACCAAGGAACGTTGGGAGAGAGAACATTTTTTTAACCAGACACAAGAATTTCGCATGAGTGAGAGATTTAGTTTCAGAACATGATGAGTGAGTGTTGATGTTTACAGTTGTTTACTTCACTATGAAGGTTATATATCGAGATTTCAAGTCATCGAATGTGCTGCTGGATGAAAACTTCAAGGCAAAGCTTTCGGACTTTGGGCTTGCCCGGGAGGGTCCTAAAGTTGGTCATAGTCATGTTTCAACTGCGGTATGTTTGCTTTGATGATACGAAGAGTCTCACGTAGTTGGAGAATTTGAATAACTCGTTGTGCATGTAGGTTGTGGGAACATACGGATATGCTGCCCCGAACTACATAGAAACGGGGCATCTTACCTCAAAGAGTGATGTTTGGAGTTTTGGCGTCGTCCTGTACGAGCTCCTAGTCCTCCTAGTCTGTGACTTTTAGTTAGTGTAGAACAAACATTCTTTTACTTTAAAGTTTCTTTCATATTTGTACGTACTTTGTTACCAAAAATATCAGATTCTTATTATTATATTACTTAGCGACTTTTATATTATGTTTTATATTATAAATTGCTTGTTTGGTATGTTCAAAATTGGGGATAAAATATTAATAAATTAATGAGTAAAAATCGGGCTAAAATATTAAATAATTAAATATTCCAAAAATATCAGAAAATTAAATTAAAACAAAATAATTATTAAATTAAAACAACAATTATTACCGACGGATTTTAATTCGTCGCTAAAATACTGACGAAAATTCCGTCACAAAACCGTCACAATATTTCCAACTTGACAAAATTGAGGACGTCAAATTTTACCAACGGATTTTTTATCCGTCAGTAATTACCGACGGATTTTAAATCCGTCAGTAATTACTGACGGAAAAATCTGTCAGTAATCCGTCAATAAAATCGAAAATTGACGAAATGCAATTCGTTAAACATATCGACGGATTCAATTCCGTAGGTATTTACCAACGAATTTTCCGTCAAAAATCCGTCAGAAATCCGTTTGGGAATTAGTTCGTCAAATGAGAATTTGCTAATGGATATTCCGTCACAAAGCCATCGGTAATTTGCTGACGGATAAGATTTCCGTCGGTAAATCCTTTAGCTACGAATGAAATATCGATGGAGCATTTCCGTCGGTAATTCCGTCGGTAAATGAATTACCGATGGATTTTAATGACTTTACTGGCGGAATTATCCGTCGGTAAAGTGCAAGATTTTTGTAGTGGATCGAATCCAAGGGAGTTGATCGTAACCTTTTCTTCGTCACCAGTGTCACTAAAAAGGATTTTGGGCGAAACAGTCTTCGATCTGGGTACAGTGCTATATAAAATAATACTGAAAACTAAAAGTAGATCTGGTCCAATAATAAAGGCAAAGCCCGGATAAGATTCGAATCATCAAACATGAATATAAGCTCGATCATAGTTCTAAATAATTTCCCCACATGCACACATCAATCGGTTATAGCCCTTAAGCAAAGTCGCCCTCATTGTCACGGTGTCACGTGCTTCTCTGCCCAGAACCAATCTATCCTTTCAGTGTAAAATAAGTAAAGTGTATGACGATTACCTATTATCTAATCTGACCAACTATCCTACGATGGCGTTTCGACAGGACCTTTGCCTAGACCGCATTTCGATTTAGACAGACCCGATTTGGCCAAAAGCATGTTCAAAGATATACGACCACTCGCCCACACTCGTTATACTTTCGGATGCAAGAGGGCATCTAAACATTTAGTCCGAAATTATTAGAAATCATATTTTATCCGAGTTGTTAACGGCCTATTAACTACTCAAATTCGACAAGACCATGTTGGAATCAAACCTAGTGTTTCGGAAACATATGCATGCAGATTGATACGCCCAGAACAGACCTCACGAGTAATTAAGCATTCATGTTCAAATCATCTCACCCTATCCAGGGCCTTGATGATTTAGCTAGACACAATTGAAATAACAATAACAATAAAAGAGATTAAAAGAGATAAAAGGAAACATTACTTGGAATTGACATGAAATGCTTAAAGTATCCAGCAAAAAAACTATGGCCAAAGCGGCCAAGCAAACCATGTGCAGAAAAGTAAAAGGGTTTGCCCATAAGGCTTGTTCTTCCTCACACCACTCGAAAATCAAAATAAAGACAGAGATAATTATGCTGCAAATTTCGTGCACCCCTCTTTCTCATATAGATGAGTTTCATGGGCTTCGTGGACGGACCGACCCATGGAAATTAGGGTTAGCCACCTTCCTTGTAGAGATCGAAATTGATAGGGATCTCTTTTCTTATCTTCAAAGATACAAATCTGATGTATATCTGCTGGATAAGGAAATAGATCAGCTCATCCTTATCTCAAGATCCGGATAAATCTCGCGCTCCGTCCTTTGCCCAAAGCATGCCTTCCTTTGCCCAAAGCGTGCACGGCTCTGCCCTTAGTATTTCACATAGGTCTGGATCCTGCACGGTACTCAGTTGGGCTACAATACCTTCGCTCAAGAGCTTCAATGTATGCCTCAGTTTGCCTTTTATCTATACTTGTGCCTCTTTTGCGTAATGCAGCCTGTTTTGCCCAATGTTCCACCTGCTTTGCCCTGAACATCCTAAATGCAAATTGTGTCCTCCCAAACACGACTACGACAAAAAAGATATGAAAAAGACTCGATCTAACCTATAAACAAGACACAAAATGAGCACAAAATATGGGCTCATCATAGTGTTACATATTTCAATGCTTTATATATATATATATATATATATCATCGGTGGTCAACTCCGACGATAATTTTCCGGTGAATTTTTCCGGCCAC
The DNA here is from genome assembly GCA_031470985.1 of Agastache rugosa. Lineage (NCBI taxonomy): Eukaryota > Viridiplantae > Streptophyta > Magnoliopsida > Lamiales > Lamiaceae > Agastache > Agastache rugosa. The sequence continues at coordinate 27,273,855 of CM062601.1, forward strand.
TTTTTCCAACGAATTTTTCCATGACTTTTTTCCAATGACTTTTTCATACATACATGACAATCATACATGTTGCATTTATGAAATTTATTCTTAAAATTGTCCTATGTTGTCTCAACTGCAAAATTAATTTATATCTCATAAGAAAATGATTATATGATCTTCTAAGATCTATAACACTCCATATATTCTATAATATTGAGATAAACACTACAAAAAATACTTTATTTACCGAGGGCATTAACGACGGCCGTCATATCCCTCGGTAATTTCTGACAGATTACCGACGAAAAAAACACGGGTCGGTGGTGCATCGTTTTTCATCAAAAATAATCCGACACACAGTCGGTATGCCCACACTTCACAGAACAACGGTAAGCAAGATCGTCTCCCAAGGGACCAGTGAGAATTTTTCCAACTCTTCAATCTGCAAGTAACCCCAAATTTTCCAACGAATGTTTATGAAACAGAAATAAAATTAAATAACTAATATCCAGAAAATAGATATAAACAGAGATGTAAAAGTATTCCGGTTTCCGATTAATTCCACCCTAGCTCTACTAATCCGATCATTGATACTGGAGTGACTCAAACTCACGCAAACAAATCGGTTATAATCACCGAAGACGATTCTGACGTGATCTTATCTCTCCTTAGCAATTCGATAATTAGGAAGACGCTTCACCAATTACTTCTCTAATCGACTAACAACCCTAGAGACGCTCTACGGATTTAATGAGCCGACATCATTAATAATTAGAGAGACCTGATTCAAAATTCAATAAACTCTAACGCAGGATTACGAATTAAGACTGCTTATCCCTTGACTCTGAAGAATCAATTTACCACTAATTAAACCTAAACCACAATTACGGATGGCCGATTTAATTGGCTACTAATTAATCTCGGACTACTAAATATTTCAAACTATCTAGCAGAACCGAAACAATTAACGACACTAAAAATAAAGAATCGCAGATGCATGCTTAGAATTAAAGTATAAGAACAGATTAAATCTCACAGAATAGTTAGGCTAGGGCTTCATTAATCTTTACCGGAATAAAAGAGTTTAGCTTGAATTCATAATCGAATTCAAGCTACAAAATAAAAATAAGAACATGAACGATATTGCTGCCGCCAAGAAGAAGAGAACCGTGAAAAATAAATCTCTGGAATAAACTTGTATGATATGATATGTCTGCTCATTTTTGGAGTCCCTTAAATAAGCTAATAAAAGTCAATTATAAACAAGGAAATAAAAACCCTACTTTTAATCTAATTAGGAAAACATTAAAGAAAGTCTAATAATAATAAAACTCTAATACTAAAAATCCAAGCCCAAAAACATGGTTGAATTTCGTGCATCAGCCCAAGTCCATGTACAAGTCAGCTTCCAAGTAGTTTCTATTGACTGCTTGTATTCCCTCACGCACAGTCAGTTGGTATGGGCATACCGCTCAACTTCCTTCATGGAATTTTAAACCACCTTAGCTGCAAAACCTCCAAAACCACGTCCATTCTTCCAATTATGCACAACCACCTATAATCCATCACAAAACGCAACAAACCCCGTAAAACATAATCTATAAGCTATTAACATCCAAAAAAATGTAACAAAAATATCCCAAAATATATGATAAATATATGCCCAATCAAATCCACCCACACTTAAACAATGCTCGCCCTCGAGCACAATTAAGTCAAAAGATAAATTGGCAAAAAAACTCAAAACGACGAGATAATTATTGGCAACATTTCGATGGACAACAATCAAAGTCGAGACCAAGATACAATCATCTACAAACCACCAACCATTCTCTTGATTCAAAATCGTGCAAACACTCTTCATTCAAGTCAAAATCGTGCAAAATTGATCCTGCCTCACTAAGTTTCACTCCAATTCTCTCAAAAAGAAAATAAGGACATAATTAATTCACACTAATCGCAACTTGACACTCTCAAACATTAGTTTGCCCGTATGTCACTATCTCCACCATAACATGAGATTAAACACAAATCAAAAGGTCTTTTCAGCGGGTTGTAACGGGGCTAGGGTACATAGGTAAGATATAAAGGATAGATCGACTCATATTAATGAAAACATGCAAGTATATCGGAACAACCATGTTCAAGAGTAACTCCAAAAATATCACCTCTCAAAAATTGTGCTGATCTCCAACATATAGAGCATATAAAAATACCAAACTTATAAACCAACACCCTTTTCATACGTCTGTTCTTCATATTTCTTCTTCTCTATTTTCCTCTTTTTTTTCTTTTCTATTTTTTTCTAAAGAGAGATGTTTTTTTTTTATTCCCAGAAGAACAGAAACAAATTCAAACTTCTCAGCACCTCAACAAAAAACAACTTCAATATAATATGAGCTCTCATTATCAAAACAATCCAATATAACTCGCATGTTTTCGAGGGACAAAAGAAAGCTAAATAGGCAAAGGCTGAATTTTAGTGGCTTAAATATTCAAGAAAGAAAGGATTAGGCACAAACAAGCACACTAATGGAAAATTGAGGGTACGGATAATTTATTCGGGCCAATACACTGGTTAATCCTAAATGCCTTCATCATTTTTATTCAAGAATCTCAAAAGATTTCGACTATGGCAACAAGGCAAACCAGAAATCAAGCATACAAGTCCGATACAACACTCAACAAGGAAACATGGAGCTTTCTCAAATCATGCTCATAAGGCTCAAATCTCACAATATCAGAAGATTTCAAAAATTGTGATCAATCTTGCACTTTTTCCTCATCCAAGAACACATACGAGCATATACACAATTCAATCACAAGAGAAAACAACCATGCAAACTAAAATAATATCTTAATCCTTACTTTTCAATTTGTCCACCTCCAAGTTGCCAACGACTTAGACAACACAGTGTCCTCACTGTGTAAAAGAGAAGCATACAAGAAAAAATGCAAAACAAAGGAAATAAAATAAACAAAGAAAGAAAAATGAAAAACAATGAAAAACTCCCCTGGATGGTGGTCAAGAAGTTGGTGAAGAAGATTGTTGGAGCATGGCTTGTTCAATGGCTGCAACCTTTTCATTTAAAGCATCAAGCTTGGCCTCGATCTTTGCCTCCAAAGCGACTGCCCAACGAGGAACGGAATTCTCAAATAGTGCCTTGAGCTCAGCTAGAGATGGAGCAGCAACAGAACCTGCAGAAGAACCTGCACTAGAAAGATGGCTCGGGCCTGAAACACCCGGCTTCAACAGCTGATAATTTTCCTCGTTATTCATATAAAGCAAACGCATGGTTTTCCTCATTATTCACATAAAGCAAACCCATGGTATTAAATCAGAGATGGTAAAAGTATAAGGTGGAAAAGACACACGTTCTTCAGCAAAAACATGCAGTTTATGTGCTAGCGTAGTAACAAAAGCACCTAAAGGAATTTTCCCAGTAAAACGCGTAGCACTTGCTCACTATTGTCTAGCAGCCCAAAAACCAAAATTCATTTTCACACTCGCAAGCATATTACCCAAAATGCAGATATCATTCATAGTAACAATATGCATGGAGTCGATCCTACCAAAAAGATTATGGATGAAAAAGCGATGACAAAGACGCAGCCCATGATCAACAATATTCGCACTCTTAGAACTCCCTTTCACATACACTTTCTCGACCGATAACTCACGCCATCGTTGATCAATGGTGGAAGGAAGATCATCAGGAATATCATAAATAACAGACATATATACATCACTTTTTAATGATTCAGCAGTCTCAAACCCCAACAACACATTCAATGAATTCACCGATAAATTAAATTGTCACCCGTTCAAAGGAAACAACACAGCATGCGAATCACACAAGTCGCGAGATGAATAAAAAACAAATGACGACAAAAACTCCAGGCACATCTCACGATAGACAGTACAATCAATATCCAAAAAGGCTGACCAACCTATATTAGCAAAATATCGTTTGATCTCAGAATTAACACCGATATCAGACCAATCAAAAAGACGAGCATTAACAAAAGTTCGCATAGAATTCTTACGAGCTCGAGCTTTTACCTCAGCTACAGGAAGAAAGTCAGGCCGAGTAACATATGTTCGCCTTGCTGGGATGGATGGCTCAACCGCGGTTACAGGACTATCACTCTTAGATGCAACGGCATCAACAACGGTCTTGGAACGAGTACGGCGACCCTCGAAAATTTCTGCACCTACCACCTCAGACGTAGCTTCTGTAGAGAATCGTCCTCCTTTTCTCAAACACCACAAAGACGGTGTGGCTCGTGGCTGGCCCGATGATGATGGAAACTCCACATTATCTTCCAAATTAGAAGGGCTGCCCGGAATGTGAATTGAGGGGGCTGCAACACCTCCTTCATCTCGTAACGGAAACGGTGTTGGAGTAGAAGGGCTAGTGGTAGTGATTTCAGCCGGAGAAATAGCAGATGGCGGAGCCACCACTGGAGAAAACGTAGAAACAGCTTTCTGTCCCTTCTTCGTCTTCTCGGTTGGAGTTTTGGGCGGTGCAGATACCGGAGGCTGAGAGTCCACCGTCTAGATAGCAATAACAACGTTCATCGGTGCTTTTAGAGATGAAAAGCCGGCAGTAATGTCTTCAAAGCATTCAACCGTCGAGCTAGGGGATACCGGAGTAGTTGCACTGTGCTTCGGCGTCTCCTTTCTTGCAGCCGAAGTGGTGAGTGCAATAGTATCGACCGACGCCGGTATAATAACCGGGCTAAAAACCGGCATTAGAGCAGAGTCGGGAGCCTTATTTTTCGCCCCAATTTTTCGTGCTCTTTGGTTGGGTCCCATGACTGACGAGATGGTGGTGAAGAAGAAACCGGCAAAGAAACTCGGAGATGAGATGGCCGGTGATGGGATAAGAATCAAGAAGCAGAAGTAGTGAAGGTGGCGCAATGTATCGACTGAGCGGAAGAGTTACATTGGTGAATATGGGGCTGCTGTAAAATTAGGGATTTAAATTAATCCCTAATATCAATGATTTGCAGTATGACTCCTTATCTTTCCTAACATCATAAATCTCCCCCCACACTTGATTTTTAGCCCTCCTTAACACCCCTTCACCTAAAAAAAATAAATAAATAAAAATAAAAAAAGGAAACAAAATAAATAAAAAGAGAGAAAATAAAAATAACAACTAAAATGTTTGGGTTGCCTCCCAAGTAGCACCTTTCTTTAACGTCCTCGGCCGGACATAATGATAAATCGATCATGAGACGATTTTGGGAACGGCCAAATCCATTCCATCAAAAGCAGCTACCTCCGTTCCTCCATAGTATGGTTTGAACAACTGACCGTTTACCTTCCACACCTTGGAAGTGCTTAAACTTTGAATTTCCACTGCTCCATGAGGACTAACACTCACAACTTCATAAGGCCCCATCCAACGAGACTTCAACTTGCCCGGCATGATTAGCAGCCGAGCATTAAACAAGAGAACTTTCTGCCCGACCTCAAAATATTTCCTGCGAATGTACTTGTCATGAAGAAACTTGGTACGCTCCTTGTAGAGACATGCATTATCGTAAGCTTCCAATCGAATCTTCTCCAACTCTTGCAATTGGAGCCTTCGCTTTTGGCCAACAACTTCTCTATCAAGACAACACTGTTTCACAGCCCAAAATGCTTTGTGTTCCAACTCGACGGGTAAATGGCATTGCTTCCCAAAAATCAGTCGATAAGGGGACATTCCAATGGATGATTTATAAGCTGTACGGTATGCCCAGACCGCATCATCCAACCGGCAGCTCCAGTCCTTTCGATTCGGATTGACAGTCTTTTCAAGGATGCTCTTTATCTCCCTATTCGACTCTTCAACTTGTCCATTCGACTGCGGATGATACGCAGTGGCTACTCTATGATGAACCCCATACTTCTTGAAAAGAGCTTCCAAGGTTCGATTGCAAAAATGAGTTCCTTGATCGCTGATGATAGCACGCGGCACACCAAACCTTGCGAAGATGTTAGTCTTAAGAGAGTTGGCAACAACCTTGAAATCATTAGTACGAGTAGCCTTGACCTCTACCCACTTGGAGACATAATCGATGGCCAATAGAATATACGAGTTGCCAAATGAACTTGGGAAAGGCCCCATGAAGTCCATCCCCCACACGTCAAAAATCTCACAAACCAAATAGGAATTTGAGGCATTTCATTACGAGATGAGATATTACCCGTGTGTTGGCATCTATCACAATTCTTGCATAAAAAATAAGCATCCTTAAAAACGGTTTCCCAATAAAAACCAAAATCAAGAACCTTACGGGTTGTCCTTTTTGGTCCAAAATGACCACCACAAGCATGGGCATGACAAAAGTGCAGAACGGACTGAATCTCACTATCGGGAATGCACCTCCTAATCACTTGGTCAACACAAATTTTCCACAAATAAGGATCGTCCCATATGAAATACTTTGCCTGACTTTTCAGTTTATTCTTCTTAGCAGTCTCAGTCCCTTTTGGAAACCTTCCAGTGGTTAAATAGTTAACCAAATCAGCATACCACGGGATCATACCATCGACTGCCAGCAACAGCTCATCAGGAAAATCGTCCAATATAGGCATACCATCTGACTCCGTCTGCAATCTGCTCAAGTGGTCAGCAACATTGTTCTCAGCACCCTTCTTATCTTTGATCTCCAAGTTAAATTCTTGTAGCAGAAGTATCCACTGTATGAGACGTGGCTTGGATTCTTTCTTGGAGAGCAAATACTTCAAAGCTGCATGATCAGAATACACGACAACTTTCGAACCCATAAGATAGGATCTAAATTTTTCACAAGCAATACAACGGCTAGAAGCTCCTTCTCCATCGTCGTATAATTGCGCTGAGCGGGATTCAGAGTTTTTGAAGCATAATAGATAACATGACTCTCTTTCCCGTTCTTTTGCCCAAGCACAGCTCCAACGGCGAAATCACTTGCATCACACATGATCTCAAAAGGCGTCCCCCATTCGGTGGCTGAATTATGGGAGCAGAAGTCAGCTTGCTCTTCAAGAGGTCGAAAGCTTCCTTGCACTTTTTATCAAAGACGAATGGAACATCTTTCTGCAACAACTTTGTTAGAGGCTGTGCAATCCTTGAAAAGTCTTGGATGAAACGCCTGTAGAAACCTGCATGGCCTAAGAAAGCTCGAATTTCTTTTTCGTTAGAAAGGGTAAGGTAATTTCACAATTAAGTCAACTTTCGCCCTAGCCACTTCTATGCCTTTTTCAGAAATCACATGCCCGAGCACAATACCTTGCTTAACCATAAAATGACACTTTTCAAAATTTAGCACAAGATTCATTTCAACACACCTTAACAAAACCTTTTCCAGATTATCCAAACAGTGATTAAAAGAATCTCCATGCACGGTAAAATCATCCATGAAAATCTCAATGCAACTCTCAATCAAGTCAGAAAAGATACTCATCATGCACCTTTGGAAAGTACCAGAAGCATTACACAGACCAAAAGGCATACGACGACAAGCAAAAGTACCAAACGGACAAGTGAAAGTTGTTTTCTCTTGATCTTCTTGTGCCACAAAAATTTGAAAATATCCAGAATAACCATCAAGAAAACAAAAGAATGATTTTCCAGCCAATCTTTCAAGCATCTCATCAATAAAAGGTAAAGGAAAATGACCTTTCCTAGTGGCATCATTCAATTTCCTAAAATCTATGCACATACGCCAACCAGTTTGAAGCCTCATGGGAATCAATTCATTATTCTCATTCCCAACCAACTGAAAACCATACTTCTTAGGAACCACATGAACAGGACTGACCCAAGCACTATCAGAAATTGGATAAATAATCCCTAAATCTAGCAATTTAAGGATTTCTTTAAGCACAACCTCTTTCATGACAGGATTCAATTTTCTTTGTGGGTCTCGAGAAGGCTTACAACCAAGCTCAAGTAAAATGCGATGCATGCAAGTAGAAGGGGATATACCTTTTATGTCGGCTAAGGTCCATCCTATGGCAGTTTTATACTTCTTCAAAAGCTCAATCAACCTTACTTCTTGTTCCTTGCAAAGCTCATTACTTATGATGACTGGTAGCATGTCCTGCTCTTCCATGAAGGCATATTTCAGATGCTTTGGATGCACTTTCAATTCCAGCACTGGAGCTTTCACCACAAATGGTAAAAGTGGTTCAGTCTTGGTCGGTATGGGTATCCTGCTCGACAGATGCCTGGTGGGGAATTCACTGGTAGAATACAACTACTTAATGATATCTCGAATTTCCTCATTCTCTTCAGTAATTGCAGCTGCGTCTGTCATCCCACCAAAAAGTACCTGCTCCAACTTGTCTTCCCTGAAATGATTCTCAACAAAATCCTCAACTAACGGGTCAACAACATCAATCATATACAAAGCTTCAGGATCCTCAACATGCTTCATAGCTTTAAAAATATTAAATGTGACAACATCACCATCAAATTCAAGGCTAAGCATAGCTTTATCAACATCAATTTTAGTTCTTGCAGTTTTGATGAATGGCCTTCCTAAAAGGACCAAAGATCTGTGAGCAGAGGAGGAATCATCCATGTCAACAATGTAAAAATCCACAGGAAAAAACAATTCATTCACTTTCACAAGAACATCTTCCACCACACCTTCAGGATATGCATTAGACCTATCAGCTAACTGAATGATAACACGAGTTTCTTTCATAGGACCTAAGTGCAACTCCTTATACATAGAAAATGGCATAACATTAATAGATGTGCCTAAATCTAACATAACTCTCTCAACCTTCTTACTGCCAATGATACAAGGAATAGTAAACATACCAGGATCCCTACATTTTTGAGGCATTTTTCTTTGAATAACCGCAGAAACATTTTCACCAACCTTAATTCTCGCATCTTTCCCATATCTCATCTTTTTAGCACACAATTCTTTCAAGAATTTTGCGTACCTGGGCACTTGCTTAATAGCATCAATCAAAGGCAAGTTGATCTCTACCTTTTTGAACAGCTCAAGGATCTCTTTTTCATCATCTTCTTTCTTGTTTCGAACTAACCTGGAAGGAAAAGGTGCTGAAATTAGAGGTTGAGAATTAGAAACTTTAGGTTCCACACTTATATTGGGAGGAAGAGGTTTGTCAGGTTGTTGCGCCTCTTCAATGGCTTCCTTAGTTTGATCTCCAACCTGCTCTTCTCACTTCTTTTCGCCTTTCTTAGCTTCTCGCTCAACCAACTCCTTTCCACTTCTTAAAGTTACAGCACTAACGTTTCCTCTAGGATTTACTTCCGTTTATGATGGAAGTTTGCCCTGATTCGCCTGCATCTTATTCATCTGAGTGGCGTGTTGGGTGATTTGTGTGCCCATATTTCCCAAAGCGGCTTGTGTCTCTTGCTGAAAAGCTTGTTGGCTCTGCACCAAACTCTTAACAATTTCACTGCTCTGCGCCAGACTTTTCATAATATCATTCATGCTTGGCTCTGCACGGTCAGTATGGGCATACTGACCACCCTGCGGCTGTTTTTGGGTCAAAACTCCAGGTATCTTCTGATCTTGTTGTCTCCAGCTGAAGTTAAGATGATTCCTCCATCCTGGGTTATACGTGTACGAGAACGGATCGTTCTTCCTCTGCCTTTGTGCATCATATTGTGCATCACCAGAACCATAGCATGCTTGTTCAGTTTGAGGATCTTGCAAGGTAGGACAAGCATCAGTATAGTGGCCATTTTCCGAACAAATTCCACAGTGAGCTCCTTGAGTTTGTGCCACAGCAAGACCTTTAACTAGAGAAGTTAGAGCATCAATTTTATCGTTCCCACCAGAACTCTCTGCACCTTCAACTCCTTTCACAGGTCTATATCTATCGTCGTCCTCGTCTTCATATTGTTGGCCATTGGAAACCATATCAACTATAAGCTGCTTTTCATAAGCCAAAGTCTTGTTGGTTAAAGAACCTCCACAAACAACATCAACGATTTTCCGATCAAAAGAAGACATACCACGGTAAAAGTAATTTGTGAGCATCTGGTATTCAGAAAATCCGTGGTCTGGTCATTTACGGCACAATTGTTGAAATCTCTCCCAATAATCAGCCAAACTTTCTCTTGGCTTTTGTTTAATGCTGCTGATCGCCATTCTTAAATTTGCAGCCCTCTATTCAGGAAAGAACTTGCGCAAGAATTGCTCCTCTAAATCATTCCACGTCCGAATTGAACCCGATGGAAAATCAAACAACCAGTCTCATACCTTGCCTTGCAACGTATGAGAGAAAGTCAGTAGCCTCAAATTGTTTGCATCAAAACCTTGAGGGCGTAGAGTAGAGTAGACTAAATCAAATTCAGCAAGGTTCTTATGTGCACTCTCTCCAGATAAATCGCCGAACTTTGGTAGAACTTGAATAAAGCCAGGCCTGATTTCAGAATTTCGGGCGATAGTTGGCAGCACGATGCAGATCGGTCGATTGTTCCTATGACGGCCCAGTTCTCTTATCAAAGGTTGAGGTTCTTCCCTCTGATTTTCTCCTTCATTTCTTCTATCATTGTTCCCTAGTATGATATTACGATCCTCCTCATCGGCCATGTCTTCTTTGAATAGATATTCAATATTAAAGTCTTATAAATCAGAGGCAGCAGTTTGAGCTTCCTTCGATTCTCTGGCCACCTTCCTCAACTTCCGTTCAGTTTTATCAATATCTGGATCAAAGACTAAATCTCATGTACGAGAAGAACGGGGCATAAACTAGAAAATAGAAAAATTAAATATGGCAAATCGAAGAATCAGAATAATAACTACTTAGAAACCGATCCCCGGCAACGGTGCCAAAATTTGGTGCATCGTTTTCACCAAAAATAATCCGACACGCAGTCGGTATGCCCACACTGCACAGAACAGCGGTAAGCAAGATCGTCTCCCAAGGGACCGGTGAAAATTTTTCCAACTCTTCAATCTGCAAGTAACCCCAAATTTTCCAACGAATGTTTATGAAACAAAAATAAAATTAAATAACTAATATCCAGAAAATAGATTTAAACAGAGATGTAAAAGCATTTCGGTTTCCGATTAATTCCACCCTAGCTCTACTAATCCGATCATTGATACAGGAGTGACTCCAACTCACGCAAACAAATCGGTTATAATCACCAAAGACGCTTCTGAAGAATCAATTTACCACTAATTAAACCTAAACCACAATTACGGATGGCCGATTTAATTGGCTACTAAATAATCTGGGACTACTAAATATTTCAAACTACCTAGCAGAACCGAAACAATTAACGATACTAAAAATAAAGAATCGCAGATGCATGATTAGAATTAAAGTATAAGAACATATTAGATCTCACAGAATAGTTAGGCTAGGGCTTCATTAATCTTCACCGGAATAAAAGAGTTTAGCTTGAATTCATAATCGAATTCAAGCTACAAAATAAAAATAAGACATGAACGATATTGTTGCCGCCAAGAAGAAGAGAACCGTGAAAAATAAATCTCTGGAATAAACTTGTATGATATGATATGTCTGCTCCTTTTTGGAGTCCCTTAAATAAGCTAATAAAAGTCAATTATAAACAAAGAAATAAAAACCCTACTTTTAATCTAATTAGGAAAACATTAAAACAAAGTCTAATAATAATAAAACTCTAATACTAAAAATCCAAGCCCAAAAGCATGGTTGAATTTCGTGCATCAGCCCAAGTCCACGTACAAGTCAGCTTCCAAGAACTTTCTATTGACTGCTTGTATTTCCTCACGCACAGTCAGTTGGTATGGGCATACCGCTCAACTTCCTTCATGGAATTTTAAACCACCTCAGCTGCAAAACCTCCAAAACCACGTCTATTCTTCCAATTATGCACAACCACCTACAATCCATCACAAAACGCAACAAACCCCATAAAACATAATCTATAAGCTATTAACATCCAAAAATGTACCAAAAATATCCCAAAATATATAATAATATATGCCCAATCAGTCGACTGAAAACAAAATACCGACGAACGCTTTGCGAGTTTGTTTGCACTAGAATTACCGAGGGATAAATCCGTCGGTATTTTACTGAGGGAAATATCCCTCGGTAAATGCTTTTAAACCAATAAAAAGATAATTATTTAATATACCGATGGAATTGAGCCCTCGGTAAATATACCGAGGGCATATTCCGTCGGTAAATTATATTAAATTAATTTAAAAAAAATTATTTCTGTTACCGACGGAATTATTTCCTCGATATATTTACCGAGGGCAATGTCCGTCGGTAAATTTATTTCCCGTAATTTCAAAAATTTATTTCGAATATACATATTAATTAAAAACATTACCGAGGGAAAGACCGAGGGATAATTCATCGGTATTTTACCGAGGGAATTTTCCCTCGGTAAACTTGAATTAGATCTAAACTCTGCGCGATATTTTCTCATTTCTCTTCTCCGCCTTACAGTAAAAAATCCACAATTCTTTCGCCGCCGACCTCGCCGGATTCCCCCGCCGTCAAGTAGCAGTCGCTCGTCGCCACCACCATCCTCGCCTCTCTTGTGCAGGTATTCTCTCTCTTTCTCTCTCTCATTCTCCTTCGCTCTCTCTGTCCTAGATCTCTTACTTCTCTCTTTCTCTTTCATAGCCACCGCCGTCACGACCGCCGTCCAGTCGCAGTCAGCCGTCACCGCCACCATCCTCTCCTCTCTTGTGCATGTATTTTCTCCCTCTCTTTTTCCCATTCTCCTTCGTTCTCTCTGTCCTTGTTTTTTTACTTCTCTCTTTCTCTTTCATAGTAGCTGCCGTTCCTGACCGCCGTCCAGTCGTAGTCGCCGCCACCATCCTCACCTCTCTTTTGTAGGTATTCTCTCCCTCTCTCTCTCTCTCATTTTCCTTCGCTCTCGTTGTCCTATAACTGTTACTTCAATTCTCTTTTTCTCTTTCATAGCCACCGCCGTCTCAGACCGCCGTCACCACCGCCTAAAGCCGCGACCTGAAACCCTCACCAACTTGCTGCTAGAGCCTACTGCCGTGAAGCCCTAATTAAGGTATTTCTTCATTTTGTTTTTATAAAATTTGAATTCTAATTAAGGTTCAGTTGTATATGTTTGTTAGGGTTTAGATGTTGAAAGTTGTTTGTTGGTTCTTGTAAATATAAATATGCTGAAATTTGGGATTTGATGAATACAGTTTGAATTTATATTCAGTTGTGATTCTGTTTTTTTGAATCAACATATGATAATTGTTATTTGTTCATTCCGTTAAAGTAGTCGATCAAAGTTTTAGTTCACAATTTGCTATAACGATATGACTATTAGTACTTTGTTGGTTTTGTGTTAATATTGTGCAAATTCTAGAGCTGAAAATTTGATTTGGTTTGTGCAAATGAGGGGCTGAAAATTTGATCCTTTTGTATGCAAATGTATTGTTGGGAAAATTATAAGAGTTTTGATTTGATTCCAAAACCCAACTGACCCCAACTGAGTAGATGATTGCGCAAGCCTAAGTGTTTTTCCAGCTCACCTGTTTGAGCTTATAGAGTTTCTAAGTTAACAGGTAAAGATGCTGAAGACAGCAGAAGATCAGCTGAGTAATCAGAGCTGACGCAACAGAGAAGCCCAACAGAGCTGTATAAGATTACAGCATAGAAAAGAAAGACTCAGCTGACCAAGCTGAGTACACAGCAGGGCAAGCCAAGTCGAGTGGTCAGCAACGTTATCCAGATTTAAGATGATCAAGTTCATCCAGACTCAGCTGTAGGAAAGACCCAGCTTGTGTGGCAACTCAGCTCAGCGTCAAGACCCAGCAGAGTTGAAGACATAGCTCAGAGTCAACAGCACAACAAACTCGAAGTCAACTTGAGATAAAGTCAGAGGTGACCTGGACCAACTGGAACTCGACACCTCAGCACCTAGAAGCCAAACCTAGGATTGCTTTACGAGAAAATCAAGGATGAAGACAGGACCAACTTGTCAGAAGTTAGGTAGAGATTCAGAACGGCTAGTTCAAATCTCTCCCTATAAATATGAGTCTTCTCCATCAACAAAAAAGAGAGAGAGAGATTACGAGAGAGAAAAAAAGAGAGAGAGAGATATATTACGAGAGTGAAAAAAGAAAGAGATTACGAGAGAGAAATACAAGAGAGATCAACAGACTACATTGAAAGAAGTCTAACCAAAGATCAAAATATCTCTAAAAAAAGCTTCAAGATCCAGCAACCTACATCCTTCTGAGTTCTTATTCATTCTCAGGCTGCTGAAGCTCTCTCCCCTTAGTATCTAGGCATAAAATCCTTCCTATCTTAAGCCTAGTTTGAACGAGTTCATCATACTCACAGTTCTTCATTGTAAGAACTCGTTCATAGTTGGAAACCCCAAAACCAAACCCTAAAACCCAGAAAAAGATTAGGTTCAGGTTCAGGTTCTGTAGTACCCGTAAACTACAGGATAGGTTCTTCAGTACTCGTAAACTGAATGTAGGCTTCAGCTGTGCCCGTAAACAGACTGGTCACGTTTCGATACAGTATGCGTAAACTTGTATCCAGCTTGAGGAACTAAGCTGCAACGCTTGCCGACTGCGCGTAAAGTCAGTGGTATCCTTAGTAGATTACCAGAGAATTCTGGTCGTAGACGTATGAGTCATTCTCCGAACCACGTTAAATAGCTTTGTTCTTTACTGCTTTATTTATGCATCCAGCTGACCCCTCATAAGCATATTTTCAAGTTTCATAAACTGACTAACAGAAATGAGAAATAGAGATTTGCAATCTATTTGAAGTAACAGACGGACTTTCCAAAACCCACCACATTCCGCACACAGCCAGCTGTTTAAGCTGCTTTCCAGCTGGATCAAACACAGCCAGCTCACTCAAAAGAGTTTTAACTTGGAAAAGTTTTCAAACCTTGGTGTATTCAACCCCCCTCTATACCAAGGTATCTGTCTCGGGACCATCAATTGGTATCATAACAGTGGTTGAAAAGGCCACTGTATCTGTGTCAAGTCAGCCTCTTTGCTGATAATGGTCACTTGAACAGATCCATAAAATTTTTCAAAAACCTTTTAAAATCATTATATTGCATACTGTCATGGAATCTTCCTTATGCAGGAATCTTCCGACATTCTCAGTCGATGATTATCAGATCTGGAAGTTCCGACTCAAAAGCTTTCTGAGCGCGCATCACGACATGATGTGAGATGTTATCACTGACGGACCCATCATCATCATGAAGTCAGAAAGAGAAGCAAAAATCTTACCTGGAGCTGAACCAGTACTCCGGCAAGTTGTGAAACCCAAAAAGGAGCACTCTCTAGAAGAAAGAAGACAAACTGGATTGGACAGCTACGCTCGCAACGTCATCTCCTCAACGGTGACGGACGCTTATCTCAGCAAGATCATCAACTGCGAGACAACTAAGGGGATGTGGGACACTCTAGTCAAGCTGTGTGAAGGCTCAGAGAAAATTCAAGAGAACAAATTCTCAATTGCATGCCAGAAGTTCGACAACTTCAAGCAACTCCCCTACGAGTTCATTGATCAAATGTAGCTCAGATTCTCCAACCTCATCTTCGAGATTGAGATAATTTGAACTGGGAAATATACAGTTCCAGATAAAAACTTGAAAGTTCTTGCAGCTCTCTCCTCAGAATGGTGTACACACAAGGTGGTTCATCAAAGCAGAACTGATCTTGGTAGCATGGAGATGGAAAAATTGTTCTCTATCTTGAAAGCCAATGAATTTGATCTGAGGATCACAAACGGAGATTCATCCAGCGGGATGAATGAAGCAGAGCTGAGAATCAAGCCAAGAAAAGAAGCACAATCAGCTCAGCTTGGAAGAACCAACCAGGAGCACAGAAATATGAGCAAAGAAGAATTACGGGAAGAAGTTGCCATGCTTGTACAGAGCATCAATAGGCTGGATCACATCAAGGAAAGATACAAGAAGATTGTGAAGGTTCATCACAACAAGCAACTCTATCCAAAGAGAAACCCAGCTGAGTCATCCTCCCGGAGAAAGGATAAAGGGTTCGAAATGAGCGAAATACATGATGATCAAATCTTCTTGTCCGACTCAGATGAGGATGATCGCTTTGATTAAGATGTCTGGGACATCTTACTGAATCAGCAGACGAAGAAAATGAATAAACCCAGCTAGCTGACTGGGACCAGCTGTGAAATAAAGACAGTTGGATACAAAACTAAAAACTCAGCCAGTCACACTGCTGAGTACATTGGTCTCAAGAAAAGAATCAAGAAGCAGCAGATGAATCAGCTGGATTTGGGACAGCTGTCTACCTGCTATACAAACGGAGACCTCATCAAAGAAATGAGCCAATGTTGAGAAAATCCGCTCAAAGGAAGTAGGATGCAGCTGAATAAAAAGCCACATACTATCAAATCAAGGGGGAACTCTACATAGCTGGAAAGAGTCAGCAAAATCAAGTAGAATACCCAGCTGGATGCACTCACCAAGATAGACTCAGCTAGAATCACCAGCGGAGCAAGCAAGCTGATTCTCAAACCCAGCCGACGACATGAAAAGTACCCAAGAGATTTCTCAACATCTAAAGGACACCACTGTTGGACAAATTCACACAGAAGCACAACATGCTGAAATCTAAATCAAGATAATGTGGATTACTTTGACTGCTCAATCCGGATAAAGAAAGTTCATCTAGCTGAGGGGAACAAACTCAGCCGGATCCCAAAGCTCAGTTCTGAAGGATTACCCAGCTGAAGGAGAATCAAGCTCAGCTGGACATCAGTTGCAGAGCTTAAGGGAACTCAGCTGAAGGAAAATCAAGATAACCACCAGATACTCAGTTGAGGAGAACTCTCAGTCAAGCAAAGGAGAAGACCCCCGTGGTATCAGCTGAATACTATGTCCAAGCTGACCGGCTTGCGTCTCATGCATTTATTACTCTGAGGAATATGCTATTTAAGTCCAGTTATTTTGAATTCTTAATTTAAGCGGACATATATTCCTTAGTTAAATTGTTTGATAAGTTTCCTTTCCCATCGCATTAATTATAAAGTTTGTAGAGTACTGTAGCAGGGCAGGATCGAGGCAGAAGTTCAAGCGTTTGAACTGCCTCACGCGCGATTGTAATGTACTCATTGTACGCACGTCAGCAGACGTGATGAGCGCTTTACTCCTAGCCGTTGATCTGAATATCAGCTGCTTCAATCTCAACCGTTGATCCATTATGGTAGTTGATATATATGGAAAAGATACGCGGATTCTTTCGTCTTTCATCTTTATCTTTACAAATTTCAAATCTTTAATCCTCTATCTATTTTCTGCAAGTCCTTCGCACGATCAAACTAAAAGATTGCACAGATGGCACTCAAGAAATCAACCGCATGGATGAACCAGTTTGAAGCTCTAATGACAAAGCTATCATTTGAGAGTGTTCTGTCCACCTCCAACCTCCATGTTTCAGAACTCAAAGAGATGGTGGATCTAGTTGCAGACTTCGGTCTCTTACTGTGGGCAACCTCCATGCCCAAACTTATGCTGAAGAGAAATGTTGCCCTTTTCTACCTCAACATCATTGATGAAGACGGCTTCTATTCATCTTCCTTTGATATTATCATCAAAGTCACAGAAGGAAAATTTGATTCAGCAACCGTCAACATCAAGCTCAACAGAATGCTGCGAAAGGTGTTCAATCTGCCCAGCAAAGGAGAATTTATTCCAGATGATTACAACCGTGATGAAGTGGATGAATTCCTCAGTCAAGAGATGTTCATCTCTCCAGAACCGTATAGAGCGAGCATGTCAAAGCTCCTACTCAAGCCAAAGTACAGGTTGTTTGCTGGATATTACACATAAGTGTATTCTTGGGATAGCTGGATCTCAAGGAGAGATCAGTATTCCAAAAGCTCAAGCCAATGATTGTCATAATCAAAGGCGCAAATGTTAACTGGTTTGATTGTCTACTCAACCGACTGGTCAAGGAGTTAGAAAAGATCAAGCACGACTCCACCAGAATGACTTATTCAAGTTCAGAGCCCCTTTATCTATGCTCTAAGATCTCTTTCCTAATAGAGCAAGCTGTGAAAGGGCACACAGTGAAGTGGACTGACTCAAAACCGTTTCATGAAACTAAGATTCTCTTCCAGATAATTAGCCAAATTAATGACCTCCTGAGGAAACAGTCTGCTGTGAGCAAAGGCAAGAAGCAGCTGGAAGGAACAGAGCCAGAAGTTCAAGCTGAGAAGAAACAGAGGAAAAGGAATCCAGCTGGCCCCAAACAAGTTGTTGAACCAGCTCAAAAGAAGAAGAAAACTGCTATATATCGTTCCACCAACTGAGGCGAGTTCATCTTCAGAAGCGACTCCAACAATCTCACCAAGCAAGCTTGCACTCCAGACAAGTCAAGCGATGGTGATTCTCTCCCTGCAGCCAGTATCGGCCTGCAATCAGTTCGGATCAAACATCCTGGCTGAGATGGGATTGAATGATGAATCGTCATCCAGCTCAGAGGACGAGCTGGATATTCCAAAAAGTAGGACATCTCTTCCACCTCCAACAGGTGATATTCCTATTGAATGCAGCTCACCCCAGCCCTCACCGCCTCATAGCTCTCCACCCAAATAGCCTTCTCCTCCACCTAGCTCTCCAACCAAAGAGCCATCTCCTGTAAGAGAGCAGACAGATATTCAACTGGTTGAAGCTCCTCCACAGCCAGCTGACACCCAAGCTGAACCCACTACCACTAATCCCAGCTCACCTCCAAAACAGTCCTTACCCAAAGCTCAAACTCCCACGCAGTTGGCTGATGCTTCTTCACAGCCTACTATGAACCCAATTGAACTAGTTCCTCAAATCTCTACAGAATCAGAGGAGAGTGATTCTACTACCTTTCCATCACTCAACTGCACTGGCTCAGCTTTCATGGAAGCCATGTATGAAGATTTACGCATTGCAGGGATCAAGAGTGTTCTAACTCAGTATCTAATTCTGGCCCATTGCCCTCGTCAAAGTTGGAGATCTCAAGTTCTATCTGGCCACCAAGATGGCAACTTGGTACCAAAATGAGCAGCTGATAGAAACCTTATCATATGAGAAGTTGAAGACAGATGAAGCATACCTCCAGCACACATTTGGCTTTGGAAGCTTGGAGGATGCATACTTCCATCAGGATGAGCTCATTAGAGGTATCATCGAAGTATCTCAGCAGTACCCCAAGCCGCACCCAGTAGACGTCTGGGAGTCAGCCAATAAACTACTTTCACCAGCGGAATGGAAGACACCATCTGGAGCTGACAATTCCAAAGAAGTCTCAGCTGAGATTACCAAGGAAGTTGTACGAGATAACACAGCAGAGGTAATGATCATTGAAGAACCAGCTGATGCAGCAGCTGAACCAGAGGCGGCAGCCCCACCAAGTCCAATTGCCGATGACACTCGCGCACTGGTCGAGTTCGAGGTAGACAAACCCAGTCATGTCAAATTCCGAACCCAAACGGAGTCCGACACTGAATTCTCTCATGCTCTTCAAAAGCAAATCCAAGAATACTTCGAAAGAGTATTTTTTTATGAAAAATATGAAAAATCAAACTGACCTTCTCCTTCGGTGTACAACCATTGAAATGCAGGCAGATACTCAAGGGAGGACTATCGATGAAATACAGAAGTCCATCTACACCCTTGATGAGGACACCGACCGGAATCTCAAGCAGTCCCTCATTTCTCAAGATCTCGAGCTCAGAAATCATATCGAAAAGAGGGTCCCTGAAATCATTTCTCATCTTCAAGCTCCACTGGTCGACGACAAAACAAATTTTTCAAGCCAGCTGGAAGCCATCAAAAAGTCTACTCTCTCCAACAACTCTGACATCCGCCAGCTTTTCAACCTATTCAAAGATCTGGATGCTCAGTTCAGAGCTGGATGCAGCAGCACTGCTCAGCTGAACATCGCCACAGCTGACAACACAGCCAAGATCGCTGATGTTGAAGTTGATCTCACCAAGCTCAACGCAATAGTTGCTGACATCTCTGTCTCCCTTATTGATAATGCCATAAAGGGGGAAGAAAAGAATGAAGCTTGAAAAACAATTGAGAGGGAAGCTGCAGCTCAGGGAGAACCGGTGCAGCCAAATCAGTCGGAAATCTAAAGAGCTAGATGAGAAAGAGCCATCTGCAGCAGTCAAAGACACATGGAGAGAGAAAATGGTCGATCTAGCCAAAGCTTGTGGATATAAGCCAGAGGAATACAAGGACTACCATTGGCTGTGTAACTTTCACAATGAGCAAAGAAGAGAAATGGAGGGGCTGGACAAAATTATCAAGAAGAAA
Source organism: Agastache rugosa (assembly GCA_031470985.1). Taxonomy (NCBI): domain Eukaryota; kingdom Viridiplantae; phylum Streptophyta; class Magnoliopsida; order Lamiales; family Lamiaceae; genus Agastache; species Agastache rugosa. The sequence goes on from CM062601.1 coordinate 27,294,101, forward strand.
GTTGAATCGCTCAAGCCTGCTGAGAAAAAGCAGAAGAAGAAAAGACAGAGCTACATGCAAGCTAGAAAGAAACAAGTCCAAGCAGACTCAAGCATTCCAAGAGCCGACAAGAAGAACCCAGATGATTTCAATGAAAATTGGAAACGATGCAAAACAGAATTCATCAAAGAATTCTAGTACTTGAATCAATACAAAGGTATGAATCCCGAAACTGCTTTCCAGGATTATCTTCTCGAACTCCATGAGACGGATCCAATGATGGCAAGATCAATTGCTCTATCTGCCAAGAGAAATAACATCCAGCTAAAGGCTCCAAAAGTCAACCAATTAAAGCATCTCATCTTAGCTGGAACGAACCTTCCTGATAAGGGCCAAATTATCAAAGAAGTTCATTATTGGGCTAGCGAGAGGGGAATCTCCAAGTCGAAAAATCAAGATGAATGGAGAAACTTGGAGGAATTCATCTTCAACAGATATGGTCTCAAGACTGACCATCAGATTGACGAACAGAGAAAGTAGCAAAGCTGAAGACCCAGCAAACAGGGAATCATCTTTTAAATTTTTGTAATTAGAAAGTTGTACAATTTCCACTTATGAATGAAAAGTTCGTTTCATCAAAATCAACCTGAAGATAATCTCTCTTTGTCCAGGCTCTGAATATGATTATCTGTTGTGAATGTTTAATCTTTTAAAACCCCGCTTCCTGTTAAGGGGGAAGTAAATTGTTTTTCCAACTAAGGGTTTTGGCATCATCAAAAAGGGGAAAATTGTTAGGAAAATTATAAGAGTTTTGATTTGATTCCAAAATCCAACTGACCCCAACTGAGTAGATTATTGTGCAAGCCTAAGTGTTTTTCTAGCTCACCTGTTTGAGCTTATAGAGTTTCTAAGTTTACAGGTGAAGATGCTGAAGACAGCAGAAGATCAGCTGAGTGAGAATCAGCTGAGTAATCAGAGCTGACTCAACAGAGAAGCCCAACAGAGCTGTATAAGATTACAGCATACAAAAGAAAGACTCAGCTGACCAAGCTGAGTACACAGCAGGGCAAGCCAAGTCGAATGATCAGCAACGTTATCCAGATTCAAGATGATCAAGTTCATCCAGACTCAGCTGTAGGAAAGACCCAGCTTGTGTGGCAACTCAGCTCAGCGTTAAGACCCAACAGAGTTCAAGACTCAGCTCAGCGTCAAGACCCAGCAGAGTTAAAGACACAGCTCAGAGTCAACGGCACTGCAAAGTCGAAGTCAACTTGAGATAAAGTCAGAGCTGACCTGGACCAACTGGAACTCGACACCTCAGCACCTAGTAGCCAAACCTAGGATTGCTTTACGAGGAAATCAAGGATGAAGATAAGACCAACTTGTCAGAAGTTAGGTAAAGATTTAGAACGGCTCTTTCCAACGGCTAGTTCTAATCTCTCCCTATAAATATGAGTCTTCTCCATCAACAAAAAAAGAGAGAGAGATTATGAGAGAGAAAAAAAAAGAGAGATTACGAGAGAGAAAAAAAGAGAGAGGTTACGAGAGAGAAAATACAAGAGAGATTAACAGACTACATTGAAAGAAGTCTAACCAAAGATCAAGATATCTCTAAAAAAAGCTTCAAGATCCAGCGGACTACATCCTTCTGAGTTCTTATTCATTCTCAGGCTGCTGAAGCTCTCTCCCATTAGTATCTAGGCATAAAATTCTTTCTATCTTAAGCCTAGTTTAACGAGTTCATCATACTCAAAGTTCTTCATTGTAAGAACTCGTTCATAGTTAGAAACCCCAAAATCAAACCCTCAAACCCAGAAAAATGTTAGGTTAAGGTTCAAGTTCTGTAGTACCCGTAAACTACAGGTTAGGTTCTTCAGTACCTGTAAATTGAATGTAGGCTTCAGCTGTGCCCGTAAACAGACTGGTCACGTTTCGATACAGTACGCGTAAACTTGTATCCAGCTTGAGGAACTAAGCTGCAACGCTTGCTGACTGCGCGTAAAGTCAGTGGTATCCTTAGTGGATTACCAGAGGTTTCTGGTCGTGGACGTAGGAGTCATTCTCCGAATCACATTAAATAGCTTTGTCCCTTACTGCTTTATTTATGCATCCAGCTGACCCCTCATAAGCATATTTTCAAGTTGCATAAACTGACTAACAAAAAAGAGAAACAGAGCTTTGCAATCTATTTGAAGTAACAGACGGACTTTCCAAAACCCACCACATTCTGCACACAGCCAGCTGTGTCGATCAAGCTGTCTTTCAGCTGGATCGAACACAGCCAGCTCACTCAAAAGAGTTTTAACTTGGAAAAGTTTTCAAACCTTGGTGTATTCACCCCTCTCTACACCAAGGTATCCGTCTCGGGACCATCATGTATGTTGAAAAATTGAAGTTAATTGTTGTTAATTGATTATAATTGTGGGAATAATTATTGATTGAACTGTTGTTGTTTATTGTGGTTTTAATTATTTGTTGAACGTATTTTGGGGATATACTTAGAACTTTATTAGTGAAAGATGTAATTAATTTTTTAAGGATCTACTCCTTTGGGGATAGAAATTAATTACATCTTTCACGAGGACATTCACATTGGGGATAGATGTAGACATTTAGAACCATTATGGTTAACATAGCTGGTAGAGTCAAGCACTTGGTAGTTAGGATAGTGGGGTTATGCTGTTGAAATTTTGTTCGATTCAAGTAGTTAATGCATTTGATGTATATAACATTACTTGATTTTATTGTTAGAATTTATAGAATGGGTGATGATCGTGGGTGGATGTATCGACGTCGGGTTGATGGTACTAGGGTCATTACTTCCGAATTTCTTTAAGGACTTGATGGTTTCATTGAAGTAGCAACTAGATTGACAGAGTGCAGGGATGAAGACAAGATTATATGCCCATGTAGGAAATGTGATAATTTATGTTACAAAGATTCAGATGAAGTTAGGCAAAACCTTATACACAACGGGTTCATCTTGCACTACCAAACTTGGAGGTTTCATGGAGAAAGAGTTATACAAAGGCCGATTATGAATACGAATATGAATACTGAAGAGCAGACATCCCGTACGTACCATACAATGGTGATTGATCATGCTGGTCCTCATTATAACACCGAGGCACCGCCGAGTACAGAAGAGCTGCCGAATGTTGAAGCTCAAAAAATTTATGACTTGTTGAATGCTGCAGATAGGAAAGTGTGGTCTGGTAGCGACATCATTCACAGTTGTCCTGTGTGGTTCGTCTTATGAGCATGAAGGTAGAGAACCACATTTCTGAGAGGTACTATAACCAGATCACAACATTTATCAAAGAGCTTCTTCCCAAAGAAAACTTGGTTCCCGATAACTATTATAGCACAAAGAAACTGTTGCGTGGCATGGGTTTGTCAGTAGAGAAAATTGACTGTTGTCCCATGAATTGCATGCTTTATTGGGGTACTGACAGTCAATTGGATAGCTGTAAGTTTTGCAACACATCATGCTACAAGGAGAGTCATCGGGCTTCTGGAAGTTGTAGAAAGAAACGGGTACCAGCCATGCAAATGCATTACTTTCCACTTACCCCTCGACTGCAGAGGTTGTACGCATCTCAAGCAACAATAGAACACATGCGTTGGCATGCTACTTCTTCCGACGATAGGATTATGCGTCACCTGCGGACTCTCCCACATGGAAGCACGTGAACACTGAATTTCCTGCCTTTGCTTTAGAGACTCTGAATGTAAGATTGGGTCTTTCGACAGATGGATTTGCTCCCTTTGACCAATCAGGACGGAAGTATTCATCTTGGCCAGTTATTGTTACACCTTATAACTTGCCTCCTTGGTTGTGCATGAAGTCACAATTCATGTTCCTCACCATCTTGGTGCCTGGTCCACACAATTTGAAGATAAAGTTGGATGTTTTTCTACAGCCGCTAATACAAGAGCTGAGTAACTTATGGGAAGTGGGTGTACGCACGTACGATGTGTCTCTGAAGCAAAATTTTCAGATGCGAGCAGTTTTGCTGTGGACAATCAGTGATTTTCCAGCGTATGCTATGTTGTCTGGGTGGAGTACTGCTGGAAGATTAGCTTGTCCACATTGCATGGAGGATACAGAAGCGTTCACTCTAAAGAAGAGTGGAAAACAGTCATGGTTTGACAATCATCGCAAGTTCTTACCTCTTGATCACACATGGAGAAGAAACAAAACTGCATTCACGATGAATAAAGTGTGTAAAACCCATCCACCCGTACCGAAATCAGGAGAAGAGGTATTGAATGAAATAGAAACATTAGGTTTTGTCAAGGTAATAGAAGACTACGATGGGACAAACGATAGAATATCGAAGAATCCTTCTGTTGGGTGGAAGAAAAAAAGCATATTCTGGGATTTGCCCTATTGGAAAAAACTTTTGCTTTGCCATAATCTTGATGTCTTGCACATTGAGAAAAATGTGTTTGACAACGTGTTCAACACTGTGCTCAATGTCCAAGGAAAGACTAAGGATACAAAAAAATCTAGAGAATAATTGAACACAATCTGCAGAAGACCAGAATTGATGGGTAATGAGAGGACATGAGAGTATCCAAAAGCTTGTTACACGCTTGACAGAAATGAAAAGAAAGTCTTACTGCAATGGGTAAAAAATCTCAGGTTTCCTGACGGATATGCATCTAATATTACTAGATGTCCAGATATGAGACAACTAAAGATGACTAATATGAAAAGTCACGACTGTCACATGTTCATGCAGCTTTTGCTACCTGTTGCATTTTGTGAACTTCTTCCTCAACATGTTTGGAAGTTGATCACAGAGTTAAGTATCTTCTTTAAGGACTTGAACTCCCGAGCAATAAAACTAGATGACATATGTGCTCTGCATGAAAAGATTCCAGAAATTTTATGCAAGCTTGAGCGTATCTTCCCACCTAGTTTTTTTTTATTCAATGGAGAACTTACCAATCCATTTGGCTGATGAAGCTCGCCTAGCTGCTCCAGTTCAGTATCGGTGGATGTATCCATTTGAAAGGTATATATCACTTTCAAATAATAATTATTGTGAGAAATACATTTATATGATAAATTCTAATTTTTAAATAAGTCCATTTATAGGTATTTGAGGACATTGAAAAATAATGTCAAGAACAAAGCTAGAGTTGAAGGATCTATCAGCAATGCTTACGTAATGGAGGAAGCATCCACATTTTGTTCCTACTATTTTGAGGATAATGTGAGCACGAGGTTGATGAATGTACCTCGAAATGATGAAGGAGGAGTTGATGATAGTGACGATCCAGATATGATCTCAATTTTCAAAATTGTGGGGCGTACTCTTGGAACTTCCTCAACAAGATATCTGGATACTAAAGAGAACAATGCAGCACATATGTATATTCTATCGAATTGCCCCGAAGTTGCAGATACATATTTGAAGTGAGTATCAACACGATAATGAATAAATATATTAATTATTTATTATGTACATCGTATTAACATATAGATCTCTATTTCTTTGAAGATTGTTTAATGATGAACTGCGAGCAGCAAATCATTTAATCTCATGATCCGAATTAGATAAGAAGTTCGATACGGAGTTCGCTACTTGGTTAAAACAATATGTAAGATTATATATAAATATCAATAAGATTATACCATTTAACTTTATATTCGATAATTTCTTGAAAACAATGTTATTTTTGTAATTATCACAGGTCAGACGTCCTTCTAGCAATATCGTGAACAATTATATCAAATCACTTGCAGAAGGGCCTTTACTGGGGGTCAACGTATATTCTGGATATTTTATTAGTGGATACAGATTTCACACGATTGATCATGAGGCAGATAAGAAGACTATGAACAGTGGAGTCTGTATAAAAGGCTCAATTTATGATAGTGATGTGCATGACTTTTATGGACGGTTGTTGGAGGTGTGTGTGTTGGAGTATCCCGGTTATCCAAAAAATAGTCACATTGTTTAGATGTGAGTGGTTTTGACTTGACACCTTCGGGAACTTATGTGCATCCAGACTACAAGTTGGTTTCAATTAACCACACTCGCAGATATAAGAAGTACGAACCATTTGTCCTAGCAAAATAAGTCACCCAAGTGTTTTATTGTTCGTATCCTAGTATGAATCAAGCTAAGAAGAGTTGGTGGGAAGTGTGTAAAGTCAAAGCTAGATCTAATGTAGAATTACCTGGAGAATTCAACGTTCCTAAATCAACATTAGATAAATCTTTCCAAGAGGATGACGTGGTATTGACAATGATGGGTAACCACCCTACCATAGTTGATGACATTACAGTAGTTGATCATCCAGGAGGTAGGACAGTAGCAATAGATGACGACGATGGTGAAACAAATGACGATGTATTCTCATCCGATGAGGAAAATAGTCAGGATGATGATGATGATTTAGCTGATGATGATTGAGTTGATGCTGATGATTAGTAGTGACATACTTATTTGTAATTTTATTTTCGAATCATTAATTGAAGAGTTAATATTTGAAAATTTATTGATGTTTATTCTTTAATTATATATATTAATGTTATGTATATATGCATGACTTTTTTATAATTAATATTATTAATTGATCATTCTTCATTTTAGTAACACAATAACGCAGGTATGGCTAGACGGTTGCTCCACTCTAGCTCGGGCTCGAGTCACGCACGTGGTCCTTCGCCTTCAGAGGCCATACCTGAGATGCCGTCACCGACACCGGGGGGTGAGAGTGGATCTTCGGCGCCTTCTAATGGCACGAACAGACTCCCTTTTCTCCTTAAGTCATAAGGGTTTGTATTATTTTTTTTTTAGTTTGTTATTTGATATTTATTATGATAAATTAAATATTAATGTGTTTACCTCATATGTTTCTTAAAAAAATAGGGTCTTAGTAGATGATGGCAAGATGGCTAGTATTTGCACAAACATTTTCAAGAGAATTGAGAATCCTGGTGGCCTTAGCTGGAAGTTGACTCCTCAAGACGTCAAAGATAAGTACTTTGATGAATTTAAAGTAAATAGTATTTCAATATTTCGATATTTTTAAGTTATTGATTTTAATTTAAAGAGTTAATAATTGTAGTAGTTAATAATTGTACAATTTATTCTACAGAAATATTACACTTGGCCAGATGAGATGACTGCTATGGTGCACAAGCGATGGGAGTCGAAGGCACGTGCAACATACAGTGGATATATCAATGAATTGAAGCAGAAGATGGAAAGAGGTGATGACAAACCAATGTATATTAATTTGGAGATGTGGAATGGATTGAAAGATTATTGGAATACCCCTGAGGTCCTAGCTAGGAGTGAAAGAGCAAATCGCATGACTGAGGTAGATGGTCCAGGCTCCGGGGTGAGTAAACACAAAGGAGGCTCAAGGTCTGTTTCTCGACTCGTCGACCAGCTGGTTAGTAATTTTAAATTAACTTATTTATTGATTTGTTATTTGTATATTTACATTATGTAGTAAATTGATTAAGTCCCTAATATATATTATATGAATAGTCTCAAACTCAAGGGTTGCCTTGGGTGCATACTCATATGAGACTTTCCTCACCCTCCACTTGAAGCCGGATGGAAGTCCTTTGACTCCGAAAGATGCAAAAATTGAGGTAAGTTTTCTTAAATATTTATTACTATATATATCATTACTATATATATATATATATATATATATATATATATGTGTATTCAACTGTTTATTTCTAATATTTACACACTTTTAAATGTAAAAATTAGGCAAGGGTGCAAGAGCTTGCTGTTGAGGAGGGAGAAAGGGCAGATAGGAACGCAATCTATAAGAGAATTGCTATTGAAATGAAACTAATTAAAAAGGGGAGGTTCTACGGTAGTGGTGACAATGCCGAGAACCTTCTCACTGACGCCTCCAGTGGTAGTGGTAGAGTTATTGGGTCTCAGTTAGCTTCACAGCAGTTGGTTCAAACACGCATCGTGTCTTTGGAGCAGCAACTAGAAGAGGAGCGGCAGCTGAGATTGGAACAGGCGCAACAGATCCAAGATGAGCGCGAGAAGAGAGAGAAGCTTGAGACACAATTTGCAGCCACACAGAGGATGGTCCAACAGCTTATGGAGAGCCGTTTGAACCGCTCCTCGGATGGTTCTGAGTAGTTAGTTGATTTTATTTGGATTATGAAAAACAACTTTGTAGGATTTGCTTATTTTGTAAACTTTGTATGATTTAATTATTTGTAAATAATTACTATGTTGTCAAAAAACAAACTTTATTATTATATATGACGCGTTATTGTATTAGTTGTCATGAAATGCTTGTTTGGGATGATTGCGCATGTAAATGGGTCGTAAATGGATACAACTAATACAACAATTAATATTGCGAAAATTACAGTAGAATACTGAGGGAATACCGACGGATATTCCGTCGGCAAAATCTGTCAAATCCTTACTGAAAATACCGAGGGATTACAGAGGGAATTTGCCTCGGTAACTACCGAGGGCACTAAATCCGTCGGTAATTGTTGACAATGTTCCCTGTTTCCCTCGGTATTTACCGAGGGAAATTCCATCGGTACAGTATTCCCGTCGACGAAATTCGGGAACGGAAAATTTCCGACGGACAGTAATCCGTAGGTATTTACCGACGGTATTTCCCTCGGTAAAATGGTCCCCCGACGAATTCTCCCGACAACAAACTGGTGACGGATAGTCCGTCGGTAAGCCCTCGGTAAAAATTACCGAGGGATAAATTCCGTCGGTAATCATTTACCTACAAGCAATTTGGCAACAGACCCTATCCGTCGGTAATTCATTTACCGACGGAAATTCATAGGTTTACCGACGGATATTTTTCTCGGTAAACGCAGTGTTTTTTGTAGTGAAATGGACATTAATATAATTATGCAACAATAATTATTCAGATAGAAAAATTATAGTGAATATAAGGAATCAATGTATACAAGCATAAAGGCTTGCTTTCAATATACAATCCTTCATGTATTAACATTAAAAGTATAGGGATCTAAAAATGTGTTTTTCTTTTTGGAAAAAAATTACTTCTTCCCTAATCATAATAACATGATTACATGAACTTATTAGTATCTTTTTGTCCTAAATAATGTATGGACGTTTACTCAAAATACGGCCTTTTAACAAAAAGTGTTCACACTTGATGATTTAATTGTCTATGATGATTTAATAGTAAAGCATGCTAGCTTTATTCAATACGGTTAACTTAGAAAACCATACTTAAATAAGGACCACAGCTGACGAGTGATCCTCCACTAAATCGTTAATGATTTTTCTTGTTGAAAAGTGTTCATTATTTAATGCCAATATATACACTTAACTGCTTTGACTTTTGAAGTTTGAACCACTAGTCTCGCTAGGGGTGAGCAAATTGTTCCGAAAACCGAAAACCGAAAATCGAACCGAATCGAAACCGAAAATTAATTTCGGTTCGGTTATTTCGGATATTTCGGTCAATTCGGATTTCAAAATTTTAATATTTCGGATTTTGGATTTCGGTTCGGTTATATTATTTAAAAAACCGAAATATCCGAAATCCGAATTATATATATACTATTTATGTTTTTTAAAATTTATATTTAACTAGTATTGCTTTCCGTGCGATGCACGGATAAGAGATATTACACTATAACTTTTAATAATTAAAATATTTTATTTAAAGATGAAAATGAGTTAATCGTTTAAATAGATTTAAAGGAAATACTAAAGTCAAAAATAAAGAAAATAGAGCTATGTAGTCTACCAGTTTGTATTTAATAATAATTTTTAGAAAGTATATCAATAATTAGTTCGAATTTACTTTACAAAAGAGGATAAATTGCAAATTGTTAACAATTTTTTTTTATCTCAAAGGTATAACATAGAAAATCTTAAATATTTACTTTTCCAAAAAAGTCAAATCGATTTATAAATAATCGTAGCAGTATCATAAAAATAAGAAATTAATCCAATTAAATTAAACATTTTTATATTTGAATCTTGACTCCAATATTCGAAATTCAAATATATTTACCTTGAAAACTCATAGTGAAAGTTGTCGTAAAAATTAATTTTTTTAGCTGCTAAATCATGACAAAAGGATGGAAACATAATTTAGCACCAATTTGTCTTTTGAATCATAATTTGCCACACCAATTTGTCCTTTGAATTACAAATAAGCACCAAATTGCTAAATCTTGATAATATACAAAGGAAGATCATTTGCCTTTTGAAATTGTCTTTTTCCTGGAAAAAATACATAATTACAACCATAATTGTAACACGGATTATAATGAAAACATTGGATAATTTATTTATTATTTCTATATGTAATATCCTTGCAAGATTATTTTTATTTCATTTTAAGTATTCATGTTTGTAACTTTTATTCTTTTTCTTTTTTCTCTGTGGCCTAAAAGCTTCACAGACGTGCAGCAATCAACGACAGTTGAAATTGTTTCAGATTTCAAATGCTTAGTTAATAGTAATTTATATGCATTGTTTAAAAGGTGGAGAACATTATTTGAACAAATACTTGCACATGTATTTAATAAGTAATCCAGGATAACAAAAACAATGAAATTATCTTTTAAAACGTATATTATGATGTGTATTAATAATTATCATACAACTAAACCGATAAATTGGATATAGTGAATTACATTATTAAGATCACATTAAACTCAATAAAAATAAATTAATAAAATCTGAACATCATTAGAAGGCAATAGATATCATGTCATTCCCCATGTCTATTCTCTCTCCCATGTTACTTGAAATTGCAAATCGACATAGTCCCTCATATCAATATATAGCTGCAAGGAAAATGACATCTATTTGTGATAATGTACAACCAAACTAAAGAATGAATGATATAAAGTGAACACAAAACGCCCAGACTTGATGAGCATGGTAGAAAGTATCCAAAATATTGCATGTCAATTTCAATAAATTTTAAAAAACTACATAATTTAGAAATCAAGATAACAAAAATAAAGGCAAATGTAACATGGAAGATTCCTTAGAGTGAACTTCGAGGGGCATGAGATCACATAATTAATGTCTACGACTCTACAATATATAATGAGAAATATTTTGAAGATATTGGCTCCTACAGCCAAAAGGCACCTATAATGAGAACTACATGATATGTAATCGATAGTGAAGATGAATGTATCTTTGATTCCTACACTGCATTATAACGGTTTTAGATCTCTCAATATCTCAGCATCAATCGGGAAGAGTGATATGATAAAGCATATAAATTATAATGCTCTTAGAACAACTAACTTCTAATGCTTTTGCCATGATAATAGATAACAAAAATAATTATAGAAACTTTTTGGTCATGATTAGTATGAAACTCTACATTGACTAACTAATTACCTTTTCTTGATTCACCTCTCTACCCCTTCCCGTATCTCAAAAAACAATTTATTTTTTCATCATACTGTGTGTGTGTGTGTTTATAGGTAATTTGGATGTCATGATAAATACAGTACTAATTTTGGCATTTTACCTATGCTCTAATTAAGGTCAATTCAGATCCTAGCATATAGCACAAATTCAAGGATTTAAGTAAATTTTTCTAGAGAATTCTACAAAATTTGAATTTAATCTTGCGCTAATTAATAATTTACCTGATACTCGTAGGTGGAACTGCAGCATACTATTTTTTCACAACTTCGACAAGCTTGTTCGCCACTGCACTCGTGTACACACCATTGAAATCCTCACAAAGTTGCAAAATCATAGAAAAATGATTAAATGTGTAGAAGAAAATTGGTTAATCGATGAATGATAAATAATAGATGAAGCTGCAGACTGCAGTTCATCACCTTTGACACCAGATTTACACGGTTAGTTCGTCGTCGAAAATTCATGACTTCCTATGCAGCCATGAACTCCTCAGTGATGATCCATTCAAATCACCTGCCAACTTGGATTCGTTCCCCTCCACGCCATTTTGATACGGAAATTTATTCCGCTGAAATTAATTGAAAACACATAAAGATTGAAAAAACTTGAGGAAACGGTGACCATATACATAAAATTGAGAGTTGTGAGAAACGACGATGCAGAGTGAGAATGCAGAGTTTGAGGGGAGACATGATTGAGGAGAGGTAAATTGGCAGTTAATTGAAAAAATTATGGGATAATGGCCGGCTAATCGAGGGAGGTCAGTTATGGGATGAGAACGTGAATATAATTTGAAAAACTTGATTTCACTATAAAATTGTGACCTTCAAATTAATTGTAATTACAAAATTACCATTCCAATTGATTTGAAATCAATTGTTGATTGAAAATTATGTTTTTATAGATAATATATAGATTTATTAAAACTAAAATATTGAATACAACTCTAAATTGAAAGCTATTAACATACTCGTGCTCTAGTATTTGTTGGAAGATATTGATTATTGAATTTTGTATTAGTTTTTGTTGGTACTTGGATTTTTAATTTAACTATTTATTGGATTATTTTCATTTTGTTGTTGGTGGTTTGGTGTTTTGTGAAGATTTGAAACTTTATTTGTTGTTGGTGGTGACTGTTTTTCATGTTTATTGTTGTTGTTTATTGACATGTTCGATTTCTCTAGTTTTCAATGATTTGGATGAATATAAAAAATGCAGGAAAACTGTTTCAAAAAAAAAAGTGGAAAAACCGAATTAACCGAAATACCAATTTGGTTATTTCGGATATTTCGGTTCGGTCACCGAAATAATTTCGGATTCGGTTCGGATATGGATTTGAAAAAACCGAAATTTTAGTTTGGTTATTTTTTATATAATAACCGAACCGAATATCCGAATGCTCACCCCTAAGTCTCGCTATATACTTAACTGCTTTTTATTTATTTTATTTTATTTTATTATTAATTTTTTTGCGTTCAATATTGAAAAGGACGATTGTTATATCTATTTGTTGTTAATGTTGTTGCTCATACGTTATCTAAAATGTTTAAGAATTTTTCTTTTACGTATGTGTGGGATGAACCTCCGTCTAATATTAAGGATTCTTTAACTGTTCCATACGTTTGTGATTATTAATAAAAAGTCGGTGACTTTTTACCTCAAAAAAATATATATCTTTTTGTAATTTTGACACAATTTTTAAGAGATTTTAAATACAATACCACATTTTAATATGCAGTGATTATACCATTTCAATTTTTTGGTTAAGTAGAAATGTTGAGTTTTTTTAATTTTTTTTTCTATTTAAGATCAGGATTAATGTGAATTATATCAGTTATTTATTGAAGATGCAATTTGCACATATATATATATATATATATATATATATATATAGGGATTGGTTCATATAGAACTTATTCCTAGTGTGGGAACTAGGAACCAATCTGAACCAATGAACTTTGTATGATCTATGATTATCATTATTCGAAGCATGAATATATATAGATTTAAGCATGATTTTATATAAGCATTATTGTTTATGCAAAAAAGCGTGAATCTTATTAAGCATGACTATATATTGATTTAAGCATGAACATATATAGATTTAAGCATGTTCTCAAGTTCTCACGGGGGGAATAATTTCTATAGTAACCCGTCCCATTATATATATATATAAACCATGTGTCAGACGCATTATTTTTTTTGGGAGGGGACCGTATGTAAATTTGTAATAGTAGCGGTTGTGTGTGTGGCTGTGAGAGAATAGTAAAGGCAAGGCAAAGACGACTATAATTTTTTTTATTCTATTTCCCCATTATTAATTTATTTTGCAATTGATTCATGATTTATGCCCTCTTATTAGCAACTACTACCTCAGTCTTATCTATAATTGATATGATCTTTTGTCCCTTATTAATTACTGACATGTTAATTTTCAGTGAAAAGCAAAGTTTCTTCCGCGCATTGATGATCGGTTGATTTTTAAGTCACTAGCTACCATATGTGTGTGAAAACTACGTAAAATAATTTATTAATTTTTAATTAGTTCTTTTTTTTTTAAAAAGTATCGTATTATAATATTTTTTCCAATTGATTCTATCCATTATACTTTACTTATTAATATGTGTATGTAGTGTGGATTCTATCACAAATTAATTAATCATTTTTTTCCTTATGTGTCATGCGTGCAACCCAAAAAGGGCCAAAACCATGCACATGCACACCAATTATTTTGAATCTATCGAAGGTAATTATTATTTTTTTTTTGCCTTTTATTTTTGCAGTCATTTTTTCTTTTCTTTTTCCCTTTATTTATTATTTTTTTTTTTGGAAAGGATTTTTTAATTCCCTTTAAGTTGAGTACAAATTACTTAACCTATACTAGAATCAGAGAGTACTAATGCAAAACTAAAACTAAACCTAAACAAAAACTTTCTATATAGATGTAGACATTCAACAACTTCTATAAATACACCATAATTTTTTTTTAAAAACCACAAACAAATAAATTGAGTTCTTCTCATCCCCCTTACAATTAAAAGAAAAATAAATAAATAAATTACATTTCCCTTTGTTGTTCACCTAATCAGGTGCCTATTATTTTGTATACGTAGTCCAATACAAATGATCACATATTCATTCATCAACAACCAAAAAAAATAAAAACAGAAATCCTTGATCATCGACGATCCATGGCCCGGAAAATTCGCAGTCAAATTTCCAAACCTAAAACCTCGGCAGCTTGCATTCCGTGGGAAACCCTCGAGGAAACCTTTTAACATCGGAGCAGTAATTGTAGATCATATAGTTCTGTTGGATCCATCGAATTCGGCTTCTCCCATTTGCATCCAATCCCTGCGTCTGCCATGGCTGCCCGGTCAAATTCCCGTTGCAGGAATTCCCGGCGGCGCTGACCACGCAGCCGTCGGCGTTGAAATTCCGGTAGGTGGCGGTGAAGGGAGCCTTTGTCCAATCCGTCTTCACCCGGCCGCCTTGCGTCGCCCAGTCGTCGGCATCCCATAGGCTGGCGAGAACCCTCATCGGCTGGCTCGTCGGGAACGGAACACCGTTCGCCGCGTAGTTGTTGAATACCCTAAGCGGAATGTTGTCCACCATATAGCTGCATGCAAGCACGCGTATAAAATGTCATCATTAAATATATATGACGTGGATCATATATATTATTACTGGTACGTGTTGGAATAAGAGATGAATATATATATATATATATATATATATATATATATATATATTAATTCTTACATTATGCGACTTGGATTCCATATAATAGTGTAAGTGTGGAACGCAGTAGTTGGGTCGAACCATGGGCGGAATTGTTGCTCCCTATTTCCTACGCCTTGTGTGTAGATATTTGTGTGGATGGTGTAAGGCTGCCCAGAAGAATTTCCCAGGAACTCGAAATCGATCTCGTCGTGTGCAGACCCTTGAGACGCTAACTGCAGTAAAATACGAGATGAAATATTATTTTAAAATATAGCATATTCGTAAACATTAATTGAAATTTAAAAAAAAAAATCGAACGTACGAAAAATGTTGTGACGGTGCCGGCGGAGTTTCCCGGTATGAGCTTAAGCTGCACATCAAATCTTGCGTATAAGAATTGATTTTTAGACTCGAAACCGGAGCCGGAAATATTGTCGAGCGACAGTGTGAGCATTTGGCCGCCGTTGAGTATCTGACCGCGGGGGCCGCCCCACGTTATGGTGGTGTCTTGGTTGAAGTTTCCGGCCGACGCGGCGGCGAAGAGGAAGACCGTGGCTATTATAACATGAAGAATTTCTGCTGCCCTAATTGAAGAAGCCATGAAGGAACTCTCTTTTTTTGGGTTTTGGGTTTTGGGTTTTGATATTTCTTTTTTTTTTTCCTAATTGTTTGTGATTGTGTGTTTGATATTTGAGATGGATGTTATTTATAGAGAGGGACTGCAATAGTTGACATTCTTTGAAGGAGTGATGGACGTATCCGAGGGAGGGAGCTAGAGTTAGGAATTAATTAACAACTGCAAAACAGCTGGAACAAAATTTTTTTAATTTTCTTGTCTGAATTAGTGTTTGATTGATCAGTCCATGTCGAATATCCATTATGCCATCGATATATTGCTCCTGGTATAGTATTCTTTAATAAACTAGAGGATTAAGTATCGGAAAAAACGATTTTCAAATCATTTTGTAAACACAACATGATTTTATAATTGTTTCATACCACGTTTTGATTTTGCATATTGCAATATGTCCAATTTTCTTTGACAAAATTGAAGAGTAAGATATTGGTGTTTTTGATCGAAATTATTGTGAGATTGAGGATTGAAACTTGAGGATTTCGTAATTTCTTCGAATGAAGTCTTATTTGAGCTTTTATTGTCAAACACGATGATGTAATTGAAGCGATGATATAGTCACGTTGTAACATATATGCAAACCTATTAGTCCTAATATAAATGTGAAAGTTCTTAGATAAGAAATGATAGTCGATTTTTTCATATTTCACATCTTGTGTGTTCTATATATAGTATATATGTGTTATATGAAATTTGCATATATAAATGACTTAATTAATTATTTTGTCGTGCGCACCAAAAATAGTTGTTGCGGTTCATACGATATATAAAAAATAATAATAATAATAAATAAAGTGACACATATAGATAATGGTGGTTGAGAGGAAAATTTAACAAAGTTCAAATGTAGCCTGCTTTTTATTTAATGTAGATAGAATTCGATCGTATGTCACCCAATTGAAAGTAGCTAGTCGTTTTCTAACAAACAATGTTGACATCGACCGTCACGTACACCGCGTAATCTCATTTATTTGATTGAATGGTATTTCCTTACATTATTTTTGTAATTTCTTATTGATAGTAACGGTCGAGAACATTATAAATTTCAACAAATTGGATAAATATTATTGAATTTTCAGTTTTGAGTTAATTTGTTACAATTTAGGTTCTGAAAAAAAAGAGCAAAATGTAGGATATGAACCGATTTTATTTCCGAAGAATGAGCTAGGTAATTATGACGTAGTGTGGGGAAATTTTTTAGAATAGCCAATTAAATAAAACTCTTGTGGTTGGCCCAAGAGATCAATTGCATTTCTTTAATTTTGATTTTCTTGGGGTATTTTCATCTAGAGGTGTTCACCGGACCCGGAACCGGAACCGTGGTCAACGGTTTCCGGCCCGGAACCGCGGTCAACGGGCCGGTTCCGGTTCCAAGGGCTAGGAACCGTGAACCGGCGGTTCCACTTTTTTTTTTTTTAATTTTTTAAAATATGTTTTGTGTTATCCATGTTAATTATATCCTAAAACAAGCAATAATGACAATTAGAATGCTAAATGGAACGAAAAAATGTCAAAAAAAAAAAGTTCGAGGTTGAACCGGCGGTCCCGGTTCGGAACCGCCGAACCGCCGGTTCAACCGCCTAGGATTTTGCACCCATTTGAAATTCAAAATGGATGGCTAGGATTTCATCTTGTGATCCAATGGCTATGATTCAAAGTTTTTCCCCCCCCCCCATTTCCTCCCACTTTCAACTATAAATACCCCCTACCCACAAACATTTCTTCACACCAATTACTCTCTTCTCTTCTCTTACTCTCTTCTCTTACTCTCTAAGTTATTCATTCTTTTCAGTTTTCATTGTTCAATTTTCTAGCTCTTACTCTCTTAGTCTCTTAGTAGTTATTGCAAAAATGTCTTCCTCCAACCCTCGTAAGGGTAAGAAAAAGGCAGTCGAAAATATTCGTGGTACTCGTGGTAGTGGTAACCCTCCTCGTCGTCCTCGTGGTGTTGTCATTTGAGAACAAGAAGCGTTCCAATATGACTACTACGAAGATGATTCTTCCACTCCCACTCCCACAAGCCAGAATCCTCAATACCGGAGGGTCCCCACTCGCCACCAAAGTGAAGAAATGGAAAACCAGCAGATGGTCGAAGATGCTGCTGCCTTTGCTGCCCACCAGATTGAAGCGGATAGGCTACTTACTGAAAGCCTATATGTTGCCGACCTCGAAGTGGAGATGAATCCGCCCCACCAAATGCATCCTCCCAGGACGAAATGGACTTGGATGAGGATGACGAAATGGACGAGCAAGAGGACGGTGAAATGGCTGCCGAGAAGGGTCGTCGTACCAGAAAGGCGAAGCTACAGGCCAAAGGAAAGAAGGAAGGATCCGAAGTGTTCTCAATATGGTTCAAAAAGGTAACACTACCTTGTGCTGAAGGAGAAACTCCAATTGTAATGGCGTGCTGCAATTTCGACCGAAGACGAGCATAAGAAAGGAAATGGGTATGGCACTTATAACCGCCATATACTCAAACACAAGCTGAAGGATCAAGAAAAAGGTACACAACAAGAAACTCAAACTCAACTAAACTTCACGCAAGGTAATGAACTCACTTTATTTAAGTATAATGATATAGTAGCTAGAGAAGTGATGGCTAAGTTTGTTGCTACTGAATCTCTTGCTTTCCAATTTGCCGATAGCATGCGTTTTGAAAATTCCATGAAAAAAGCATATAATCCTCAAGCTAAAAAAATCTCACGAAGTACCATGACTAGGACAATTGCTAAATTATCTATTAGATATAAAAAAGCATTAAGAGTCATGTTTGCTAAGCTGTCATATAGAGTCTCTGTTTGTTCTGACATTTGGTCATGTGCTTGGCAACAAAATTCATATCTTGGAATGACTGTGCATTGGATTGATCCGAATTGGTGTATGAACAAACGCGTACTTTGTTTTAGGAAGTTTAATTGTACTCATAATGCTGCAAACATTGCTCTTTGCATTATAAAAGTGTTGAATCAATTTAGATTAACCTCTAAGATTTTTTTAATCGGTTTTGATAATGCATCTGCTAATACTGCAAGTGTGCCTGCTCTAATTGCTGCATGTAATCCAACTCTAGGAGGAAAATATTTTCATACTAGATGCATATGTCACATACTAAATTTATGTGTGCAAGATGGATTAAAGCAATTAGAAGGTTCAATTACGCCTATTAGAAAATGTGTTGCCATGTTAAGGGATAAAGCTAAGCTACACAGAAATTGATTAAAATTTTGTAAGCAAAAAACTGGAAAAAGTAAGAGTTTTAACATTGATGTATGCACTAGATGGATCTCTACTTATGAAATGTTGGCAGCAACTTCTGAATATAAGGATTTATTATGTGATTTCTTTTCAACTGAGGTTATCAACATGTTCTTATTGCCTTCTTATTGGGATGAATGCTCAGGTATGATTGCACTCTTAAAAGTTTTTGAAACTGCAACTAAAGATTTATCTGGAGTTTATTATCCTACTTCATGTCGTGTACTATATCATTATGTTGTTATCGTTCTTCAATTCTTAATATGCAGTACTAACCCAAGGTTGCAGGATTCTATAACTATGATGGTCATTAAATGGTTGAAATATTTTACTTATATTCCCGATGTCTTTTTGATTGCAAAATGTTTAGATCCCTCTATGAAATTGGAAGGGGTTTGTGGTCTATTAGACTTGTATTACAGTTATCTTCGTGAAATGACATTTGGAGGGGGGGTTGGGCGTGGTGAAGACTCTTTTGAATTGCCTAATATTGCATTTGTTAAAACTTCTCTAGATACGACATTGAAGGGTCTTTTTCAAGAATATGAATCTAAGTATTCGGATAGAGGGTCATCATCTAGGCCTAGTAAAAGACCAAGAAGCTCTTTTAATCTAGGAATAGATTCTAGTTCTGTAGCTGCACAAAGACTTCAAAGTTTCCTTCAAAATCAGGGCACGGGTAGTAATATAAGCAGTGAACTTGATATCTATCTTAGCGAACCCAAAAGTACAGATTTAGCAGGTGAAGGGCCAAATGATGTTGATGTTTTGCAATGGTGGTCGAGGAGGCAAAACCAATACCCGATTTTAGCAATGATGGCGAGGGAGATCTTAGCCGTTCCGGCATCAACAGTCTTGGTGGAACAAGCTTTCAGTGTTGGAGGCTACGTGCTCGATGAAAGAAGATCGGTGATGACGCCAAGAAACCTAGAAGCTCAAGTTTTACTCAAAGATTATACATTGGCCGAAATGCGTGAACAAGAAAATAATTGGGATGAAATATTTGCGGAGTATCCCATAAGCACAACCGAGGCCGAAAGCACAGACACCGACTCTATAGTCACTACTGAAACCGATGAATTTGAAGATGATTGGGACTTTGACGCCGACATCAACGGGTAGTCCTAAATAATTTTAGACGGGTACTCTTTTTCCTTACTTGGTGTTTTTCCCATTGGGTTTTCGCCAAGAAGGTTTTAACAAGGCTCGGCCCTTGAGTTTTCAAACTTTTTGAATTCCAAGGGTTTTAGGATTTTGAGTTTTAAATAATAATATATTTCCATTTGTAATTGATTACACATTGTTATAAATGAAGACATATATTATTCTATTTCGATCTTATACATTACATTGATGATTTATGTGTTTCATTTCAATTAAAAAAAAAACGGTTCGGGCCCTAAACCGGCGGTTCCGACCCGGAACCGGAACCGTCCAATACGGGCCGGTTCCGACCCGGAACCGTGGTATGTGGCGGGCCGGTTCCGGTTCCAATTTCTCCGAACCGGAACCGGCGGTTTCGGGCCCGGTTCCGAACCGGAACCGGCCCGTGAACACCACTATTTTCATCAAGAAATTTTTAATTAGTATTCCAAAAAAAGAACTTATTTGTGAATGACTGTTGATTAATTCCCACCGATAATAATAATAATAATAATAATAATAATAATAATAATAATAATAATAATAATAATAATAATAATAATAATAATAATAATAATAATAATAATAATAATAATAATAATAATAATAATAATAATAATAATAATAATAATAATAATAATAATAATAATAATAATAATAATAATAATAATAATAATAATAATAATAATAATAATAATAATAATAATAATAATAATAATAATAATAATAATAATAATAATAATAATAATAATAATAATAATAATAATAATATAGGACGTCGACACACAATATATGAGAGAAAATGGATTAATTGTCTTCTCATACAGAAATATGAAGATCATAACAAATTAAAAACTCTAGAATATATAAGATTATAAAGTAACATCTCAGAAATATCCTTAATAGATACATTCACATTACTGAATTCATAAGGCTTTATATATAAATAGCTGGTCAAGATAATTAATTAATGTTCTATTTCGTCTAGCATATTATTAAACTAATAACTTTTGACAAAAATATAATACCCAATTAATTATTTCTGGTGCAATGCATTATACATGCTAGCTGCGAGTTATTTTAATGCTTAACATTCTTCAGTTTATCCCTATCATAGCTAGGTATATCATATATACATGAGTTTTGACTGTTGACCATTCATATTGAAATAAAAGATGTTACAATTAGAAAGATTTTAATAAAGATTATGACGATTATTAACATACTTTAGGATTATATGCATATATAAATTAACAATTTAAACAAATTAATTAAGCTCAGTTCTCATGTTTGTTTTTCTCAAAATTCATCAAAGCTCGACTGGTATAACAATCAAAGTAACTCGAGTTATAAATTCTTCAAATTCGATAAAAGAATTTCTTATTAAGAAAATAATTGATGTTTTTATATCTGTTCGTGTATTAAATGTACATATGAAAGAGTCATATAATTTGTTTGGTTGAGTCTTGGAGATCCAATCATGTCCAGCTGCTTAGTATATTTGCAAAAAATTGCATTTCCAATTTTATTATTATAATAATAATTATTATTATTACATTTTTTATATTGGCAGAAATCAAATTTGGTTAAGGCACGATCGAACCTTGCTACCATCTTCTCATTTCTTAACCTTTTTCTTTTCTTGTGCTAACATCATCTGCTTCTTTCAAGCCTTCAGACTATTCTTTAACCTACAATTAAAAAAAAAAAAAAGTCCTAATATTTTTTTATTTTTTATTTTTTGTTCCAACCTAGTTTAATTGTAGGTAGCATATAAAATGTAAACACATCAATCGAAGGAGGTCAACCTGTTTCTAATATGAATATATTAAATGATGGCAGCTTCAACAATTTTAAAAGAAATTCAACTCAAACTCATATTTGAAGGTGAAAATTTTAGCTAAATATCGGTGGCAAGAATCATAGCTAATCTTGAGGAGCAAGAATTACTACCTGATGATGTCTATGAGATTTTAAAACCGTTTGAGAGTTAGAGTTGTCAATTGGGCCGGAAGAATCCAACCCAGCCCGACCTAGCTTGTTATAGGTGACCCAGGCCCAACCTACTAGAATATGTGGGTTTGTTGGGCTGGATCACCCCAAGCTAAACGGCTCTTTTTGGGCTTTTTTCTCAATCCAGGATCAAGCCTTTCTTAGGCCCAACCCAGACAAATCTAGTACTAGCCCACACTAATCTTAGACCCGAATACTATTTATTTAGGGTGATTTTAAACATAGTCCCCAAATCTCTCACTATAGCCCCTTATTAAAATACTAATTAAATAAATAATAAATATACTATTATAACCTTATAACTCTAATTTATACTAATTCTTATAAAAAATACAATCCATAGCCCACGATTTGAGATTTCATTAAAATAAATAAATTTTATTCCATGACCCCCAACAACAATTTACCCCTCCCCGTAGAACTGTAAAAATTCACAATGTGCGATTCATTCAGTCAAAGTGGTTGTTATTTCATATATCATACATTTATTTTCATCTATCATTAAATGTGAATTTTAACATCCTTATTCCCCAATCAGAATCATAAAATCATTTTACTGCAGATAGAGATAGAAGGTTTAATATACAAGGATGAAAAACAATACATGCGGCTACATCATCTACAGTGAATAAGCAACAGTTGATAGAGGGGAGCAATTAATTCAAGTTCTTTTGTTGCGATTAGGATTATATACAAAAAAACACCTTAAAAATACTAAACTAAAACATAAACAAATCCTATTTTAAAAGGATGGGAAAATAGATCGCAAGTAGAAAACAGAGGATGATTGGATTCTAGTAAGAAAGATTTAAGAGGAAACCCAAGCTGGAGCACTCCCATTAAAGAAGAGGCTTTGACTAAATGAATCGCGCACTGTGAATTTTTTTCGCCCAATTTCACAGTTCTACGAGAGAAAGATTGGTGAGGGTTATGAAATAAAATACTATTCCTTTTTTTATGGGAATTTTATGTTGGGGATGGGGTAAAATATTTTTTCATAAGATTTTTAAGTTTGGGGTTATAAGGGTATAATAGTACATTTATTATTTATTTTTATTTATTATTAAATAAGAGGCTATAGTGAGATAAAAGGGGGATATGTTTAAAATTACCCTTTATTTATTATCTATTACTTATAATCTATAATATCTTTCAA
This sequence comes from Agastache rugosa, assembly GCA_031470985.1. NCBI lineage: Eukaryota > Viridiplantae > Streptophyta > Magnoliopsida > Lamiales > Lamiaceae > Agastache > Agastache rugosa. Next base: position 27,317,418 of record CM062601.1, read on the forward strand.
AGTAGAATTAAATGACTAATCTAAGTTCTATCTATGGCTATACCCTCTCGCATTATCTCATACCTGACTCACACGTACATGTGAAAAACATACGACCTCCCAAGAAATCTAGTCTATTTCGACTCACCAACATTGGTCATTATTAGCTCACGGGACAACGGGTACTGGTGTTGCTTGTCGAGATCATGAAGACATCCTTGTCAAAGCCCTCTCAAATTTCCTTCCCCTAATGCAATGAAGTGGAACTTGTTGAAGTTATTGCTTGTAGACAAACGTAATTTGTTGGGCAATCCAATTGAGATTCAAAGTGGTTGTATTCGAGATGGACAATCTCAACCTGGCCACATTACTCCATAAAAAATAATCCCCAAATGTTTGTTGGTATCGTAGTGGACGACATTTTTCTTCGCCTAGCTCAATCTTTTGATTTTGTTTCCTTCAGTTTGACTAGAAGTTCTTGTTATGCCTTACAAAATGAGATTTCAAGACTTGCTCATAATCCTTTTTTATTAAGTCGGTTGACTCTTATTCTGTGTCACTTCAGCGCTTTGTTGCATTTGATACAATATCTTTGAATCATTAATATATGATGGATGCAGGTTGCAAATAAAATTCAACGGAAAAACTAGTTGAGTACTTAAGTTTCTCTAATATTTATATTTAAAAAAAGTAAAAGTTAAAAGACACGTGTCCTTTTCTGATAAGTTAGACATAAGAGGAAAATATGTGGCTAATACAATGAAAACCTCAAATTAAGATGAGATTTCGAGAGGCCCAATGGACTAAGAATCAATCCGCGATAGTTCAGATAGCTTTGGATTCTTGTTTTCTCTTCGACTCCACCTCCTTCCCAAATTCAATTTTCACCATCTACTATTCTGCTGCACTTTTTCCCCACATAAACTACATATATTTAAGCGCACAAATTCCATGTTAATTTAAAATATGCAATCTACTTCAATTTCTTCTTCATGGCACACTTGCTGCTGCTACTATCCTGTTCCCAATAATCTCTTCCACCACAATCTCCATCTTCATATTCCTACCAAGATCACGATCAACTCCAGACCTCGTAAATCCCGATACAAAAATCATAACGTCATCGCGCTCACCTCCACGCATAGTTGCAGCAAAGAACAAGAAAACAAGCAGAAGCACAATCATCAAGAAAGCAGCGAGTTCTTGCAGGATTTTTGCTCCTCTGTCCAAAATCAGGATACCCATTTTGGGGAGGATGAAACAGAGCGGGGAATTGGGGCGGGTAGTGCTTCAGGCATTTCGTCGAACATGGGGTGGACTAGTTTGAAAGCCGCATTAGGGCAGCGGATTAATTTGGAAGGCATCGCTTGCTCCTTTGGGATTTTGTCGAAAGACAAGCAGTTGGCAATCCCAAATGTTAGTGTGCCTGATATTAGGTATATTGATTGGGCTGAGCTGAAAAATAGGGGTTTTGAAGGTGTAGTGTTTGATAAGGATAATACCATCACCGTTCCTTACTCTTTGAGCTTGTGGGCGCCCCTTGGACCCACTATTGAGCAGTGTAAATCTTTGTTCGGCTCGAATATCGCTGTGTTTAGCAACTCTGCGGGTAATTTTGTTGAAAAGATTTCACCTTTTGGTTTAGGTTTCATTTGCTTGAGTTGTGTGTGTTTTTGTTTGCTTGAATTAGTTGCTTAAGTGTACTGGTTTTTTGTTTTAGGGTTGTTTGAGTATGACCCTGATGGTAAAAAGGCTGGAGCTCTCGAGGATGCAATAGGAATCAAAGTCATAAAACACAGTATGCTTTTTCATTCTCAATCTTTATAATTATGGTATATTAATTGGGTTTAGCATTAAGTGATGTGGATGCAGTCTCATAGAGTGGTTGGAATTTTGGTGATGTTGGACCATTTAGTGATTTATCTTTAATGTTGTTTGGTTTTCTTGCTTTTATTTCTTGAAATAATTCTAGAGGTGAAGAAACCTGCTGGAACAGCTGAAGAAATTGAAAAGAACTTTGGTTGTGAATCTTCTAGACTTATTATGGTAAAGATCCCATCTTGTATTTGCTAATGCTTCTTTTTCTTGATATTTCTTTTAGGCATATTTTTTAAATATTCAGACCGTTGATTATATAGTATATTGACCATGCAAATGCTAGGTGGGTGATCGGCCTTTCACAGATATTGTTTATGGGAACAGAAATGGTTTTTTCACGATACTGAGTGAACCTCTGAGTCATGAAGAGGAACCTTTGATCGTGAGGCAGGTTGGTCACTTCAAATTATTTTCTTGTCCGTGCTGCCTAAGAACTCTGATTGATTGTGAAGAAGAAACTTAGAAACTTTATTTATAACCCATAGCTGGCATAGCATGCCCAAGGATTGAATGCCCTGTCTCATTTTCATTACTAGATTACACTAAGAAAATTTTGGGCCTTGGGCATGCCAGTTATGAAATGGTGCTCTGCCATATTGAGTCTTGAAGGATATAAAAAAAGGCTGGTAAAGTTATTATGCAGATTGCATAAGTATGGCATTAAGGATAAGGAAACTGCTTGTCACTCCGTGGCAGGTGGATGTTCAATTCGAAATATTATCATAACTTCACTTCTTTCACACTCTTGTACACTGTCAAATTAAAAAAGTGATTCCACGATATTAAAAAAAAACAAATTAAAAAAATGAAGCTGAAGTTTGGTTTATTCTGTTCTCTCACACTTATGCTCTCCCTGTTCCTGGGTTTGGAATTTATGAACTGATAGAAAATCGAAAAATGAAAAGACACACACACAGTCTATCTTGCATGCACTAAGCTTGAAGGTTATCCCCTTGTTCATGAATTGCTTCATACAGATTAATGTTTTACTTACTTTCCAGCACCTTTATATTTTGAATTTTTTTTTTTTTTTTGACAAAAGGATTTACGCAGGTGAGGCTGCTTGAAATGGCCCTTGTTAAACAATGGTCCAAAAAGGGTGTAATGCCTATCAGTCACAAGCTATTTTCAGATCCAGCAAAGTGTGTTAAGGATGTACCCATCTGAAAAATGTCATTAAAAATGAATAGAACAGATCATTCATTCTTTATATATTCTTTTTTTCCTTATGGAAGAAATATTTTCGATAATTGGCAGAGCTTAGGCAATTTGTCATATCAGCTATGCTTGCATCTCAATGGGTTTCTTATAGGACGATGGTTGATATCATGCGCAGTTGCTAGAAAACCAACTTAATGTCTTAAACCTTGCTCTTCTAGGTTTTCTATTAAGAAACCTCATATCAATTAGAGAGCATTTTTAGAATGATCATGAAATACCCTAACATTATAACATCCCATGTCTGTGGAATACTAGACATGCTAATGTATGCAGCATTTAAATGTCGATGCATAATTTAACCGTGTGTATTAGTGATACTTCTCTGCTCAATCTGCTTATTGGTACTCGATCTTGTTAGTAGATTGACCTGCTGCATTTTCTTGTTTCCTTTCTATTTCTTTGGTTTTACGTGTGAGTAATTGGAAGAGAAAATAATTAAAATTTGTTATATCTGTTAATTAGTGCTGGAATTTTTCTTTGCTTGTAATGCTTTCAGACTGTTACATGAGTCTATATGTGTTTATTAACTGAACCATATCATATGTGGTTTTAGACTCGGAAGCAACACGCTAACATACCACATTTATGTGGCTATGCAGATTGTAGTGTGTTTCTCCTGAGAATATAATCCACACGTGATAAAATTCAGTTAATAAAACTGTACCAAAGACTTAAACAACAACCTGAGAAGCATTGTTATTTGCTAATTTTTCTGACACAGCACACTAATGAGCGAAATGATAAGAGCATGAATAATATATCACTTGATGTTGCTTCATTCTTGGATTAATTGATCTTTTTGGACCCTTGAGTTTGTTTCTTTCTCTCTCTTGTTGCCCTTCTTTCAAGTTCTCTTTTGCTTAAGATACCAAAAGTCTTTGTGAAAGTGGACTCAACAAGGGCAGCTGTGATGACAACATTATATGCTCTACTTACTTATTAGGATAAGTTGGATAGGACTTGTGCTTGTTAGTGAGACTAGGGGTAGGGGTTCAGGTGAATTTGATTTAAATATCGCGGTTGATATAGTTTAGAATATCATTTGACGCAGTGATCATGTTACTTGTACGTGTCAAACTCAGGTATCTCACACGAGTGAGGTCATGTTTTCGTATTTCTCTTAGATCACTGCACGGTTGGTAATACAGGATCTCGTGTGTTTGTATTGGTGGATGAAATCAATCTTAGAGCTTACAGGAATAGCAGGAGCAACTGTATTTTATTTTTCTTTTGGTCATATCTGTTTATTCCTCCCCTGCAAGTCTTGTATAGTTTGGTAGCACATTATAGTAGTATGTATGTCCATTTCATCTTCTAATTATGATAATCGATATTTACTGGGGAATATTCCATTTTCTTTATTTATGCTCATGCACATTTATTCCTTTAAATAAGACCTTTTTTTTAATATTAAGATTAAGATTGGGCTCAATTTAATTTCTTGAAAGTAAAATCATATGCAGTGTAACTGTCACTTTATTAGTCCAAAAATAAACATATATGTATATACTCAGTAAATTAAGTATATACTATAAGATTGAGATCAAACAATCATAATGGTCAAATTGATTTCAGTTGATCTGATATTGAAATATAAGCTGCTCCCGATCTAATTTTCTTAATGAAATCATAGCCAATTTAACTTGCGAGGCAGGAAACAACTTTGAATCTCCCTTTTTACTATTTTTTATCATAAAGAGAAAATTTCTACTGTCTTACAGTCTTATATATATATACAAGAATCATGGGGCCATTACAGGCTGGATAATTTAAGCCAAGTTTACTAACCTCGTGATTATGGGTTAATTTATGGGTTACTAACCTCGATGTCACTTATCTAGACACCTCATTGCCACATCAGCAAATTCTCCAATTACCGAACTATTCAAAGTAGATCGAAAAATCGAGGTACGCCAATATATTGACTATCCAATTCGTATAGTCTCGATAAAAGAAAGCGAGTGAAAAATTCTATTTAGGGGTGAGCAAAATTCGGTTAAAACTAAAAAACCGAACCTAACCGAACCGAAATACTAATTTGGTTCGATTTATTTGGTATTCGGTTCTGTTTCGGTTTTGAAATTTTAGTTTTTCGGTTTTTCAGTTCAGTTACGGTTTTTGAAAAACAAAATTCGGTTAACCGAAAACTGAACCGAATTAATAATTAATTTAATAATTTATTATTTTATAAATAGTATTATACTAGTATTTAAAAATAAAAATAAATACAATATGCTATTGTAATTTGTAAAGCTCAGTCAAATTAAAATAAATGAAGTAAAAATTTAATCTTAATGTTTTGGTTAAGATGTTATAACTTATACAACTTATATAGTTTAGCCAATTTAGAAGTTTAATTATTTGTTTATGTTTTGGTTAAAATGTTTTGAAATTATGGATTATTATTTTTGCAGATTTGGAATCTTGAATATTGCATGTTAATTAGTTATTTAAAATATAGAAAATATATTGTGTATTATTTCGGTTATTCGGTTTTAACCGAACCGAAATATTTTGGTTCGGTTATGTTCGGTTTCACCAACTTTCGGTTCGGTTTCGGTTACTTACTTTATAATTCGGTTATTGCAATTCGGTTCGGTTCGGTGATCGAATAACCGAATGCTCACCCCTAATTCTATTAGGAGTGTTATGTAATACACTCATCTCTCACATGAGAATATTTTAATAATATAATACTCCCTTCGTTCACTATATAAAGTCCTATTTATCCATTTATATTTGTCCATAAAAAAAAACTTACTTAACCTTTTGTACTATCACACCCTCCATTCTCTCCTATATTTATCTATTTTTATCATCGATGGACCCCTATAAATTGTTTCTTTATTTCTACAAATTGTATTTTATTGTACCTTTATTCCTATAAATTGTACATTTAACACTATCATTCAAATTATATTTTTATTGTACCCACAGCAACTCCAACAACTTTCTTAATTTCCGTATTCAGCACATAATGAAACTTTATATTGTGAACAGATAGAGTAATATAAATTATATTATTAAAATATTCTCATATAAAAAGTGGGTGTAGTACATGTACATTTAGAATAGAATTTATCATAAAGCGAGATAGGTAGGGGCTCCTAATTTAACAATTTGCTTCAACCATAATAAGCTAAACTCATCTATCAAAGAAGACCTAAAGACCTATACTATTGCTAAAAAAAAGATCTGTATTGTTAGCTTCTTGTGACGCGTTTATAGGAATAGTAAAATACAAATTAAGCCGGCCCTAACCCAAGCGAGCAAATTTTAAAAGGTAATTAAAGCTTATATTAGCCAATTAGTAGGCATAATTATCATTTAAATCTTAATCAGTAAAATTTGACATAACAAGTACGATGATGATTCTTACGGTTATCAATAATTAGAAATTAGATTTTAATAAGAATTGTAGAATACATTAGCTCAGGTGGGTAAACTAATGCCTTTTATGTTTTAATGACTGAGTTAGACTCCCCTAAGACGTTAAGTATTAAAATCTTCCAAAAGTATCAACACGATACGATGTAGTTCATATGTAAAAACTCATAATTATTGCATTCATTAAAGATATTAAACTAATTCTGTTTATCACATAATTTTCGAGGAGAAAATACCATTAAAAGAAGAAGATAAAAGGTCATATACACCAAATTTCAACTCCAGAAATATTAGTTTCTTCTTTAGGTGAGGGAAAAAAACAATAAATCTAATTGGGTAAAATTGATCCATTTAGGCGTTTAGCATTTCTTACTATAAAAATGTAAGATCAGTAAAGAAATTTCCAAAATTAGAGACAGATATATAATAATAATTTGGAAGCTAATTATGAGTGTATGACTACACAATTCAAAAATCATTTGGCAGACGTGCGTGTGTCTGAGTGAGTGTGAGTGAGAGAGAGTGTACTTGTGTGAGGTTGGAGGCGGGGGGGGTGGGTTTCTTACAAACTTATTGAATCTTAAATATCATTTCCAAACGTAAGGATACAAATATATGAAACTTACTATCACTTAATTAGTCTGAAATAAACCAACAAATTAATTTGAATTGTAATTCAATAATTTCACAAGCTAATAATGCCATGAAGGCATGAATGAGAGATAAAGAGAGAGGGAGAGGTTTTATCTTGGGCATCATTATCAACGTACAAGCATTAATTAAGAAAATTTATCATTGTTCAAAAAAAAAAAGGAAAATTTATCATTACTTGTCTGAAAATATATCAAGACTTTTCAACTGTAATAATTGAATGGTATTGGAAGTTAATAAAAGTTTCACCGGGAGAGAGACAGAGCAATTACCGTAATCATCATTAATAACGTACCCACCTAAAATAAAATGTAGTAATGATTTTATTCTTTTATTATCACTTAAGTACCGGATATAAACCAACAGATTTACAAATGTAATGCAATGATTGTATAAGCTAATGCAAAGTTTGAAACAAACTATTATACTAACCAACGACAACACAATTAAAGCCCACAACAGCCCCAATAATGTTACTGAATAGACAGCTCAACACAATCAAAACCGGATCTCTCTCTTTCTCTCCTCTTCTCTCTCTCTCTCATATGCATGCATGTGTATGTGTATGTGTGTGCTCTTGGGATAGTCAGGAAAATCTGAGTGATAATCCATAAATAAATACATAGAGGGAAAAGCATGGCTAGTATAGCTGTCTTTGTAAAGAAACATCAGAGATTTTCAATTTACAAAAGACTAGTCAAAAAGAAAAGGAAAGTAAGGGTGATTTGGCAGAGGTGGAAGGAAAGGAAGGCCATAAATCTTAATGTATTAATAATATTTTAAGCTGTTGGCCCTCATTTATTACCCAAATTTAATGTGCCCTTTTATCATTTTTCAGCCTCTTCAACTACTTCTCTGCCATTGCCTTTACTCAGATTCAATTCTAATTCTCACGTACAATTTATATCTTTTTTTTTATTTATTTTTATCATCAAATATGGAGTCGGCACCGAGCGTGTATCTACGACTATATCTAAATCTGAATCTGTCTAAGACCAATTTCAATGGTGCACAAAAATAACAATATTTTGTTGTGGTCTTCACACCATTATACTTCAATGCAGCATATATCGAATTTTGAACCAAAATATTGGGCAACTTTATTTACTTGCACAAATTTTGATTCCGATGTCCTACATCATTTTGAAATTATTTATTAATAATGAAATTACTATAAAATTAATTTGTTAATTATCTCAATAATTAGAAAGATAAGTTATATCAATATTTTATACACAAGAAAAATACAATCAACTTTTATTTTTTGAGGAGAAAATACAATCAAACTTAAATTCGTGTAAATATAGATGGGATAAATCTTTTATTTAGTCCTAATGGTAGCATATTTTTCCCGTTTAGTAATTTAATGATTTTAATCCTATCCTTATAATTTCCATTAGAAAAGGTAAAATCTTTTCTAATAAGAAGATCCCCAATGTCGAAAGGAGAATATGTTTGCTATCACAAAAATTTCCTCTCCAAACCAAACTTCCTCCTCAACAATGCTTCCTCAAAATTTATAATTCACGGGCCCCACATATTTAAATTACTCCCACTTTTTATTTATTTTATTATTTAACTTGAAAAGATTTAGTTGACATAATATATTAATTTTATATTTTATATATGTTATAATTAGAAAATATAAAAATAAAGATTTTCTTTCGAAAATGATTTAATTTCCTTTGCCACTTGATCAAATGGAATAAAAATAAGAATTTGAGTGCCTTAATTAAATATTTGATGAGAGAGAGAGAGTCTGCTGTATAAAATGGAAAAATTGAGAGAGAGAGAAAGAGAAAACTAGCAGTGGACGTCCAGGTCCAGCAAGAAACTTGACGTGGCGTGTGGTGTGTTAGCCTAGTGGTAGAGTGATTAATGTTCGGGCCAAAGGTCACGGGTTCAAGTCCACCGTCTCGCGGTCTTTAAGATTTCTTGTAATGTTTGTTCAAAAAAAAAAAAAACTAGACGTGGCGAAATCCGGAGAAGCTTGTTGACATCGAGAAATACCATTTGCGTAAGACTCCAAGCTTAAATTAATTAAAGCATGCATTGATATAACTTGTGAATGGCAAAACATTAAACATGCATGAAGGAAATTGATCAAACTACCATACCTTATAAAAGCTCAAAAAACGTATACAATATGGTATTGGCTTACTTCACTTTCAGCAGCAAAATTTCGTGACACGAAAATGGAACCTGCACATTTAGTAACACCACCAAACATCACGCTGCAAAATTATGACTCTACTTCATTAACCCTAATCACTAGCATAAATAACCCTATAACACATCCATAAGTACCGTCACGTGTGGAATTTAAAAAGCACAGGGCGGGAAAATAATTTAACATAATTTTAATTAACCATCCATTTGATGATGAAGAAGCATCTGCACCTCCAACACAATAATCATGATTTTCCTGTATTGGCCATTATGTGTACTACAAATTTCTATATTTTGACTATAGGCTTCTAAAGTCAAAATCAATGCATCACCTAAAGTAGAAGCCACGTGGCATCGAGAAAGGCACAGGCAAGCATGTAATAAATCGAAAGGGGAGGTTGGATCTTAAGCTGAAAATGGTGATTGCAATCTCAAAAGGAAAAGAAAAGAAAAAACATATTTAGTGCATTGGATGTGCGAGGTGTAGTTCACATAGACATGCAGAGATGCAAATGTTGTTTTAAGGATAAAGATATAGTAAGAAAATAGATAGTTGTCCTGATATGTGATATCATATATGCAGTGTGAGATTTAAATGAGAGTTTAAATGCTGCTGCTGCGAACACAACTAACCACATACTTACTCACCTGCTTATATTTACTTCTCTCTCAGATACTTCTCTTTATATACAACGCTCTTCTTCCCTTGGATCCTCCTCATCTTCCCCAACACTCTTTTCTTTTCTGTTTGCAGACATACAACAAAAATGGAGGTCAAAAGAAGTAGGCAGGCATTGCTATGGACTGCTTTAGCTGCATTGCTTTCACACAACTTGGTCGTTCCTGTCGTTTCCACACCCAATTACTTCGACGATCAGAAGAACTACTACACTCCCACTCCCACTCCCGACCCCAATGCACAACCTCCTCCTGCAGGTTCTTCTTCTTCTTGCACATACATTCTCTCTCTCTCTCTCTCTCTCTAATATTTGTGTTTTCTTGTGACAGTTACATACAACCCTCCACCATATAGTTCGGGAGGTGGCCATGCAAGCCCGACACCACCATCTCACGGAACACCTTCTCATGGAAGAGGCAGCAGCCCAACAACGCCCTCACACGGAACACCTTCCCATGGAGGCTCGCCGCCTGCCAACTGCGGCAACCCCCCAAGTGGAGGCCACCACCACACTTCACCCCCTTCGGGCGGTGGATACTACCATTCCCCTCCATCCTCCACCCCCACTACCCCAACCCCCACAACACCTTACACCCCAACACCCACAACACCAACCCCTACCACTCCGACCGACCCAGGCACCCCAACAACACCTTACACCCCAACACCAACTACTCCGACCAACCCAGGCACCCCGACCACACCAGGCATCACAGTACCGTCGCCTCCATTTTCTTTTGATCCCAACTCCCCACCTTTCTCCTGCAAGTAATTAACATAATTCAAATGCAAGAAAATATATTACTATATCTTACTCTCTCACTCACTGTTTTTCACTTTTTAAAAACTGCAGCTACTGGAGAAATCACCCCACACTGATATGGGGCTTATTTGGCTGGCTTGGAAACGTAGGCAGCGCGTTCGGAACTGGTGGTAGCGGGAGCGGTAGCCCGGTACCAATTAGTGGGGCAAACATGAACTTACTAGAGGCTCTCTCCAACACTCGTACAGACGGCATCGGAGCGCTGTACAGGGAAGGCACGGCTGCTCTGCTCAACTCCATGGCGCACACAAGGTTCCCCTACACAACTAACCAGGTCAGAGATAGTTTTGTCAGATCGTTGAGCTCGAACAGGGCCGCAGCAGCCCAAGCACAGCTCTTCAAGATGGCTAATGAGGGTAGAATGAGGCCCAGAGACTGAATAAAACCATAGAATTGTTTATGGTAAAGCTTAGTGTGTGATCGTACTCAATTTGGTTTCACTTGCTTGGACTGCTTTAGGATGCTATTATTATGTTTATTTCACTGTAATGTTAGAAAATCAAGACGTGGTTTGTCATTTTAAATATTATAATTATAATTATTTGCTACTGTATGTGGTGGTGCGGTATCTTAAGCATGCTATTTTCAATGGTTTTACTCAATTTGTGGAATCTGAAAGAAAAACTTGCCTGTATTAAGGGCAACAACAAATAGCATCTTCCCCTATTATTAGGGAGGGTGCACATATTACATTCCAAAATTATTGATTAATGAATACCTGAGTGGCTAAACACTAGCAAGAGATGAACACAAGTAAGAGATAAAAATGTATCTTTCAGCCTTATTAACTACTAAATGCATCGTCTAGTATCTAATCACTAGCAAAAGCCAAATCAACTCGTAAACAAAATATAATTAATCCATCCGCTTATCCTTCATTAGCTAGGCAAAGAATTAAGGATTGCTATCACTTTCTAAATTTTTAGTCCGAGTACAACCATTAAATTCCTGTAAAGAGAATTCTGATCAATTAAACTCAGATGCAATAAATAGAGAACACATCATTTTGATGCATTACGCGTGCCAATTATAGCCCCACGTGATATGTGTGAGAACTATCATAACGTTGAAAAACTCAGAAAAGCCTACTTACTAGAATACAAGTTATATCAAAGTAGTATTCACCTCACCTGTGATACTTGGTCTACATTTGCAGAGTGAAAGTGTAAATAGAAATTATATGCAAGTGGTAAATTCAACTCTAAATGTATGCCTATGAGCTTAAAATAAATACAGGCTGCATACTTCTGATCATGGATTCAATCAAATTTGCCGACAATAACAGTAGAAACTAGTAGCAGATAATTTAATTTATGCAAATAATATCAATAGCATCATTGATGTAACATCACCTAATTTGGAACTGGATGATCGATCACAGGTTGGACTAACTTTGACTTGTTTGTCTGCATGAGGCATCCTCCAGATCTTGAATTATTGAACTAATCATCAAATCCTGCAGAGCAAAACCTGGTTGAAACTATTCTTAGGTATGACTTTTGTCATGTACTCAAGGATGAAAGAGAATGTGTAAGAGCAACCCTCAATGTAGAGAACACAAAAACATCAATCAGAAATAGAATGCCAAATCTTGCTATAATCTTGTGCCAAAGTTGATGGAGTTAAGAGCCAAAACGAGTAATATAAAGATATTATATTCATTTGAAGTAATTTTGAACTTACAACAAAGATCCAGGAATGAAAATTCTGCAACAAGATATAAATCTTGTCCCTCTTTGGAACGAAAACAATTGAAGCAAGTTAAATTTAAAGTAAGTGCAGCCAGTTAATGAGAAAGTTAAAAAAAAAAAAACCATGTCAAAGTTATGTCAGAATAGAAAGTGAACCAAGACCAGGAATTAAGGGGCATATCTGAGCATCTTATCAATTGAAGATACTAAGAAGACAGAACTCGATTTTTCCATCCATGGTTCACAGCATAATTCGATTTTCCATCCATGGTTCACAGCATAATTCGATTTTCCGTCCATAACATAAGTTGTCCATTGAACTGAGGAAGTTAGGTAGCTAGGGAATTGATTTCTCATCTTGCCATTAAAATTAAATGAAGCTCAAACAAGTTTGTGTCGGTTACCATTTCACCCTGCACTGTAGCTGTTTCTCTGGCATCTCTTGAAACAGAAAAAAGCCAAAAACTTCTATGTTCAAAAGTTAACCATCAACACAACAAAGCAATATCAGGAACTTTACACATGAATAAATTGGGAATTTCGGGTGAGTCGTCTGCTAAGAAAGAGACAGCTGTGATCACTCGGGATATGTGGAAATCCCTAGAGCTTGCAAAGAAACCACAATGTATGCATAGGCATAGATACCTGCCTTATTCCTGTGATTATCATCTTCATGGCTCAAAAGAGTAAAGAAGGTATCGTAGACACCGAAAATGCAGCAAACAACTCCTCTAATAATAAATTTAAAATGTTGCGAATACATGGGGTCAGCAAATCAGTTACTAATTGGCCAAACATATAGATGTGTTTCTTGACAAAGTAATCTAAAGATCGCCATGCATAATTCAAGAAGAAGGACCCTGGAACTCCACCAATTTCGGTAAAACAAGAGTAATAGCTAGAAAAATTGTCCTTGATGGCAGGCAATTACATATGGCACCTGATGTTGCGAGATTATGATCCAACCATATTAGATACAATCTGCACAACTTCATACGAACACGGTAGACTCCTGCTTGCACAACTCAATTGGTAGACTGATCAAATCTGCAAGATTTATGCATTTCGGTTCCAAGTTTGAGTTCCTCTCTGGTAGTGCCTGGAAACATCACTTTTTCGAATCAGGTCATCCAATGTGGAATCACTTTTGTGGGAAGAGGAACTGGAAACTGTAATAAGGTCAATTGCTCGTCAGCTCATATGAGATTCAAACCACTCAAGGATTTCCTGAGATTGCAAGCTAGTCATTTCATGATAAGCAAATGCAAGATTCATCTCTTCCTGAATATGATTGACCAATGACTTATCCGGGAGAAAAATATTTCTTTCCTCGATTGCTGTTTTCCATGGTATTACACGCCCATCATCCCTCATGTAACCATTCTCGTCAATAAAGCCCTTATCCTTGAAAACACCGAATAACTTTACTGACAAGTTTGGACTAAGACCTGGAATTCTATTGGCAAAAAACTGAGGTGTCAAAGGAAATTCCATGCATTTAACTTCTGCAACATGGATACCCTTGTCCCTCATGACTACTAGATATTTTTCTATCTTCCGCCTTCTTTTTACGTCTTTGGGCATGTGTACAAAGAGTGTCGCCGGGTAATTCTTAGTTATATCCAAATGACTGAACACCCCTTCAGCAATCATCAAGGCAATACCTCTAAATTGCAACTCTGCGGCAAGAGCAGAAACAAAGTATCCGCCAGACGAGGCCCCCATTGCATATATAGGCAGCTTGTATAGTTTTTGCTCAGAAATCCACCACCGAATCATACTTCTAACAATCCACCGCTCCTCCCCAAGTGACCAGCATACACCTTTACTTGATATAGCAAGTACGGCGAATTTTCTAGCCAAAGCATGAAGCACAATGAGCCTTTCTTCAGGTAACCCAACACAATTTGGACACTTAGGAGACTTATCCCAAAAATTAGCTGCTCTACCGCTACAACCATGAGCCAAGAAGAGAATTGCCTTGGGTGAGTCAGGAATCTGCCAGATCAAATCAGTTCCATTCCTCAATTCTACAGTTGGATCTAATCGAACCAAAGAGTCAAAGCTACTCCATTTTTGGTTATCAAGGTCAAGCATCAAAGTGGACTTATCACCATTCTTTCCAAAGAAAACCACCAATCCAACTACTACCAAAATCAGCAATGCAAACAAAACTGGAGATTGGAAATTTTTTGTTCCCCTCGACTGCTTCAATAATCTGTTTCCACGTCCAAACATGGCTGTAAAACAGAAAATGCACCAACTTTTCCACATTAAACAAGCACGAAAAAAGGTAAACTAAACGAAACCCACAGAGCAGAACTTCGAGCCATTTTAACTCCACAACCAACCCAGATCAAATCAAGTTCAATCAAACTAATCACAAAAAAATTAAAAGGAGAACGCAATCGCAGCTCTACAATCCCTACACTGAGAGGCGCTCACATTATCAAATTCAGAGCCGAATTTATTGCGAAAAAGTCAAATCTTTGGGGGCAAAATAAAACTGAAAACGAATCCGAAGTAGTTCAGTAGAATTAAATCTATAATTCAAGTACCTAGAAGCGTGGGAAAACCTTGTAGATCCGGATCAAAAGTTCTTCAACATATTCTCTTTCTCTGATTTTGGCTTCAGCGGAATTATAGTGAAAAATCTACCTTAATTCGAGTAAACTGTTGTTTCTCTCACCTAATCCGACCTGAATCTTGTTATTATTGATTAAAAAGTAACCCTCAAGTAATTGACTAAAATACCACTATAAATTCCACGTGTTTTATTATTATTGGCTGAACATACAAAATACCCGGCTAAATATTGTGCGCTTAAACATATAATTACGATTTACTTCAAATATTCGATTTCGGGTAAACGTTAATTTCGCTTCATTTAGTTAGTAAGTGTTTGGCAATTGGCATTTTAGTTTTCGATTCTGGGTGCTTGACCAATTTAGTTTTCTTCATTATTCCCTGATTTAAAATCAAATTGATTTCCCTTCTTAAAAAATATTATCATATTTAAATGTCGGACAATTTTCTTTACGTGTGTATACGTCGCATCCCACATAAATTTTGATGGAAGATGAAACTTTTCTCATCTTTTTGATGATTCAAGTATACTGATTTTCAGGTAAATAGATCGAACTCCGATTATTCTTCTTTGCATCAGAAGCCGTAAGATTTATGTTTGAATCTATATTTTTTTTTTCTTTTTCTCTGACCTAATAATGTATGCTGATTTTTTAGGAGTTTTTTTTTCCTATGGTCTTGTAAATTTTTTTTAGTGAAAGAATTTTTATTTGCTGCCTTTTAACAAATGTGTGTTGAAAGTATGTTCGTGATGTCAATGTATTGTCTGTAAAAATTTGTTGACAGCATTAGGAAACTAGGTATAGGTTTAATTTTGGTTTCAATTGCTTTGCATTTTGGTTCTTGTTCTATTTGCTTTGAATCTTGTCTGTTTCTTTAAAGAAATTATAATTTTGTTTAGCGGGTGATCCCATTTCTAACTCTGTTTTTATGCTTCTTTTTTATTACTGTTTTCTTAAGATTAAGTTTTTGCTATTTCAGATATTGAAGGCCTTCAATATCTTGCTTGAATATGGAAAAATATCGACCGAAGAATATCTTGATTACTGGTGCTGCTGGTTTCATAGCATCCCATGTTGCGAACTGGCTGACACGAAGCTACTCTGAGTACAGGATTGTTGTTCTGGATAAGCTGGATTATTGCTCGAACTTGAAGAACCTCGATCCCTCTCAATCTCTCCCTAATTTTAAATTTGTGAAAGGCGATGTTTGCAGTGCTGATCTCGTGTATTTTATACTCACTACAGAGGCCATAGACACAGTCATGCACTTTGCTGCTCAAACACATGTTGATAATTCATTTGGTAATAGCTTCGAGTTTATTAGGAACAATGTTTACGGTACTTGTGTCCTTCTTGAAGCTTGCAAAGCTTCTGGTCATATTAAGAGATTCATCCATGTTAGTACTGATGAGGTTTATGGAGAGACCGATGAGAATGCTGTCGTAGGCAACCATGAGGCATCGCAGCTTCTCCCAACGAATCCCTATTCTGCATCTAAAGCTGGAGCTGAAATGCTTGTTATGGCGTATGGGCGGTCATATGATTTACCTGTGATAATCACAAGGGGTAACAATGTCTATGGTCCTCATCAGTATCCTGAAAAGTTGGTTCCTAAATTTATTCTCTTAGCCATGAGGGGACAGCCTCTCCCAATTCATGGGGACGGGTCTAACGTCAGAAGTTATCTCTATTGTGAAGATGTAGCAGAAGCATTTGATACCATACTCCACAGAGGTGAAGTTGGACATATTTATAATATCGGAACAGAAGAGGAAAAGAGTGTCACTGATGTGGCAGAGGATATCTGTCGGCTGTTTTCCTTAGATGCATCTGTAGTGATAAACTTTGTTGAGAACCGACCTTTCAATGACCAAAGGTACTTCCTGGATTCTCAAAAGCTAAAGAATTTGGGATGGTCGGAGAAAACTAAATGGGAAGACGGTTTAAAGAAAACTATGGAGTGGTATGTTAGAAATCCTGACTGGTGGGGCGATGTTTCTTTAGCTTTGCACCCTCATCCGAGAATGCTTTCTGTGTCCGGGATGGGTAAAGATCATCACAAAGGTGGATTTGGTTCATCATCTCATTCTCATACATTGCAGAATTCTGAGCTGGAACAAGAAGGTCATACGGAAAAGGGATCTATTAATGTGTGCAAAAGCAGACTTTGAGATTTTTAATGTAGAACTTGGCTATTTAGCAATTCATTTTCTAGAATAAGACAAACAAGGAGTAATCAATCAGTTTTCACATTTGTAAATATCAGCTGTTGTTTATTCCTACTGATGCTGAGGGTTTAAAAAATATACTTGATCTTCTGGTAATATCTGCTGCAAATGGTGTGCTTTGGACAAGAGGTGTTTGTTTGATTATTGATCTGGTAATCACTTCTCTCCTTTACTCTGTGTGTGTGTGAGAGAGTAGGAGTTCGTTTTTTTTTTTTTTTTTTTGCATGAATATGCACAACTGAAAGAGGTGCTGCCAGTGCCAGAAAGAAGAGACTCAATCTTTCTCAGGATTCAGAATCAGATGACGCAATAGATTATATTCTTGTGTTCATGCAAATCTGCTAGTAACAAGAATGTCTATGCCTAAGGTCCAGATTATTGCAGTTTCTTCTATACTACAAATACTCACATTGGTATGTGTTGGCACTTGCAGGTAAAGGGGCTTTCTCTAAAGCTTGGCATAAAAATGCAGCATTTTTGTGAATATGGTGGATATGCTTCTTTTTCTTTTTTTTCTTTTCAATTATAAGTTATTATTTACAATTTCTTTCGGTCAAGAAATAATAATGGTAGCAGAAAAGAAAATCATAATGCTATCTAAAAGCTAATCTAGAAGAATGTCTTATACACAAAAAGGTATTCACAAAAAAGAAATTAACACTCTCGCCAGTCTTTCTTATCAAAATGCATTTATGTACATTTTTATTTATGTTTCGGGTTTGTCTGAGGCCCTGCACATAACTTTCCATTAGAAAGAGCTAGAGTTTATGCTGCTTGCAGGAAAATTATGAATATACACCTGTTATTCATCTTTGAACACTGATTCTATTTTAGTTAATTAGTACAGTGATCATATGCTTCTGACTTTCATAAGTTGTAGATTTTCCAGTTCAATTGATTTTGCTTGAGACAATGGTTATAAGTTCTTACAATAGATATGTATGTTTGGGTTTCTTTTAGTGCAACTTCATTGTGATAAGATTTCAAGGGCAATCCTGGTTCCACTTACTCTTGATTTGGTAAATGTTCTTTACTCTTGCTAGTTCGATAAATGTTCTTTATTCTTCCTGAAACTATGCTGAATAACTCTCTGTGATTATGGCTTGTTGTTTTAGTTACCTTTAAAGTTCTATATGCTTCCTTTGGTCATTGGTTTCTTATGACTTCCTGTGATGTTTCTTAACGTGCCTCGATTTATGGTTGGTTTTTTTTTTTTTTCCAAATTCCAACCATATGTATCACAGAAGTAGTGATACAAGAAGTCTTATTCTGTGTTGCTTCTTTCTTTGCTGGTGGAATTTTGCTGATCATCATAGTTTAATAAGTGTGTGTGAAAAATATAAGATATATAGTAAAGTGGTGCTTATTTTAGGTTTGGATTGTTCAGACAAGTTGGAATTTCTCAGCTTCTGAAAGGATCCATGGGATTATAATAAGTCAGTGGCTGTGGAGCCTCAGATAAACCTGATAGACCCCCCACTCTTTTAGGTAGTGACAGGACGAGAAAATAACCAAGCTACTCGATACTCGACTTGATATTACAAACAAGTTCGGAGATATTTTTTGTTACAATAATTAAAAAGGTGATGGGTATGAAGGAATTTGTTTGATGACAATGGAATTAATTTAAGAATGTCTAATGATTATGGTGAGCTTCAAGCAATGAAGCCCAGTGACATTTTCTATTATTGGTATTATGTCTGGAGATGAGAAGTTGAAATAGTAGCTTATTTGGCCACGGTTTTTAATTTTTGTCTATTTTCTAAAAAAATATATAAAGAAATTAATAATTATTATAAAAGCCATGTACACAATATAACTGTGTAATAATGAATATTTAAAATAAACTTAAATACTAGTAAGATTTATCTAAAGAAATTTTTTATAGTAGATTGAGATTTTGACATAGCTACTTCCTCATATTTTTTCCCCTGTGTGATGATGCACTTGCTTTTCTTCTTATAAATTGTGATATTAATTTATTTGAATTTATGTTATATTTCTTGTTTATTGTCAGGATCATTAAAAATAGAATAGGTTAATTTTTTACAAATAACACATTGTTTACTCCAATTTATAATTGCAATACGACTTCTCGGATATAACACTTATTAATTTTTATTTTTTTTGCAATTACAACATCCCTACTATGCAAGTCGCATAATGTATACTGGCCTTTTCGAACACATACTAACAGTGATCACAAAGCCATAAAGATTATCAGTAAATAGAGGGCCCAAATCCCATGTTCTCGGTTTAAAATAAGGTAGGCAAGAAACTAAGAGAGATGCTTTTTTTCTTTGGCTATTTGGGGTTAGCAGTTTTTATCCCCACATTTCATTTATTATCTTTAGTGAATGTATGTGGAACTATACATTATTTTATTTTATTCAATATATGAATGAAATCACTTAGTATTTTGTTGGGTGGAGCCTACCGGTACACTGTACACTATACATAGCTTGTCTTATATTATAACATATCAGCTACCAAATTTATGTAATTAATTAGTTGTATCTATATTTGACAATTGGCATGCTCTATGAGTTGCAATATAAATGTTATGTGACATTGAAATAGTACATACGATAAGACACATTTCCATATGATTGGTCTTTGTTGACAATCATAGGGTTCAATCTAAGCTCCATCTTTGCTTAACAATACCCCATCATCACCCCCCTTCCCTCTCTTTCTCAGGATAATAAACAATGTACTACACGTCAACGATATTCACTATAAATGCTTACAAATAGTATGTAATATATCGATTTTATATACCAATATACCTCTATTTCAATATGCACTACAACCTATCCGTTCCAAGGACTCATGTGTATCGTTGTACATGCACATACAAGTACAAAATAAGGGAAAATACAACACTAAAACAAAAAATTTATGTATATATATAATTGCAATATAATGGAGAAAGGAATATGTTATAGTGTTTTCCACTTTTGTCTTGGCCATAAACCAAGTTGTGATGAAGACAGACATCAGAGCATATAAGTACCTAATTTTGGGTGGGAGACACCAATAACGAGATGATAGAATTTCCTTCAGACTATATATCATCATAACATGCTCACATGCCATTGTCCCTTTACTAGTTAATACTAGCAATTTATTACAAGTTTGCTTAAGAAATGCTGCACAATAATCTAACATTATTGTTGTTACATTATCTTTTTTTTTAATGGTATCAATCTTTTCCTCATCATTTTCTATATCTAAAAAAAAGAAAAGATACTCCATCCGTCCACAAAGAGTATGGTACATTTGAAGTGGCACGGATTTTTAGAAAATAAGGTAAACGTTATTTGAATGAAAAAAAAAACCCACCAATTTGAATGTGTGTGAGGTATAAAATATAAGAAATTGGTGGGTCACATGTCCTAAAAGGGAAAGTGAATACTCTTTATGAATGGACCGAAATGGAATACTTACCACAGTCTTTATGCACGAAGGGAGTAATATATTCGAAGACCAAATTTTTCATGATTGGTATCAGTAATAATTTTCTCCTTATCATCTTCTATATCGAAAAAAAAAGATAATATAACAACAATAATCTTAGAAAAGTTACTTCTAAATGAATTAATAATGTTTTAAAATTGTAAAAAAAAATTAGTAATTAGTATTTATTACTCCCTCCGTCCACAATAATTGTGGTTTTTGGGGATTGACACGGGTTTTAATAAAATTTAGGTAAATATTTTTTTAGTGGATAAATGGTTCCACTATTTTTATATTGTTAGACTATTATTGCAGGTTAGAGGCTGATTTTTTTGTAAATAAATAGATAAAATAAGGTTTAAAAAATAAATGAGTGTGTAAGATCATGTCCAAGAATAGAAAAATCACAATTTTCGTGGACGGACGAAAAAAAAATACTAATTATAATTTTCGTGGACGAAGGAGTATTATTTTTTCACGAACCGGTTTACCGGTTTGTTGGGTTTCGAAAACATAGTCGTGAATAGTCTCGGCTTAGCTAGCTAAAATACACTTATATATATATAAGATATTTACTTGCATGCGATGCACTATTTTATTTTTATTGTTTATATATTTATAATGTAATTTTTAATTAATTAATATTTAATTAATTCTAATTAAGACTTATTTAATTTTAGTTGGAGATTAATAAATTATAATTGAAAATTATTAATTCTAATTGAAATTAATAATTTTTAATTATTTATTAATCACTTTCTAATTATATTTAATTTTCTTTAATTACCTCTTAGTTACAACCAATCCTAGCGTCAGGTTAGTTGTGTCCAAGTTTTTGCCTATATATAATTCATGAATCATAGCATCTAAAAAATAACTGGAGTACTTCGAAGAAAATGAACAATAAATGGAGAATGCATGTTATGAAACCAGAATTTGGTGAGTACAAGCTGCATCATAAATTCGTAATACGAAGAAGTGCATTTATGGTGGTATCTATTTTACACTTTTACTATATCGAGTTGCACTTGCACATTCGGGTTCTGTTAATATTTTTATATGTTTGAACCTACGAAGCACCGGTACGAATACAGATACAAAATACAAATACGATACGATACGAAAATACGCTCATTTTCAAAAAATCAAAATACAAATATGTTAAAAATACGTTTATATTTATTTGTAATAATAATAATAATAATAATAATAATAATAATAATAATAATATTATGAAACTCATATAAACATATTTATCTCAAAATAAAGCAAATAACTAATTAATTAAAACTTAAAAGTCTAAGGTAACTGTCTTACAACAATAAGTTCACACTTCTAATTCAAAACATACTAATATTACAAACAAAGTCATTCGAATTCAAAGCAAACCATCAAGTCATGAAATCCCCCTCATCAACCTCAGTATCCATTGTATCCTCATTTCCATCCTCAGTGAAGAAAATGCTCTCCAACTCCGGCTCATCAAGCGACAATTGAGCAATCTCTAAATCCCCAACATCATCAAGTGTACTGCTTTGCTCGTGTTCGTGTACTGCTTCTTAAATCAAACAATAATCGACAATTAGGAATTTAGGATAGCTCGTGTACTGCTTCTTCAATCTTTCTTCACAATTCACATTTTCTGATTTTCCTAGAATCCTAATAAATTAACCCATTCTTCAATTGATTCAATTCTTCAATTTCTAATCAACCCATTGCATAAATTCTTCAATTTTTAATGAACCCATTCATTTTTTCTTCAATTACATATCTCGATCGACCCAAGCAATATTTTCAAGAAAATAAGAAGAAGAAGTCGAACCTGATGCTGATGGATTGGAGGCGGCATCGGGCGGCGTCTGGGCTGAATGACGGCGGCAATAGCTGGCGGCTGCGATAGCTTGAGGCGGAGGCAGCGGGATGGAGACTTGGAGTGGAGGAGATGAGAGAGATTTAGGAATGAATCTCATAATCTGCCGTTTTTTACTTATTTGGAGGAAATACGTATTTTGACTTATAAGAAAACGTATTTTGATCATATTTTTTCGTATTTAAAAAAAATAAAAAAAATAAATTTAAAATATATTTTTAATACGTATTTGAACCGTATTTTTTTCGTATTTGTATTAAATACGTTTTTTATGAATACGTTAACCCCTTGGAGAGTATCTATGTGTTGGAAAATTATAAAGTTTTGATTTAATACCACCCAACTGATTCTCCATCCGAATAGATGATCGCATCTACCTAAGTAGTGTTTCCCAGCTCGCCTGTTTGAGCTCTAGATTTTCTAGGTTTACAGGTTCAGGAAGCGGAAGCAGAAGACAGCAGACAACCCGGCTGTGTTTACAGCAAAAGTCAGCTATCAGCTGAGTTTTCCAGCTGAGCTAAGTTCAAAACGGAGCAGGATCCAGCTGAAGATCAAGCTGAAGATAAATCGAGCTGAGTTCAAGACACAGCTGGTACAGCTGTACAGAACAAAGGGAACTAACTCTAAAGACATCACTTCAAGTCAGTATGCCCAATCCAGCTCTGAATTCAAAAGTCAGCTCCAAAGGCAGAGATCCCGGCGTCAGAGGAAGTCAACTTGCCTCGACCAATGAGGGATTGCCGAATCAACATCCTAGACTTCAGAACCTAGGATGTGACACAAATGAAGACAGGTGCAGAATCGCCCAACGACAGATATCGAATTTAAGAAGAGTAGCTAAGATTCAAACGGCTCCTCCAACGGCTAGTCTTGAATCTCTACCTATATAAACTCGTCTTCAACCTCAGGATCAAAGACGAAAAACTCTCTACAAGCTTTCATTCTCTGAAAATCTTAAGCCTTCAAAAGCTCTCAAGCAGTTCTACATAGTTCAAAGAACACTTTATCTTAAAGTGTTTCTAGTCCAGAAACTGCTTTGTTTTTCGTCTGATCCCTAGGCAGAATTTATTGTATATCTTACGCCTAGATCTTGAACGAGTTCATCTAACTCTAAAGTTCTTAATTGTAAGAACTCGTTCATTGTTGGAACCCCAAACCAAACCCCTCTTTACCCAGAAAGGTTAGGTCAAGGTTACGCTTGCTTGAAGCGCGAAATTCAAGTGGTTGTAAGGTTTTTTCAGTACCCGTAAACTGAAAGGTTAGGCTTGACAGTGCCCGCAAACTGTTGGAACACAGCTCGGGTTAGAGTTGTGAAGTTGCTTGGTACTTGGAAACCAAGTGGTAGTGAATTACCAGTGAACCTGGTCGTGGACGTAGGAGGTGTTACTCCGAACCACGTAAAAATCTCGTGTTCTTTACTGTCTGTTTATCTTCAGTTTTAATACTAACTTTATCATCTCATTGCATATTTTATTAAAACTGCATACACAGCTGCTCTCATAAGACAGCTGTGTATTTCTGAAAGTTGCACAACTTGACTAAGCCGAAAACGTAAAGATTATCTTTTCAAGCTGAGTTTTTCTAACCAACCGAGCTAAGTTTTTAAACCACCACATTCCGCACTGCCAGCTGAGTTATTTGCCCAGCTGACTCTCCTCAGCTGGAATCATAACTGAGCTCACTTACTGTTTTAAACTTGAAAAAGTTTTCAGAAATTTATCTTTGGTGTATTCACCCCCCATCTACACCAAAGACCCAGCTCAGGGACCATCAATTGGTATCAGAGCAGTGATTCAAAAGACCGCTGGTTTTGAATCAAGCGATTTGTCTTGATAATCTGTCAGTGGTCAACTGAACATATCTTCTTTGTTGAAAAACTCATTATATTACATACTGTGCATATCTCCATGGATTCTTATCTTAACAGGAATCTTCCCACCTTCTCGGTCGACGATTATGCAATCTGGAAGTTCAGATTGAAGAGCTTTCTCTGTGCGCATCATGACATGATGTGGGACGTCATCTCAGACGGACCCATCATCATCTACAAACAAGGAAACGAGCTTGTTCCAGCTCAAGATGGTGGACAGCCAACATATCAGCTCATTCCCAAGCCAAAGAGTGAGCATACATCAGAAGAAAGGAAGCAAGCTGGATTAGACAGCTTTGCGAGGAACACCATCTCATCAACAGTCTCCAACGCCTACCTCAGCAAAATCATCAACTGCGAAACCGCAAAGGAGATGTGGGAAACCCTAGCCAAGCTATGCGAAGGGTCTGAGGAGATTAAAGAAAATAAATTCACGATCGTCTGCCAGAAGTTTGATAACTTCAAGCAGCTTGTAAACGAGTCCATCGAAGGGATGGAACTCAAATTCTCCAATATAGTGGTAGAAATAGAAACCATCATAACTGGGAAATACACCCAGTGAGAAAAGAATCTAAAAGTCCTTTCAGCGCTCACAGCTGAATGAAACACATATAAGGTGGTACATCAAAGTCGAAGTGACTTGGGTGATCTTTCAACTGAAAGATTATTCTCCCTGCTCAAAGCCAACGAATACAACTTGAAGATTACGATGAAAGAATCTTCAAGCAATCAGAATGATGGAGAGCTGACACCTGCGCCAAAGGAGATTGCATTCAGAGCTAACTCTAAAAAATCCTCATACATGCAGTCAACCGAGTCTTCAAAGAAAGACAAGAATGACATGAGCAAGGAAGAGCTACTTGAAGAAATAGCCATGCTGGTCAAAAACTACAACAGACTCAACACCAGCAAGGGCAAGTACAAGAAGTTCGCAAGAACTTACAGAGACAAGTACGCAAGATGGGCGATGAGAAGTCAGCTGACAAACGAACAGAAGAAGGCTGTTTCAACTGCAAGGAACCAGGACACTACCGGCTAGACTGTCCAAAGCTATCCAAGAAAGATAAAGACCAACTGAAAGCTAAGGCAGCTGACAGAAGGAGAGCCTACATAGCAGACGAGGAGTCAGAATGCAACAAAATGGATGATAACATGCCATTCTCAGACTCAGAAGAAGAAGCATTGATGGCTCACGATGAACCTGATTGGGATACATGCTTCATGGGACAAACAGACGGCATCGATGAAGATGAGGTAATGTCTAGAACTCAAAATCTATCTAACCTCTCACCATCACACGAACACTCTACACAGGTTTCAGAATCAGGGCTACCTGATTGGAGTCTAGTAGAGAAGGTTATGAACGATTCCAATGAGCTTCAAGAAAGCCTTGACGTCATAATGTGTGAGAATGCCGAGATGAAAGTGGAACTTAAAAGGAAAAAGGTATCAGAAGCAGCTGATACAACACAACTCCAAAAGGAAGTCGTTTCACTAAAAGACAAAATAGTGAAACAAGATCAGCTGATGAAGGACTTCTACTATGAAAAGAAACAGCTGATGGAAGAATTGGAAAAGGCCACAGCTGAATCAGAAAAGAAGTCAGCTTAGATTATAGAGCTGAAAAGTTCTGAAGAGGTACTGTCTAAGAAGATGGTAGCTCTCATCAAAGCCACATCAACAATGGACGAAATCATAAGTGCACAACGTCCAGCACCACTCAAAGCAGGACTAGGATACAATGAATCAAAGGATGCCACAAACATTGCCTCCACGAGTGGAACAAAGGTAATGTTTGTACGAGCAAAAGAACATCCAATTCCAAAGAACTCCCCAAGAATAACAACCGTTGAAGACACAGCAGGCATCAAGAGGACCAGCTGTGAGATATCCTCAAGCTCCATCGAGGACACAGCAGGCATCAAAAAGGTCAGCTGTGAGACAATCTCAAGCTCAAATCAGGCAGCAACGTGCTCAACCTTAACAAAAACAACAGGCTGGACATTACAGATACCAAAGAATAAAGAATAAAGACGTCGAAAGATATCAACCGAGATATCAGAGGAGATACCCAGCTGGATATCACTCATATGATCATCAGCTGGAGAACCAATTCCAGCCGAGGTATCACAAGAGACAGCAGAGACAAAGGAACGTCTCAGCTGGGTACTCAGCTGGATACCGGAAAGACCAAGACATCAAGCCGGGAAGATACTGAGATCAAGACCCCACCAGCAACAACCGAAGAACACAATGAATGTGTATATCGACTCAGCTGGAAGGATTATCAGATAAAATGATCCAATTCGAGTCATCAAGCAGATCTGGGTCGTTAAAGGATCTCTGCCTAACCCACAAGGACCCAATTAAAACTGGGTACCTAAATTTTGATCTTTTGTATAGGTTGCAAGGGATCAACGCATCATTGAGGAGTCGATGAGAACGTTGTGGTACTTGGACAGTGGATGCTCCAAGCACATGACGCACTTAAAGCATCTACTCCAGGAGTTTATCGAGCGTCCAGGCCCCCAAGTAACATTTGGTGACAACTCCAAAGGCCTAACCAAAGGTTATGGTACATTTAAAACTAAAAATATTATAATCCCAAATGTTTCTTACGTACAAGGACTGCAACATAACTTGCTCTCCATTAGCCAATTCTGCGACAACGGTTTTTCTGTTAAGTTTGATGCACAGTGAAGCACATGGAAACCAAGCAGATACTACTAAGAGGGAAAAGAGAAGGAAACATGTATTTCGGCGATCGGAATAAAGAACCTCCGGAGACTTGTCTTGTATCGAAAAGCAGCAATGAAGTCAGCTGGCTGTGGCACAGACGGCTGAATCATCTCAACTTCAAGACAATCAACAAACTGGCTAGGAACCAGCTCGCTAATGGAATTCCAGATCAAGTATATGACAAAAGTCATATGTGCAGCGCGTGTCAACAAGGAAAACAAACAAGAATTTCATTCTCTCTCAAGCCAGTTCAGTCAACTGATCGAGTACTTCAACTCCTTCACATGGATCTTTTTGGTCCAGTTACTCCAGCAAGCTTCAATGGCAGAAAATATACTCTGGTCGTAGTAGACGACTTCTCAAGATTCACATGGGTGTCACATGGGAAAATTATAAAGTATTAAATGGAAAATTATAAACTTTTGATTTAATACCAAAACCCAACTGATTCTCCAACCGAATAGATGATCGCATCTACCTAAGTAGTGTTTCCCAGCTTGCCTGTTTGAGCTCTAGATTTTTTAGGTTTACAGGTTCAGGAAGCGGAAGACAGCAGAAGCAGAAGACAGCAGACAACCCAGCTGTGTTTACAGCAGAAGTCATCTATCAGCTGAGCTGAGTTCAAAACGGAGCAGGATCCAACTGAAGATCAAGCTGAAGATTAATCGAGCTGAGTTCAAGACACAGCTGGTACAGCTGTACAGAACAAAGGGAACTAACTCTAAAGACATCACTTCAAGTCAGTTTGCCCAATCCAGCTCTGAATTCAAAAGCCAGCTCCAAAGGCAGAGATCCCGGCGTCAGAGGAAGTCTACTTGCCTCGACCAATGAGGGATTGCCGAATCAGCATCCTAGACTTCAGAACCTAGGATGTGACACAAATGAAGACAGGTGCAGAATCGCCCAACGGCAGATATCGAATTTAAGAAGAGTAGGTAAGATTCAAACGGCTCCTCCAACGGCTAGTCTTGAATCTCTACCTATATAAACTCGTCTTCACCCTCAGGATCAAAGACGAAAAACTCTCTACAAGCTTTCATTCTCTGAAATCTCAAGCCTTCAAAAGCTCTCAAGCAGTTCTACATAGTTCAAAGAACACTTTATCTTAAAGTGTTTCTAGTCCAGAAACTGCTTTGTTTTTCGTCTGATCCCTAGGCAGAATTTATTGTATATCTTACGCCTAGATCTTGAACGAGTTCATCTAACTCTAAAGTTCTTAATTGTAAGAACTCGTTCATAGTTGGAACCCCAAACCAAATCCCTCTTTACCCAGAAAGGTTAGGTGAAGGTTACGCTTGCTTGAAGCGTGAAATTCAAGTGGTTGTAAGGTTTTTTCAGTACCCGTAAACTGAAAGGTTAGGCTTGACAGTGCCCACAAACTGTTGAAATACAGCTCGGGTTAGAGTTGTGAAGTTGCTTGGTACTTGGAAACCAAGTGGTAGTGAATTACCAGTGAACCTGGTTGTAAAGTTGCTTGGTACTTGGAAACCAAGTTTTCAGAAATTTATCTTTGGTGTATTCACCCCTAAAGTCCATGATGGGGCCCAAAAGCCCAGTAAAACCTCTCTTCCTACAACTATTAATAGGGGTCTCCATACCACTTCAAAAACACACCAAAAAATCATCTTCAAGAACTCAAGAATTGAGGAGAAATTCTCTAAGATTTCTCTCTCAATATTCAAGGTGGCGTCACCGTCAGCGGCACTCGAATAAAATCGAACTCAGGCGCTCGAGAGAGACGGTGATGGCATCACCATCGAATAGCAGCAGCGTTGCAGGTGATTTATACTAAGACAACAGACGAGATTTAGGCTTAGGTGGTGGTCGACGACGGATGGTGGGGCCGACGCGTCGGTGGATGGCAGGAGGATTTTCAGTGAAGAGAAGAGAAGGATTTTGGGGGGATTTATGTTGTTAGGTCAAAGTTGTAGATTTTTTTTGTTTTTTACTAACTATCAATGACGGGTCAACAAACAACGTCGTGTATAAACAAAAAAAATTCGGTTCTAGACGAAGGGCAATATAGCCAGTTGTGTATATTACCAATAGACAAGGGTTTCATAAATCCCGTCGTCTATAACCAATAAAATTGAGCGCTTATAGACAACGGCGGTCAACCACGTCATCTATATATGTGAAAGACAACGTCGTTCGGTAGACGTCGTCTATTAGCTGTACCTAGCCGCTGATAGATGACGTATTTTTACTGCTCGTCTTCTATTGCTGTCGTATTACACAACGGACACGATGATACCCGTTGTCTATATTATAATAGACAACTTGTGTTCAAAGCCCGTTGTCTATGTGATGTTGTCTATAAGAGATTTTCTTGTAGTGGGACCTCTAAATCCTCATGGACTTATAGCAATCCATATACTCCAAGGATTGAAAGCTTGAAGATGTCGGTTAGCTATCAACCTCCAAAGTTTCAACAATTTGATGGCAAAGGAAATCCAAAGCAATATGGTTCACTTTGTGGAGACTTGCAACGATGCTGGAACTTATGGAGATCACATGGTGAAGCAATTCGTGCGTTCCTTGAAAGATAATGCATTTGATTGGTATGCTGACTTACAACCAAACTCCATAGATAGTTGGGGGCAATTGGAGAAAGAATTTCTTAATAACTTCTATAGTACTCAAAGGATGGTGATCATGGTTGAACTTACAAAGTCAAGTCAATGGAAAGAAGAGCCCGTCATCAACTACATAAATCATTGGAGGGACGTGAGCTTAAATTGCAAAGATCGATTGTCTGAAACTTCAACAATTGAGATGTGCATCCAAGGCATGCATTGGAGTCTTCGGTACATTCTAAAAGTAATTCAACCAAAGACCTTTGAAAAATTGGCAACTAGAGCTCATGACATGGAATTAAGTATGATTGCAAATGGAATTGAAGATATGTCAATGCTTGAGCCCCACAACTTTGAAGAAAATCAAGAAACAAATCATGGTGGCAAATATCTTGAAGAAACTCCAAGTGAAGATGAGGAAGAGACTTCAAATATAGTCACAAGTCAATCTTCATATATGTGTCGAAATTTATGAAGTCAAGCGCTCCTTGATAAGAGCCTAAACTGTCTACATTACTCCTTAATAAGAGCATAAACTATCTAAATCGCTCCTTGATAAGAGCTTAAACTATCTATATCGCTACTTGATAAGAGCCTAAACTGTCTACATATATTGCTCCTTGATAAGAGCATAAACTATCTAAACGCTCTTTGATGCGAGCAAAAACCATCTAAACTCTTCAAACAAATAACTTCAAGCGCTCCCTGATAAGAGCCTAAACTGTCCACATTGCTATTTGATAAGAGCATAAAGCAAGCATTGCTCCTTGATAAGAGCATAAACTATCTAAAATGCTCCTATATGCGAGTAAAAACCATCTACGCTCTTCAAATAAAAACTTCAAATGCTCCTTGATAAGAGCCTAAACTGTCTACATCACTCCTTGATAAGAGCCTAAACTATCAATAAAGCTCCTAGACATAGAGCAAAAACTATTTGAAGAATCGTCCAAGTCAAAGACTCCTTGACACGAGTATAAAATGTCTACAATTTTAAATCAAGTGAAGACTCATTGACACGAGTATAAAAGGTTTACAAATTCAATTTCAAGTGAAGACTCATTGACACGAGTATAAAAGGTCTACAATTTCAAATCAAGTGAATACTCATTGACAGGAGTATAAAAGGTCTATAAATTTAAATTCAAGTGAAGACTCCTAAACATGAGTATAAAAAGTTTACAAAATCAAGGCTCCTTGATACGAGCATAAACTATCTAACTTCAAATCCAAATTCAAGGCTCCTCGATACGAGCATAAACTATCTAAATCTAAATTCAAGTTCATCAAAGCTCCTTTATATGAGCATAAAACTGTATAAATCTAAATTCAAATTGAAAACTTCTTGAAACGAGTATAAACTTTCTAACAAATCCAAATTCAAGAACTCATGAATACGAGTATAAGCTATTCACAAGTTGAAGTTCAAGAACTCCTTGATATGAGTATAAACTATCTAATAAGTTCAAGTTTATCGAGACTCATTTATTTTTACGATAAATCGTTCATGAACAAGTCTCGAGGGGGTATTTGTAGATATCAAAATTTTCATATAATTTTTATATTGATTTTATATATTTATTTGATTGTGGAATCTTATGAAATCCATATTAAATAAGTTATTTAATTAATAAAGATATCTTATTTGGTGATAAATATCTATTTCTTTGACAATAAGTTAAGGATATATATCAATTTCTTAGAACCAATGAAATCGTGCCACCTCACCCCTAAAGCCCATGAGGCCATGATGGAGCCCAAAAGCCCACTAAAACCTCTCTTCCTACAACTATAAATAGGGGTCTCCATACCACTTCAAAAACACACCAAAAAATCATCTTCAAGAGCTCAAGAATTGAGGAGAAATTCTCTAAGATTTCTCTCTCAATATTCAAGGTGTCCCGGCGAGATTCAAGGTGTTCTTTGTGGAAGTAACGCGCTGTTCATCGGAATTGCTTCAAAGTGGCGTTTGATCCGAAAATAAGGCGAAAGTCCTCCGCATCGGGGTTATAAAGCTCAAAGGCCGAAGCTCAACGTTTACTTCGGAAACAAGGCGAAAGTCTTCCGCATCAACGTTATAAAGCTTGAAGATCAAGTCCAAAGAGACACTAAATATCTTAAAATCTCAAGACTAACTTGAAGATCGTTCGAGGGTCGACTTGAAGAGAAGAATCGGAGGATCAAATAGACATTGAACCCGTATATATTCGAAATTCTTATATTTGTATGCAATTTTGTATTTATTAAATTAAATACAATATTTTGTGTTTACAAATAGAGTTTAAACTTTAGATCTCACTGCTTACATATTAAAACCTTCATCACTTGAATGTTCATTTAGGGATGATATTTGCCCATTTCTTCTTGTAACGTATGTGCAGTAACGTATATTACAAATATAGTCAACATGCACAACAACAAAGTAAGTAGAAGTGAATCTAATGGAATTAGAACAATTAAAAAAAAATGAACGGGTGTGTGTTGGCCTAATAGTAATGTGTGGTTAATGTCTAAAGTCAAATGTTTTATGTTTGAATTTATCGTTAGTACAGTTTTTAAATTTAATGTTATATTTACTAAAAATTAAAAAGGAACGGATTGTTCTCGAGTATTAATAAACTGGTAGTTGAGTCAATTAATTACCACTTGCACGTAGATGAATGAAAAGCTAAAAGAGAATTTCGATCTACAATATTACAAACTCCATTATTTTTTACACAAAAACTCGCGTCATTTCTTCATGCCTAAAATACAAATTACAAGTGGTGGCATAATAATAACACATCTTGTCATTAAGAAAAGTAATTTAAAATTTATTCAAGATTGAAAACTAGTCTCCCTCTGTGCATTAAGAATGTAATTTTTGGTGGGTGACACAAGACTTAAGAAAAGTAATTAAGTTAAAATACTACTTGAGTGGATAAAAAAATACACCGTTTAGAATTTGTATATGGTTTAAAATATAAGAGAGTGTCTAGGGATCATGTCCTGAAATAAAAAAACTACATTCTTGATCGATGGACTACAGTGAAATACAAACCATACTCTATGGACGGAGGGAGCAATATACTAACTTCTGCCAAATGATTGTCACCTCAGTTTTAATATGATTAGATTGAAATTTTAAATCATACTCTCTTTCGTTCACGAAAAGTTTGTCACAATTTTCTTTTCGGAACGTCTGCAAAATTTTATTCACATCTATTTATAATAATAAATCTCAATAACTCACTCACTTATTAACTTTTTATATCCCATTATTTACAAAAGTTATCATTGTTGGATCCACACTATTAATTTAAAACCATTAAAAGTGGATATCTAAATTGCACCCGCACAATTACTCAATTTAAAATTATATAAAAAATGGGATCATTCTTCCACTCACAATACTAAAAAAATCATTAAAACTCGTGCCGTCTACAATGTGACAAGTTTTTCGTGTACGGAGGGTGTAATAAAAATTGTAAGATAAGATAATCCATTTATTTGAGAGATAAAATTTTAAAAATATGTACAAAATCATAAACGATCCAAATTTGTTATATTTATGACACATATATTTATCATTTGACTAGGAGGTGATGCATTGGAAATGTTGTATATATCATGAAATATTTCCGAAGGAGGCGGTGCCGGCCTTTTCTTTTCTTTCATTTTTTTTTTTTCCTAGATCGCACCACATGATATTTTTCTTTGAGCGTGTGATGTAGCCATCCCATTCCATGTTAGATAAAAACAGAAAAACTTAGATCATCGTCGGCGGTGATGGAGAAGGACGTGACGTTTTTAATTTGTGAGAATCAGGGGAGGGGTTCCATTCCTATATATTTTTTTTTTCTCTCTTTTGTTATATTTGTTTCAACTGTTTTTAATTTAATTCTTATTACAAATAAATATGATAATTTATTCAATTATATCTGATAAAAAAGGTTTTACTAATACTAAATGCTTAAATAAAAATATACATGAATAAATAAATTACAAAAATCCAGCTAGATTACGTAAAATAACTATATACGATATAAAAAATATTGAAAATAAAAATGAGGGAGATAGAATTTTTTCCTAGCTAATAATGAGAAAAAAACCACCTCCGATTCCTCCATTCCCCGAAAAACCAATTACAAAACATACTAGTACTCCCTTCGTTTACGATGCAAAGATATAGCATAATTTTCTTTTACGTATGTTCACGATAAGTGTAATGGCATATTTTTATTTTGGGAAATGACCCTACCTACTATCATTATTTTAAACATTAATGCAACAATTTATTATGGAATGCAGTCCAGTTTTCTCAAAAACTCAAACCAAACTACTAACTATTTCTTAAAATCGTCGTACCGAACCCAAAGTATTATACTTTTATTTCAGTGCACCGAGGGAGTATTATAGTAGTATTTATTTTACATAAAAATTCAAATAAAGTACTCCTCGGTCCCGAAAAAGTGTGGTTAATTTGATATTTTGGATCGTCCCTCTATAAAGTGTGGCTGTTTCCATAAATGAAAATAACCCCATTAAACTTTCTAATAACGTTTATACGCTTCTGACAACGGAAATGAAATATGTGGGGCTCTTTCCTACACTAAACAAATATCATTACTTCACCTTTCTTAAAACACGCGACGCACTCTCCGGCATCATACTAATCCGAGTATTATGAGGGAGTACTAACTATTTAACAAATACTAAAAAAAATATTTGAAAATATTAATAATCTTAGAAAAGCTATGATGTGAAATAGATGACGCGTTTAAAAAAACGAGCGTCATGCATGCGGTGCAATTTGGAGGCTTGGTGATGGTGATATCACACGTAAAATGTCAATGATACATACTAATGTTGGTGGGAAGCTTTAGCCTACGAGGCTACGATTTATACTTACTCCCCATTGCACCATGCACTAAGCACAAGCACAAACATATCAATGTGTGTGTGTGTGTGTGTGTGTTTGCCAGGACAGGAGACATATGATTCCCGCGCTATTCACACCGCGGCATTGCTTCCGCTTCTTGGGCCCCAAGCCACCCACCCACATAAAGTATATACCTATTTCATACACACACAATATATATATATATATAATATTCCATTAAATATATACATTTTACATCAATATATATATACACACTAGCTTCGAAAAATATACGTGCATTGCACTGTGTAATCTCTTCTATTTAAGATAATTAATTTATTATAATAGTAATATATTTGAAAATAAAAAAAAATTGTAATATTATTAATTTTGACTATTAACTTCAACAAATTATTAAACAAGTAGGTGTAAAGAGTAAATAATTTATATAATAAATAATGATAAGGGGTATAACAATTTCTAAGTGTCTCGAGAATCATGTTTTTAATTTTTCACACTTTTTTTCCTTTATTTTCTCATTTCCTTTTTTAATTATAGTATAATTTTTTTACTTTATTTAAATATAATTGAGATTATTCAAAATTAAAATTTAATTTAGTTCACTATATTATAATGAATGATTAGATGTGAAAAATATATGTTAGTAAATTAACAGTCGTGTATTATTTCGACTTTAATTTAGTTGAGGTGTGTAGTTATCAATAATAGATTTTAATTACACCAAAAATCACATCTTTTACACCAAATCTGTAAATTCATTTTTATTGTCTTCTATGAGATGCTTTAAAAGCTATGAAATTAATTTATCAATCACTAATTTATATACCCCTTTTTATAAACCATGGCTACAAAAGTACCTACAAATACTTCATATATATAATCAATTTCGGCAAGAAAAAATAATCGTATTAATTAGATTTTAGATAAAAGAAAAAAAGTTCCATTTAAGATAATATATTTATCAAAAGACTAATGTGTCAAGGTGAGCATTTGAGAAAGCATCGCTTCGACGTTTAGCCCACATCAACATTTTTCTTTTGAATTTTAATATATTATTTTTATTCATACTTTAGTAATTATAATGAGGATTGTCTAATTTTACAAATTATGAAAAATCAAAGTCCTGCTTTTTGAAGTATAATGACACTAATCATACTTGATTCCATTCAATTTTATCGTCTAATATGATATTATGCTTTAAAGCTTATGAATTTTCAATCATTAATTTCTCTACTCTTCATAATAACCATGACTACAAGCCTTACGTACTAAAATACTTCATAATCAAATAAAATAACTCTAAATTTAAAAACAAATTACACAAAAATATATAATTCCTTTAAAGACAATAAAGCTAATTTTGAGCTATTAAAATTTATGTTCGTCCTTTCTCTTTTTACTTTTGAGTAATAGATACATATAAGAATATATTATTAATTAATTAATTAAGTTGAGTTTTATAATAGGAGTATGACTCATATTATTATTTTATTATTGTTTATAATAAAATCTAATATAAATTTACACCATTGTCCTTAAAATCTATTACTAATACGAAAATAAAGCCTCGCCTCCTCCACAATGTCTGTATTGCCCGTTCTCGTATTTTCCTTTATTATGGTAGATTTGTCTAATTTTTAATTCATATATTCTAATTTTTATTAATTAAAATTTTATTAATTTCATATTCTTGAAATATCACATGTTTATCTATTAATCACATCTCATATTTATCTTTGGCTCTATTTAATTAATTTCTTCTATTACATATATTAAAATAATAATAATTTCGTAATATTAATTCTTATAAATCCTTATTTTATACATTCTTAATTCATATATAATAATCTATATATATATATATATATATTTAATATTATAAAATTGATAAAGATTAGATATATCGATTTAAATTAGCATGAACCAACGAGACTCGGTTCAAATATACTTAAAAGAAGTGAATTTCTACTAATTTTAATTAATATTAAATTTTGTTTAGATTTTTATTGAATAATTTAGCATAAACCAACGAGACGGTTCAAATAACATAGAAATAATAATTTTTACTAATTTTTAATTAATATTACTTTGAAGATGTAAACATATTTTTTTTTTCCGCATTTTGACAAAGATTAGAGATATCGATTTAACATGAACCAATTCGAGACGGTTCAAATATACTTAAAAAGGGAAGGATTTTACTAATTTTGAAATTCATATTAACTTTTTTTTATATTTTTATTTGAGTAATTTAGTAAACCAACGAGACCGCTCAAATAAACATATAAAGAAGGATTTTCTACTAATTTTTAATTAATATTACTTGGAGTATTCATATTTTTATCGAGTATTATTCAACGGATTTGAGACGAGTATGTACAGTAAAGTCACTATTTTCTTAACCGAGATTAAGACGAACATGTAGAAAAATTCTAAACAAATTTAGACATTTTAGAAAATACATAATAAATGAGTATACTAAGACTATCATTGTCATTCATAATTATAAATTTAGATACGTCAAAAAAAAGATTAATTTGTTAATTTTGATTTAATCATATAACGCGAACAATATCAACAACTTCTAAATAAGATATAAAATTATTTTTAAAATGTATACATATAAATTAAAACATAAAGTTATTTCCAATCCAATTTCGGCAAGTTACTCTTGACTAGTAAATATAATAATAAGGATATATTAGACACGCCTAATTTTGTAAGAATCCTCTATTTTATAATGAACATATAGATATATATATGAATAAGCCCATGGTAGCTAGTCGGCTACTTGACTACGGATAGATTGCACCACAAATAAAAGACGGTTTTGGGCAATATGCGCCGAATGAGCGCAACCGCACATGACCCAAAAAAAAGAAAAAAGAAAAAAAAGGGAAAGTGGCTCCAAAAATTATTTCGATCTATATACAAGATATTTTTTTTGTGTTAATCCATAAAAATACACACTTTCACTTTACACAAATGAAAAATACACACCTCACTCCAAAATAAATGAATTTTACACATCTTTTCGTTTGAAGAGCCGAAATGACCAGATTGATTGTGATTTATTTTAATCAAAAAAGTGACTAATGATTGCTAATCACTTATACATTGTAAGAAAAAGTGTACTTGTGTCTTGCATGAAAGTTTGATAAAGTAGTTAAATGCATTGATTATTAATATTCTTTTTTATATATATTATTAATAAGTAATAAATAACATACGCATATTTAAATAGAAGGCGAGAAAATATAGAAATCATACCAAAAAAGACAATAACCCCATGAAGAGCCAAAAAATGAAGATCCCACTCGACAAAATGAATATCCCGCTCGAAAAATGTAGCATCCCGCCCGAGCGGGATATTCAATTCCCGAGGGACGGGATCGTCGACTGACGGCGAGATATCCATATGCTGGAGCGGGATCTTC